>JALGBA010003722.1:0-517415 GCA_023970755.1 Azemiops feae | reverse complement strand
AAAGCAATTACTTGAAGCCAGCAACCCGGCAGCAGCTACTACCCCAGAGGGGGAAGCGACAGCAAACATGCAGGAAGCAGACCGGTGGAGAGCTACCAGGACGTCTGCCACTGAGGAGGGGTGAGTGGGAATGCCTGTCTGCAGCTGGTAGCCAGTCTGAGGAGAGATTTGAAGGGCTAGGGCAGAGAAGCAGAAATCAACTCCTGCCGAGAGAAGCCTCCAGCCCCTCCTTTGCAGATCAGACAGCCTTCCAGCCCCTGAAATCCCTTGCCAGGGCCTCCATCCCCACAGTGAGAGAGAACCCCAGTCTGAGGCCCCTGCAGCAGTGGGGAGTTTGGCAGCCCCTGCAGGTGGATGGTCAGCGACCTCTGAGCTTGTAGCAGCTAATAGAGGCCTTGCAACAGCTTGGGGTGATGCAGAAGCCAGGAGATCAGCAGCTGGTGGGAGGACGACCGCAGCGAGGAGGCTGGTCGCCGTCCCCTAATGTACAACTCTGTTACAGCAGCACTGGCTTCATGCCTTTCAGAGTAGCTACAACTTGATCAATGGGTGAGGGGGTGGGAAGAGGTTTGGAAAACCATGAAAGCTGCTTTAAAAAAGACTTCCGAGACTTATAAAAAGCAGGCAGAGAGAAAGAGAGCCCCTCCATGAACATTCCAAGTTGGGGAAAAGGTCTATCTGTCGACCAAATATTTACGGCTTAAATTACCCAGTAAGAAATTAGGACCAAAATTCTTGGGGCCTTTCCCCATTGTAAGAATTATCAACCCAGTCACAGTAGAATTAAAACTCCCTAGGCTTTTAGGAAGAATTCACCCTGTCTTCCCTTACAGCTTGTTGAAACCTTTGCGAGAATCCACTTTAAGACCTCCCCCTAAGAAGGCACCCGGACCCCTCGTAGTGGCAGGTCAAACTCACTATGAAGTAAAGCGAATTCTTGATTCTAGAATTTTTACAGGGAAACTGTAGTACCTAGTACAATGGAAGGGATACTTGCTATCTGAAGCCACTTGGGTGAAATCTAGCAATGTGAAAGCCAACAAACTCATCAAAAGATTCTATAAGAAACACCCTAACAAACCGAGAGACATTCCCTAACATATACTTTTGTTTTCGCTACAGGAATTGTCCTTTTTGTAAGGGGGGCCGGATGTCACTGCTGCTAACATTGGATGTTCTTGCTTTGACAACATGTGGAGAAGCAGCTTTGCTTCTTTAACTTGTGTGTTACTTTCAGAGTTAGAATTAGTTGATGCTGGGGGGGGGATTACCCCCAGGCGAATCTCTTGTTTTCTGGATCAGACCTCTCCCTGAGGGGTTAGCCCAGGGTGTATCTCACATTTGTTGGTAAAAATAAAATTGAGCCTCAAAAGTCAAATTTTGAGAGAGAGCTCAAATTCGAAAAGCAAACATATATTCAGGTTCCCAACTGGGGACCCCAAAAACCACTTGTTTTCTGGATCCGACCTCTCCCTGAGGAGTTAGCCCAGGGCGTATCTCACATTTGATGATAAAAATCCTATTCAGGATAAAAGTTCAAGTTTTGAGACAGACCTCAAATTTGAAAAGCAAACATAGATTCAGGTTCCCCTCAGCTGGGGAAGCCGGAAAACCACTTGTTTTCCGGATCCGAGCTCTCCCTGAGGAGTTAGCCCAGGTCGAACCTCGCATTTGTTGGTAAAAATGCATTAGAGCATGAAAAGTCAAAATTAGGGAAAGAGCTCAAATTCAAAACGGAAATGTATATTCAGGTTTCTCCGGGTTGGAGAAGCCAAAAAACCATTTGTTTTCCGGATCCAACCTCTCTCTGAGGAATTAGCCCAGAGCGTATCTCACATTTGTTGCTAAAAATTCAATTCAGCCTCTAAAGTCAAATTTTGAGACAGACATCAAATGTGAAAAGCAAACATATATTCATATATATTTTCCCAGGCTGGGAAAACCGAAAAACCACTCTTTTTCCGGAATCAACCTCTCCCTGAAGAGTTAGCCCAGGGCATATCTCACATTTGATGCTGAAAATCCTATTCAGCATACAAAAGTCAAATTTTGAAATAGACCTCAAATTCGAAAAGCAAATGTATATTCATGTTCGCCCAACTGGGGGAAGCGAAAAAACCACTTGTTTTCCGGATCTGACTTCTCCCTGAGAAGTTAGCCTAGGGCGAATTTTGCATTTGTTGGTAAAAATCTCTTACAGCATGAAACGTCACAGTTACAGAGAGAGCTCAAATTCAAAACGCAAATGTATATTCAGGTTCTTCTAGATTGTGGAAGCCAAAAAACCAGTTTTTTTCCCTAATCCGACGTCTCCCTGAGGAGTTAGCCCAGGGCGTATCTCACATTTGTTGGTAAAAATCCAATTGAGCCTCAAAAGTCAAATTTTCAGAAAGAGCTCAAATTTGAAAAGCAAACCTCTCCCTGAGGAGTTAGCCCAAGGCGAATCTCTTGTTTTCTGGATCCGACCTCTCCCTGAGGAGTTAGCCCAGGGAGAATCTCGCATTTGTTGGTAAAAATCCCATTCAGCATGAAAAGTCAAAAACTGAGAGAGCTCAAATTCAAAAAGCAAACATATATTCAGGTTCCCCCGGGTTCAAAAGGCTAAAAACCATTTGTTTTCCTGATCCGCCCTCTCCCTGAGGAATTAGACCAGGGTGAATCTCGCATTTGTTGGTCAATGGTCAACGCTGCTAATATTGGATGTTCTTGCTTTGACATCATGTGGAGAAGCAGCTTTGCTTCTTTAACTTGTGTGTTACTTTTAGAATTAGTTGATGCTGGGGGGGGGGAGGAAGAATGTCTCTCTTGTTTTGAAGTAAGAGAAGATAAGAATTTGGTGGGTTGTTAAACAGGAGGGAAAGCTTACAATTCAAACTAATTGGAGAATGTGATTTATGACAGTTGTGGGAGGGAATTATGCTTTGATCTATGTGCTGAACGGAGGGGAAGTCAGATTCTGGCTTCAGCTATGTACATGCCGAAGCTATGCTGCTCGATTAAAGATTCCTTATGGTAAACAATGCCTCAAAGTTCTTTGAAGAGCCATCTTTCGGAGCCATGACATCAAGCCAGAATTTACAAACTTTCTAGTCCTGAGCCCCAGTCGCTGTCCCCAGGCTTGAGGACAGCAGACAAAGATTCAGGAGAAGATTTCATCATGGAGGAAAAGCAATTACTTGAAGCCAGCAACCCGGCAGCAGCTACTACCCCAGAGGGGGAAGCGACAGCAAACATGCAGGAAGCAGACCGGTGGAGAGCTACCAGGACGTCTGCCACTGAGGAGGGGTGAGTGGGAATGCCTGTCTGCAGCTGGTAGCCAGTCTGAGGAGAGATTTGAAGGACTAGGGCAGAGAAGCAGAAATCAACTCCTGCCGAGAGAAGCCTCCAGCCCCTCCTTTGCAGATCAGACAGCCTTCCAGCCCCTGAAATCCCTTGCCAGGGCCTCCATCCCCACAGTGAGAGAGAACCCCAGTCTGAGGCCCCTGCAGCAGTGGGGAGTTTGGCAGCCCCTGCAGGTGGATGGTCAGCGACCTCTGAGCTTGTAGCAGCTAATAGAGGCCTTGCAACAGCTTGGGGTGATGCAGAAGCCAGGAGATCAGCAGCTGGTGGGAGGACGACCGCAGCGAGGAGGCTGGTCGCCGTCCCCTAATGTACAACTCTGTTACAGCAGCACTGGCTTCATGCCTTTCAGAGTAGCTACAACTTGATCAATGGGTGAGGGGGTGGGAAGAGGTTTGGAAAACCATGAAAGCTGCTTTAAAAAAGACTTCCGAGACTTATAAAAAGCAGGCAGAGAGAAAGAGAGCCCCTCCATGAACATTCCAAGTTGGGGAAAAGGTCTATCTGTCGACCAAATATTTACGGCTTAAATTACCCAGTAAGAAATTAGGACCAAAATTCTTGGGGCCTTTCCCCATTGTAAGAATTATCAACCCAGTCACAGTAGAATTAAAACTCCCTAGGCTTTTAGGAAGAATTCACCCTGTCTTCCCTTACAGCTTGTTGAAACCTTTGCGAGAATCCACTTTAAGACCTCCCCCTAAGAAGGCACCCGGACCCCTCGTAGTGGCAGGTCAAACTCACTATGAAGTAAAGCGAATTCTTGATTCTAGAATTTTTACAGGGAAACTGTAGTACCTAGTACAATGGAAGGGATACTTGCTATCTGAAGCCACTTGGGTGAAATCTAGCAATGTGAAAGCCAACAAACTCATCAAAAGATTCTATAAGAAACACCCTAACAAACCGAGAGACATTCCCTAACATATACTTTTGTTTTCGCTACAGGAATTGTCCTTTTTGTAAGGGGGGCCGGATGTCACTGCTGCTAACATTGGATGTTCTTGCTTTGACAACATGTGGAGAAGCAGCTTTGCTTCTTTAACTTGTGTGTTCGAGTTAGAATTAGTTGATGCTGGGGGGGGAGGAGGAAGAATGTCTCTCTTGTTTTGAAGTAAGAGAAGATAAGAATTTGGTGGGTTGTTAAACAGGAGGGAAAGCTTACAATTCAAACTAATTGGAGAATGTGATTTATGACAGTTGTGGGAGGGAATTATGCTTTGATCTATGTGCTGAACGGAGGGGAAGTCAGATTCTGGCTTCAGCTATGTACATGCCGAAGCTATGCTGCTCGATTAAAGATTCCTTATGGTAAACAATGCCTCAAAGTTCTTTGAAGAGCCATCTTTCGGAGCCATGACATCAAGCCAGAATTTACAAACTTTCTAGTCCTGAGCCCCAGTCGCTGTCCCCAGGCTTGAGGACAGCAGACAAAGATTCAGGAGAAGATTTCATCATGGAGGAAAAGCAATTACTTGAAGCCAGCAACCCGGCAGCAGCTACTACCCCAGAGGGGGAAGCGACAGCAAACATGCAGGAAGCAGACCGGTGGAGAGCTACCAGGACGTCTGCCACTGAGGAGGGGTGAGTGGGAATGCCTGTCTGCAGCTGGTAGCCAGTCTGAGGAGAGATTTGAAGGGCTAGGGCAGAGAAGCAGAAATCAACTCCTGCCGAGAGAAGCCTCCAGCCCCTCCTTTGCAGATCAGACAGCCTTCCAGCCCCTGAAATCCCTTGCCAGGGCCTCCATCCCCACAGTGAGAGAGAACCCCAGTCTGAGGCCCCTGCAGCAGTGGGGAGTTTGGCAGCCCCTGCAGGTGGATGGTCAGCGACCTCTGAGCTTGTAGCAGCTAATAGAGGCCTTGCAACAGCTTGGGGTGATGCAGAAGCCAGGAGATCAGCAGCTGGTGGGAGGACGACCGCAGCGAGGAGGCTGGTCGCCGTCCCCTAATGTACAACTCTGTTACAGCAGCACTGGCTTCATGCCTTTCAGAGTAGCTACAACTTGATCAATGGGTGAGGGGGTGGGAAGAGGTTTGGAAAACCATGAAAGCTGCTTTAAAAAAGACTTCCGAGACTTATAAAAAGCAGGCAGAGAGAAAGAGAGCCCCTCCATGAACATTCCAAGTTGGGGAAAAGGTCTATCTGTCGACCAAATATTTACGGCTTAAATTACCCAGTAAGAAATTAGGACCAAAATTCTTGGGGCCTTTCCCCATTGTAAGAATTATCAACCCAGTCACAGTAGAATTAAAACTCCCTAGGCTTTTAGGAAGAATTCACCCTGTCTTCCCTTACAGCTTGTTGAAACCTTTGCGAGAATCCACTTTAAGACCTCCCCCTAAGAAGGCACCCGGACCCCTCGTAGTGGCAGGTCAAACTCACTATGAAGTAAAGCGAATTCTTGATTCTAGAATTTTTACAGGGAAACTGTAGTACCTAGTACAATGGAAGGGATACTTGCTATCTGAAGCCACTTGGGTGAAATCTAGCAATGTGAAAGCCAACAAACTCATCAAAAGATTCTATAAGAAACACCCTAACAAACCGAGAGACATTCCCTAACATATACTTTTGTTTTCGCTACAGGAATTGTCCTTTTTGTAAGGGGGGCCGGATGTCACTGCTGCTAACATTGGATGTTCTTGCTTTGACAACATGTGGAGAAGCAGCTTTGCTTCTTTAACTTGTGTGTTCGAGTTAGAATTAGTTGATGCTGGGGGGGGAGGAGGAAGAATGTCTCTCTTGTTTTGAAGTAAGAGAAGATAAGAATTTGGTGGGTTGTTAAACAGGAGGGAAAGCTTACAATTCAAACTAATTGGAGAATGTGATTTATGACAGTTGTGGGAGGGAATTATGCTTTGATCTATGTGCTGAACGGAGGGGAAGTCAGATTCTGGCTTCAGCTATGTACATGCCGAAGCTATGCTGCTCGATTAAAGATTCCTTATGGTAAACAATGCCTCAAAGTTCTTTGAAGAGCCATCTTTCGGAGCCATGACATCAAGCCAGAATTTACAAACTTTCTAGTCCTGAGCCCCAGTCGCTGTCCCCAGGCTTGAGGACAGCAGACAAAGATTCAGGAGAAGATTTCATCATGGAGGAAAAGCAATTACTTGAAGCCAGCAACCCGGCAGCAGCTACTACCCCAGAGGGGGAAGCGACAGCAAACATGCAGGAAGCAGACCGGTGGAGAGCTACCAGGACGTCTGCCACTGAGGAGGGGTGAGTGGGAATGCCTGTCTGCAGCTGGTAGCCAGTCTGAGGAGAGATTTGAAGGGCTAGGGCAGAGAAGCAGAAATCAACTCCTGCCGAGAGAAGCCTCCAGCCCCTCCTTTGCAGATCAGACAGCCTTCCAGCCCCTGAAATCCCTTGCCAGGGCCTCCATCCCCACAGTGAGAGAGAACCCCAGTCTGAGGCCCCTGCAGCAGTGGGGAGTTTGGCAGCCCCTGCAGGTGGATGGTCAGCGACCTCTGAGCTTGTAGCAGCTAATAGAGGCCTTGCAACAGCTTGGGGTGATGCAGAAGCCAGGAGATCAGCAGCTGGTGGGAGGACGACCGCAGCGAGGAGGCTGGTCGCCGTCCCCTAATGTACAACTCTGTTACAGCAGCACTGGCTTCATGCCTTTCAGAGTAGCTACAACTTGATCAATGGGTGAGGGGGTGGGAAGAGGTTTGGAAAACCATGAAAGCTGCTTTAAAAAAGACTTCCGAGACTTATAAAAAGCAGGCAGAGAGAAAGAGAGCCCCTCCATGAACATTCCAAGTTGGGGAAAAGGTCTATCTGTCGACCAAATATTTACGGCTTAAATTACCCAGTAAGAAATTAGGACCAAAATTCTTGGGGCCTTTCCCCATTGTAAGAATTATCAACCCAGTCACAGTAGAATTAAAACTCCCTAGGCTTTTAGGAAGAATTCACCCTGTCTTCCCTTACAGCTTGTTGAAACCTTTGCGAGAATCCACTTTAAGACCTCCCCCTAAGAAGGCACCCGGACCCCTCGTAGTGGCAGGTCAAACTCACTATGAAGTAAAGCGAATTCTTGATTCTAGAATTTTTACAGGGAAACTGTAGTACCTAGTACAATGGAAGGGATACTTGCTATCTGAAGCCACTTGGGTGAAATCTAGCAATGTGAAAGCCAACAAACTCATCAAAAGATTCTATAAGAAACACCCTAACAAACCGAGAGACATTCCCTAACATATACTTTTGTTTTCGCTACAGGAATTGTCCTTTTTGTAAGGGGGGCCGGATGTCACTGCTGCTAACATTGGATGTTCTTGCTTTGACAACATGTGGAGAAGCAGCTTTGCTTCTTTAACTTGTGTGTTCGAGTTAGAATTAGTTGATGCTGGGGGGGGAGGAGGAAGAATGTCTCTCTTGTTTTGAAGTAAGAGAAGATAAGAATTTGGTGGGTTGTTAAACAGGAGGGAAAGCTTACAATTCAAACTAATTGGAGAATGTGATTTATGACAGTTGTGGGAGGGAATTATGCTTTGATCTATGTGCTGAACGGAGGGGAAGTCAGATTCTGGCTTCAGCTATGTACATGCCGAAGCTATGCTGCTCGATTAAAGATTCCTTATGGTAAACAATGCCTCAAAGTTCTTTGAAGAGCCATCTTTCGGAGCCATGACATCAAGCCAGAATTTACAAACTTTCTAGTCCTGAGCCCCAGTCGCTGTCCCCAGGCTTGAGGACAGCAGACAAAGATTCAGGAGAAGATTTCATCATGGAGGAAAAGCAATTACTTGAAGCCAGCAACCCGGCAGCAGCTACTACCCCAGAGGGGGAAGCGACAGCAAACATGCAGGAAGCAGACCGGTGGAGAGCTACCAGGACGTCTGCCACTGAGGAGGGGTGAGTGGGAATGCCTGTCTGCAGCTGGTAGCCAGTCTGAGGAGAGATTTGAAGGGCTAGGGCAGAGAAGCAGAAATCAACTCCTGCCGAGAGAAGCCTCCAGCCCCTCCTTTGCAGATCAGACAGCCTTCCAGCCCCTGAAATCCCTTGCCAGGGCCTCCATCCCCACAGTGAGAGAGAACCCCAGTCTGAGGCCCCTGCAGCAGTGGGGAGTTTGGCAGCCCCTGCAGGTGGATGGTCAGCGACCTCTGAGCTTGTAGCAGCTAATAGAGGCCTTGCAACAGCTTGGGGTGATGCAGAAGCCAGGAGATCAGCAGCTGGTGGGAGGACGACCGCAGCGAGGAGGCTGGTCGCCGTCCCCTAATGTACAACTCTGTTACAGCAGCACTGGCTTCATGCCTTTCAGAGTAGCTACAACTTGATCAATGGGTGAGGGGGTGGGAAGAGGTTTGGAAAACCATGAAAGCTGCTTTAAAAAAGACTTCCGAGACTTATAAAAAGCAGGCAGAGAGAAAGAGAGCCCCTCCATGAACATTCCAAGTTGGGGAAAAGGTCTATCTGTCGACCAAATATTTACGGCTTAAATTACCCAGTAAGAAATTAGGACCAAAATTCTTGGGGCCTTTCCCCATTGTAAGAATTATCAACCCAGTCACAGTAGAATTAAAACTCCCTAGGCTTTTAGGAAGAATTCACCCTGTCTTCCCTTACAGCTTGTTGAAACCTTTGCGAGAATCCACTTTAAGACCTCCCCCTAAGAAGGCACCCGGACCCCTCGTAGTGGCAGGTCAAACTCACTATGAAGTAAAGCGAATTCTTGATTCTAGAATTTTTACAGGGAAACTGTAGTACCTAGTACAATGGAAGGGATACTTGCTATCTGAAGCCACTTGGGTGAAATCTAGCAATGTGAAAGCCAACAAACTCATCAAAAGATTCTATAAGAAACACCCTAACAAACCGAGAGACATTCCCTAACATATACTTTTGTTTTCGCTACAGGAATTGTCCTTTTTGTAAGGGGGGCCGGATGTCACTGCTGCTAACATTGGATGTTCTTGCTTTGACAACATGTGGAGAAGCAGCTTTGCTTCTTTAACTTGTGTGTTACTTTCAGAGTTAGAATTAGTTGATGCTGGGGGGGGGATTACCCCCAGGCGAATCTCTTGTTTTCTGGATCAGACCTCTCCCTGAGGAGTTAGCCCAGGGCGTATCTCACATTTGTTGGTAAAAATAAAATTGAGCCTCAAAAGTCAAATTTTGAGAGAGAGCTCAAATTCGAAAAGCAAACATATATTCAGGTTCCCAACTGGGGAACCCAAAAACCACTTGTTTTCTGGATCCGACCTCTCCCTGAGGAGTTAGCCCAGGGCGTATCTCACATTTGATGATAAAAATCCTATTCAGGATAAAAGTTCAAGTTTTGAGACAGACCTCAAATTTGAAAAGCAAACATAGATTCATTCAGCTGGGGAAGCCGGAACACCACTTGTTTTCCGGATCCGAGCTCTCCCTGAGGAGTTAGCCCAGGTCGAACCTCGCATTTGTTGGTAAAAATGCATTAGAGCATGAAAAGTCAAAATTAGGGAGAGAGCTCAAATTCAAAACAGAAATGTATATTCAGGTTTCTCCGGGTTGGAGAAGCCAAAAAACCATTTGTTTTCCGGATCCAACCTCTCTCTGAGGAATTAGCCCAGAGCGTATCTCACATTTGTTGCTAAAAATTCAATTCAGCCTCTAAAGTCAAATTTTGAGACAGACATCAAATGTGAAAAGCAAACATATATTCATGTTCCCCCAGGCTGGGAAAACCGAAAAACCACTCTTTTTCCGGAATCAACCTCTCCCTGAAGAGTTAGCCCAGGGCATATCTCACATTTGACGCTAAAAATCCTATTCAGCATACAAAAGTCAAATTTTGAAACAGACCTCAAATTCGAAAAGCAAATGTATATTCATGTTCGCCCAACTGGGGGAAGCGAAAAAAACCACTTGTTTTCCGGATCTGACTTCTCCCTGAGAAGTTAGCCTAGGGCGAATTTTGCATTTGTTGGTAAAAATCTCTTACAGCATGAAAAGTCACAATTAGAGAGAGCTCAAATTCAAAACGGAAATGTATATTCAGGTTCTTCTCGATTGTGGAAGCCAAAAAACCAGGTTTTTTCCCTGATCCGACCTCTCCCTGAGGAGTTAGCCCAGGGCGTATCTCACATTTGTTGGTAAAAATAAAATTGAGCCTCAAAAGTCAAATTTTGAGAGAGAGCTTAAATTCGAAAAGCAAACATATATTCAGGTTCCCAACTGGGGAAGCCCAAAAACCACTTGTTTTCTGGATCCGACCTCTCCCTGAGGAGTTAGCCCAGGGCGTATCTCACATTTGATGATAAAAATCCTATTCAGGATAAAAATTCAAGTTTTGAGACAGACCTCAAATTCAAAAAGCAAACATAGATTCAGGTTCCCAACTGGGGAACCCGAAAACCACTTGTTTTCTGGATCCGACCTCAACCTGAGGAGTTAGCCCAGGGCGTATCTCACATTTGATTATAAAAATCCTATTCAGGATAAAAATTCAAGTTTTGAGACAGACCTCAAATTTGAAAAGCAAACATAGATTCAGGTTCCCCTCAGCTGGGGAACCCAAAAACCACTTGTTTGCCTGATCCGACCTTTCCCTGAGGAGTTAGCCCAGGGCGAATCTCACATTTGTTGGTAAAAATCCCATTGAGCATGAAAAGTCAAAAACTGAGTTCAAATTCAAAAAGCAAACATATATTCAGGTTTCACCAGGTTAGGGAAGCCAAAAACCATTTGTTTTCCGGATCCGACCTCTCCTTGAGGAATTAGCCAAGGGCGTATCTCACATTTGTTGCTAAAAATCCAATTCAGACACAAAAGTCAAATTTTGAGACAGACATCAAATGCGAAAAGGAAACATATATTCAGGTTCAGAAGCTGTCTGAAATGGTGTTTGGAGGGTGCTTTTTTTCCATGTTAACCTTTCTCTTGTCTCCTCGGTGTTGTCAAAGCTTCTGCCTAAAGTCCATTTCTCATCTGTTATTGTGGCAATAATTGAAAGCTGAGTTGCACAGGGTTAAAGAACAGCTGTAGGGAGATAATTATTGCTCTCTAACATTTTTGTGCAGCCTTTAGCACATTGCTGTGACACAACCTCTAATATCTGCTCTCGGCAGCTAAGCTGTTAAAAAAAGATCTTCCAGAAATCTGCAGCCCTCTCTTCCCTTTATCAAGGAGTTGTCACCCATCTAGGGCAAAATGGACAAAATTACTTGGAAAATAGGATAAAATATAAATTTGGAGATGCGGCTGTCAGAATTGCCCTTGAGAACAGTAAACTGCTACTCATAGCGTCTTTCCAGGTTTTTATAGTTCTCCTTAAAATGTAGAAGACTCCAGAAGGACTTCTGGGCATGCTCTGGCCTAAACAGAGAACTTCCATTCATCTTCTGCTGAAACAGATTTTAGTTAGTATTGACAGCTGGGCTCTTCCTGTAAACAGAATCACAGCAGAGCAATGTGACTCTTTGCATGTATCTGTTCAGAAGAAAATTCTGTTAGGTTCAGCAGAATTCCCCTTGGAAATATAAATTCTAGCAATAGTGACAGAATCTGGCTCTAGTACCAAATTATATAACCAGTTATCTTGAGATCCATCATTGCTACAAGCTCTCTTCATTCCAGGAACCTTTTGAAGAAAACTGAAATAAAATAAATTGGGCCAGATTAGACAGTTTTATTAGATGGATAGAGAGATTGCAAGGTCCATTTTAATATGGACTTGGTGAATGGAAAGCAATTCACTTTTTTCTTGATTTAATTCAGAGACTCACTGGTTTGACTTGGGCTTGCATCTAAAATGTTCTAGTTAAACTAGGAGTGATGGAAAATAAATATACTGTATCTGGCTTAAATGCAGAGGAAAATTGCTGGCTCCTTGTTATCTCAGCTGCTGGCCTGAAAAATGAGACCTATACATTAAGTTCTGTCAAATCCTGAATAGAATTGGGCCAATTTGCATAAGTATTTGAAATCAGCACAGATTTATTTTTATTTTTTATTTTTGGTCAGACAGCTTCTGCTATATGCTATCCCAATCAAAACGATGAGGCAAGGCAGACGGCCAGTAGCCGAATACACGCAAGAATTCCGAATCATTGCCAGCAAGCTGAACTGGCCAGAAGACATCCTCCTTAGCCATTTCAAAGACGGTCTGAATTACGACCTATATGACACTTGCCTGCCCCGGGGGGACCCACACTAACTCGACGAATGGTACGTCCTGGCAGAGGAAGCAGAGATCGACCTACTGAAGAGGCACCGCCGAGGAAAACAATGGAGCCGCTCACCGCCTGAACCGATGTGCGAACCAGCGAAGCCATCGGCTATGGCCAAGAAACCAATGGGCTGTTTGAAATGCGGGAGAGAGGGGCATCGGGCTGTAGAATGCTGCTCGAAAGCCCCTCAGCACAACCCAGACAGACCACCGGCCAGCAAATCTGGGAAGTCCCCAACTAAGTCAAAAGAATCTGCCATGAGAGGAATAGAGGCTGTGGAATCCCCTACCTCCACTCATTGTGGGGAAAGAGCCCCAGCCTACACCGCAGGGCTGGTGGACGCCCCAGATGACAGCTCGGAGGGCGAACCACTGGTAAGTGGATCCATCCCACCCATCCTCAAGACAGTGACTATATTAGCCCCCTCCATGCCCGAAGCTGTCAAAGTGAAAGCCTTAATAGACTCTGGCTGCACCCGCTGCCTAATTAGCCCAACCCTAGTGGGAAATCTGGGCATCCCAGTGAGGAGGCTGGAACAACCAATCTCATTTGGCCAGTTAGATGGGTCCAGAGCAGGGGGGGTGCCAGCTACCCTAGCCACGTTACCAATCCACCTATCCCTGGGAAATCATGAGGAAGACATAACGTTTGTAGTGACCCCAGGCATGGAATGCCCGATGATCCTAGGGCTGGAATGGTTAACAAAATGGAACCCCTGGGTAAATTGGAGGACCCTACAGACTTAAAACCCCAAGGGGATCTATCAAAATTAAAAACGGAAATAGCATCCATGGGTGAAGAAAAGGGGCTACCAGAAATACCAGAGGAATACAGAGATCTGGCTGAGGTTTTCAGCGAGGAGAGGGCGGATGAGCTTCCCCCCACCGACCCACGGACTGTGCCATAGAGTTCAAGCCCGGGGCAAAACTCCCAAAGCCCAGATTATACTCCATGAGCCCAAAGGAGAAGGAGGAAATGGAGAGATTTATAAAGAAAAACCTAGAAAGGGGGTTCATTGAACCAGCCAAACCTAAGGTGGCCGCTCCGGTCCTCTTTAGAGAGAAGAAGGATGGCTCTTTACGCTTATGCGTGGATTATAGGCTCCTGAATGCAATCAGTGAAAGCAACCTATACCCCCTACCCCTCATGAAGGACACGTTATCACACCTCTCGAAAGGAAAGATTTTTACTAAACTAGATCTAAGGGAAGCGTATTACCGTGTGAGAATTAGGGAAGGAGATGAATGGAAAACCGCATTTCATTGCCCAATGGGGTGCTACAAATTCAAAGTTTTGCCTTTTGGATTACAAGGGCCCCCCGCAGTATTTATGCAATTAATCAATGAGGTACTAAGGGAGCACCTATTTAAGGGGGTCCTGGTTTATCTAGACGACATCCTTATCTTCACCGAATCAAAAGAGGAACATGTCAACCTAGTCAGAGCGGTTTTAAAGAAACTGCGAGCCGCCCACCTATATGCCAAATTATCAAAATGCGAATTTCACCAGGAAAGAATAGACTATCTAGGTTACCGCATATCCCCACAAGGCATTGAAATGGACCCAGAAAAGGTCAGGGCAGTATTAGAATGGGCACCACCTCGCACTAGAAAGCAACTGCAAAGTTTCCTGGGTTTCGCAAACTTTTACCGCCAATTCATCCCCTCATTTGCCCAGATAGCCCTGCCCCTCACGAGCTTACTAAAAACGAAGGGAGAATCCTCAGTGAAACCTAGCCGGCCACTAAAATGGACAATGGAATGCCAAGCGGCATTTGAGAGATTAAAGAGGCTTTTTTCTGCCGAACCAGTACTGAGGCACCCAGACATGGACAAACCCTTCATAATACAGACGGATGCAAGAAACTGATGAAGGAATGTTGCAACCCTGCGCATATACATCCAGGAAACTCACTGAAACGGAACAGCGCTGGCCCGTGTGGGAGAAGGAGGCATATGGGATACGTTGGTCATTACTTACATGGTGCCAATTCCTTGAAGGCAATAAAATCCCTTTCCAGGTGTGGACAGACCACAAAAATTTGGAAGCCTTGAAAACACCCAGAAAACTCAGCCCCAAGCAAGCCCGCTGGTCCCAACATTTTCACCAATTCAATTTTAAGCTCAAGCATTTGCCGGGGGGAAAGAACTTTTTGGCAGATGCATTATCTCGCATGCCCCAATATAACAGCACGCGAGCCACTGACTCTAAACCGATCATGGGAGAATCACAACTGGCAGCACCAGTGACTACCAGAGCCCAAGTTAAATTAAAACCACAGCTGGATAGCCAGACCGGAATTGAATTCCGGAAAAGTTTGGAAACAGATGAATGGTTCCAGAAAAATAAACACGTGTGCACAATGAAAGACGGACTGCCTTGGGTGGGGGAGAAGTTATATATACCGACCACCCAAAGGATCACATTCATGCAACTTTGCCACGACACAAAATCAGCAGGGCATTTTGGATTTGTAAAAACATTACACTTAATTAAACGACAATTTTGGTGGCCATCCATGAAAAAAGACATAGAAGGTTACGTGGCCAGCTGCCCAAAGTGTGCAATGGCAAAAAGGCTGCAAGGGAAATCACCAGGACTGTTACAAACAGTGGCAAATCCCTCAGCCCCCTGGAAGGAAATAGCCATGGATTTTATAGTGGAATTACCAGAAAGCAATGGGAATACTGTCATTTGGACGGTCACGGACCTATTTTCCAAACAGGTTCACTTTATTCTTTGCCAAAAGATCCCCACCGCAAAAGCTTTAGCAAAACTTTTCGTGCAACATATTTACAGATTGCATGGGGCACCCCAACGCATCATATCTGATAGGGGAGTGCAATTTACATCGGCATTTTGGAAGGGATTTCTATCCCTTTTAGGGACCACTCAGAGACTGACGTCTAGCCATCATCCTCAGGGAAATGGTCAATCAGAAAAATGTAATGGAGTACTTGAGCAATATTTAAGATGTTTTCTAAATTTCCAGCAGTCAGATTGGACGGACCTGTTGCCTTTTGCAGAGGTTGCCTACAATAATGCAGTCCACTCCAGCACAGGTTACACTCCTTTTCAAATAGCTACCGGCCAAAGTTTCAACCCTATGCCAGAACTAACCCCAAACGAACTGGCAATCCCATCACTGAAAGAATGGATGGAACAATTACGAAACACCTGGCCAATAGTTAGAAAAGCTCTAGAGGAAACTAGGCAAGCATACAAAGCACAAGCAGATAAGAAAAGGGTGGAGCCCACACCATTCATTATAGGAGAAATGGTTTATCTGTCTACAAAATATTTAAAATCCATACAACCCTGTGAAAAACTTGGACCAAAATATATAGGGCCTTTTCCAATTAAAAGAATCATAAACCCAGTAACAGTAGAATTAGAGTTACCCAAGAATCTTAGGCAAATACACCCAATTTTCCACTGCAGTTTGCTGAAAAGAGAACAACAGTCACCCTTACGGCCAAAAATCCCCCCCCCACCAACACCAATCATGATAGAAGGCGAACAACACTTCGAAATAAGGGAAATCCTGCACTCTAGAAAATATCATGGGTCAACTCAGTACCTAGTAGCATGGAAGCACCTCCCCGCCTCTCACAACGAGTGGGTCCATAAACATCATGTCAAAGCCCCGAAGCTTTTAAAGAAGTTTCATACAGAGTATCCTAACAAGCCAGACTAACTTTTATACCTGTTTTGTTTTCTCTACAGGTGGACCTCTTATTTTTAAGGGGAGCCGGATGTCAGAATCCAATTATATTTTATTTCTAACTAATCTACTCTGGGAAAACCCAATTCTTGCTCTCTTTTGGATTCTGTCATACTACAAAGGGGGGGGGGAGTAAACACGGGTGTTTATGACTGGCATTCCTCCAAAGAAACATCCTCTGTGGATTCCCTCTCTGGAGTACTAACCATAACAATACGGCAATCAGCCTTTGATCTCACTCCCTATGAAGCTTCCTTTTACCGGCAGAAAGGAGAAAGGAGGGGAAGATTGCAACGTTTGGGATCCGATGGATTTAACACCCAGCCATCTGCCAATTTGGATTGACCGGAAGGAATGTGGGGTGGGACTGCTTGGGAACACTTTAAAACATTGAATGATCAGGGGGGTCCCCCAGATCCTGTCTAGCACACCTTCAGTCAGTTTTTCTTAATAAAGATTCCTGTTGGAAAACCCGTTCCAAGAGTTCTGTCTTCTTAAGATGTAAATCGAGGTGGGTCCTTACAGTCAGGATGCTTTAGGAAAGCAGGAGCACACAGAAATGTTGATGCTTGGGGGGAGGGGAATAGAATTACAATTTTATAGCTACATGGGAACACAATTACTTGAAAAAGCTGAGCATATAGAAGAGGCAATTAGCTACCACCCAGCTGCTCTACATCTGTTTCAGTATTGAGTAAATACCAGTGTAAATACCACTGGCTCAGATTGCTTCCAAAGAGTCACATTGGAGTTATTTTGCTATACAGACCCCCATGCCCCCACCTATGCCAATTGCAGCTGGGCATTTTTGAATCTATTTCCCTGCAGGTATGATACCCACTGGGCTGCACTTCAAGGAGAAGAGTCTTTAATTTAGCAGATTCATTGATCCATAACAGAGTCTAAAGAGACTACCCATTTAAAAGGGAAATTTCGTAATTGTACTTTTATAAAATTACAGAGAATGGGGAAAGTTCCACCAGGGAACATGAAAACATTCTGAAATTCCAGTATTAAATTTGAGATCTATTCTCAAACTGTTTCTTGGACTGCTAGTGCCCTACTGGCAAATGCAAATGTCCTGTAATGGTAGTAATTTCCATTTGGGGGGGGGGTTCTGGGAGGAAGTGAAATTTTAAGATGCTGGGCTTGAGATGAAGGTCTATGACGAATAAATAACGGTAAGATGAAGAAGTGAAGTCAAGGATTTCTAGGACTTGCTGTTATCAAAATGATCCATCAAGGAAACAGTCTAAGATATGCTTGAGTCTGCTTGAGAATATACTCACGTGCATTCGTGCAAGAAAAAAGGTAAGCCTTGCTTCTAAATAATTAGTAATAACTAAACTGCAGTTTATACATGTGATTTAATCTCATAATAGCATATGATTTAACATCTCATAATAGGTACATTCACGCATAACATTAAGCTGAAGGGACTAAGTACATGATTTATGGTTTAGCACTACCAATCTGGTCTGTTCACAGCAAATATGAATGCAACCTAAGTGTGTAATTTCAACTTCTTCATATGTGTAGGTATATGTCATAGAAATAGAAAGCAAAAGGATCATAGTATAAAGTTAGAGCTACAGATTTTATATAGAAATGTGTAAGTATGCATGTATTGGTATATGTGAGTTGGTATAAATGTGTATTAATAGAAGGAGAAAGTTTACGGTGTAAAATAGGCTCATAATAGAACTATATTCCAAAAAAATAATTCATAGCAACTTTTCTTATATGGCCTATATTCTCATTTCTGTTTTGATGGTATATTCTGGACATTTGCTTAATTCTGTTTCCCTTTTAAGATGTATTGACACAAAATTAAAATCTACATATAGACTGTTGAGCTGAAACAGCTGAAGTGTTCAGGGACAGAGATGATATAATGTACCCTTTATAGGCATGCAGCATAAAATAAAGATATAATTAATCAAGTCATAATAATACAACTTCATGAGGCTTTTTGCAATTTGAAAGTACTGTTTGGGAATAGATCAGTTGCAAAGGACAGCTTTCTCCCCCCCCCCCACCAAAAAAACCACCTTCTGAGAGATGATAGGACATTTGTATATCCCTCAAATGGCGAATAAAAAAAAGGACACATGACAGGTTGATATGTATTTCATAAAGTTTTAAGCTACTTACTGTAATGATTTAAGCAGCCACTGTTACTGAGAATTTGTTAACATATATGCTTAATTATTTCCAACCAATTATCAGTGAATTGGAAGCCCTGCTCTCATATATTTTTGTTCATTCTCCTTAGTTGTTGTTCTTGGGTTTGTTTATTTGTATATGTATGGACCAAACATGATGCTTGATAGTCTCATTAATTTGTCTCACTATGGTAGCTGGATGTAGATACTGCGCTGAATATGAATTACGGCTAGTTAAGGCAGTTGTTTGTTATGCTTGTCAATATGCCTTTTAGATGAAAACTGCATTGATGACTTAATTGCATACATTGCTTTTTGCTTACAATAATTTTGCCACAGATACCATATATAGAGTATAATATTAATTTCCCTTATTTCCCATATTTCTTTTCTAATTTCGTGTCCATAAAACCCAGTAAAATAATTCTGGTTCCATTATATTAGTTTGTAATATCTTTAACATTATTCCCTGAATTTGTGCCAGATTTTGTTTTGCTTTTTCACAAGTGCATTATAAGAAGTCCCCACTTCCTTTTCACACTTCCAACACTGATTCCTGCATATATTTTAGACAATTAGCTGATGTCAGATACCACTGGTACATCATTTTTCTCTTAAATTATAACAAATATAAATTTAACACCACTTCCCCACATTTTCTCTTTCTCTTTTATAATGTGATAGGTTTTGAACCAAGGACAGCATGGTGATAGGAATTATACATTTATTCAGAGGATTAAGGAAGCATTTTTTTGACTCCAGTTGTAAAGGCTCCCTTTGCAGGAAAATCTCTTTCTGCTTATCTCTCTGAAATGTGAAAGGTTTTATCTCTCAAAAAGGAAAAACTATGTTGGTTAGTGTCTTCTGAGTTATAAGTACTTTCCTTTTGCTTGGAAAAATAAGAGTTAAAAAAGCTCAGAGGTACTGAACTGTGTGGTGCTTTAATGTAGAAGAGTTCTTTATTGCAGCAGATGTAACTGCTTCATGCGATTTCCATGCATGTTTGTACTTTATCCTCTGCTGCAGTTATTATTTAGCTACCATTGCATGTGATCTGTTCTGAGTTACATTTATATTTTCAGATTCAAAACACAGATAATTATAGCAACATGTTTGAGGGGTAGAAATATTCTTTCACTCTTTCTCTTAAACACAGACAGATAACTACATGCCATACAAATACATATATTTCATACACACTATATGAATACACACACAACAGTGAGCTGCTTTAGTGATTTTCAGCCATATTCTGTCTGAAAGAGCCCCTGAAACACATGGCATTTCCCAGCCCTGCCCTCTGACGTCTCATTTCCTCCAGTCCAGTGTGAAAGCTTACAAGGGTTTTATGTTGTCATTCAAGCAAGCACAAATAGATCTCTCTTTCAGCATTCCTGCTCCAAAGAGTGAGATTGAAGGTAGTAATGGCTCTGTGCCTCCATTGCACGATCTTTTGTACTATAAACTAGTCTAATGCTGGGAGAATTTCACTGGTACTATAAATATTTTTTCTTTACTCAGGGGATTTCAAAAAGAAAAGGACAAATTTGAACAAGGGCAGGGCAGCTATTTGAAGAGAGCATGCCGTGAACACACAGAAGCAGCTGAGTGTCCTTCCAAGATAAGATAAGATAAGATAAGATGATAAGATAAGATAAGATAAGATAAGATAAGATAAGATAAGATAAGATAAGATAAGATAAGATAAGATAAGATAAGATAACCTTTATTGTCATTTTTTTTTACTGTGGGCACAATGGCACACATCAAAAATGAAATTTAGTTGCCCGCTCTCAAAGTGAAACACATACATGACACACACCTAAAACATACTATATACAACATATGTATAGACCCACACCCCTACATATACATATCAAATAAATATTAAATACTGTCCATCTTGAATATATAACGGAAGGAGGAAGCTTGAGAGTTCACAAGGTTAATGCTGTATGGAATGAAACTATGGCTGAATCTGGATGTTCTGCTGCAGATACCACGAAGCCTCCTCCCAGAAGGTAACAAGGAAAACAGGTCGTGAAGAGGATGTGTGGTGTCCCAGATAATCTTACGGACCCTGCTCAAGCAGCGCTTCTGTGCTATGTCCTGGATGGGAGGGAGGGGACTGCCAATGATCTTTTCGGCCATTCTCACCACTCTCTGCACCGCCTTCCTGTCTGAAGCAGTGATTCTTCCAAACCAGACTGTGATGCTGTATGACAGGATGCTCTCGATCGTCCCCCTGTAGAAAGTGGTCAGGACAGGGGAAGGAAGGTGTGCTTTTCTCATGCGACGCAGAAAATGCAGGCGCTGCTGTGCCCGCTTTACCAGTTTCTCACTGTTGAGCGACCAAGCCAGCCTACTCGTTAGCTGCACACCCAGGAATTGGATGCTGGTAACCATCTCCACAGGTGAATCACTGATGCACAGAGATGTGTGGCTGTGCCTGCCTTTTCTGAAATTGACAATGATCTCTTTGGTTTTTCCGGTATTTAAAACTAGGCTGTTTTCCTTACACCAGTTCACCAACCCCTCAACCTCCTTGCGGTAAGCTTCCACCTTGTCATCATGAATAAGGCCCACTACTGTTGTATCATCTGTGAACTTCACAATATGGTTGGTGGCAAAGCTAGCACAACAGTCATGGGTCAACAGGGTGAACAGCAGCGGACTTAAGATGCAGCCCTGAGGAGAACCTGTACTCAAGGAAATGGTATTAGAAGTATTTGTTCCAACTCGCACATATTGGGGCCTGTTGGTGAGAAAATCAAGAATCCAGTTGCACAAAGGAGTGTTTAAGCCCAAGAGGCCCAGTTTGTCTACTAGATGCTGGGGAATGATTGTGTTAAATGCCGAACTGAAGTTGACAAACAACAAATGCATGTGAGCATTTCTTTCCTCTAAGTGCTTCAAGCTCAGATAGAGAACGGAAGAAATAGCATCCTCCATAGAGCGATTTGGTCGGTAGGCAAACTGAAGCGGGTCAAATGCTGGTGGGAGGCTAGATACAATAATGTCCTTTATCAGCTTTTCATAATGGTGGATGTCAGTGCAACCGGATGGTAATCATTCAGGCCTGTAATTGTGAACTTTTTTGGCACTGGCAAGATGATGGCCGTCTTAAAACACAATGGGACCACTGCCTGCTGCAATGAGAGATTGAAAATATCTGTGAGAACACAAGCCAGCTCCTCTGCGCATTCCCTGAGGAGACATCCAGGGATGTTATCTGGGCCTGCTGCTTTCTGAATAACTTTCTGCAGTGTTTTCCGGACAGAGGTGACATAGCACTTGCTCATCAGCACAGCTTTCCTTTTTTTTTTAAAAAAATAATTTTTATTACCATTTTCCTTTATACAACTCTAATACATATTCAGCAGACTGTGTCATTTTTATATACTTCGGATCAGCATTCTATACAATATATACACTATTCAATATCTAACCACACAGTAGTCTTATGTATATTTCCAATTTTTGTTTCTATTATCTATCCAAGTATACCATTTTCCCCAAACCGCGTAAAATTCCGAATTGTCTTTTTCTTTTAGTTCTAGCGTGAGTTTATCCATTTCGGCACATTCATATATCTTCTGAATGATCAATCCCTCTGGTGGTATATTGCCTTCCTTCCAATATTGCGCGAATGCAATTCTTGCCGCAGTTAGTATGTGTAAAATCAAATAACTTATTTTCCTGTCAAATTTCTTTTTAAGTATTCCCAGGAGAAATGTTTCCGGGTTTAGTTCTATTTGGCATTTTGTTAACTCTTGTAGCCACCCTTGTATCTTAGTCCAATACTTTTTCGCTTCAGGACACAGCCACCAAGCATGAAAGAAGGTACCTTGATGATGATTACATTTCCAACATTTTGGGCTTTGATTCGAATACATTTTGGCCAGCCTTGCTGGAGCTAAGTGCCAACGATATAGCATTTTATACTGGTTTTCTTTATATGCAGCAGATTTTGTTATAATATAATTTTTGTTCCACATTCTTTCCCAATCTTCTAATTCTATATTGTGCCCTATGTTTTTTGCCCATGCAATCATCGGTTCTTTCACCACCTCCTCTACTCTATCAAATTCTAATAAATAATTGTATATTTTGGATATTAATTTTCCTTTGGGGCCTATCAATAGTTTGTCTAGTTGTTTTGGTTCCCTGTCAATTCCACACTCTTCCATGTCTTTCTTGTATCTAGATTGCAGTTGTAAATATGGCCACCAATCAATAGATATTCCCTGTTCTTTTAGTACCTGATTATTTTTAAGCTTTCCCCGTTTATCTAAGATTTCTGAGTATCTGGGCATTTTGTTTATATCTAATGTATTTGGGTAGATCATTGCCTCCATGGTGGATAGCCAACCAGGAATTTTCATATAATGTTTTTTCCTTATATAATCCCAGGTTCGTAACAATGCATCTCTTATTTTATGTCTATAGAAATATGAATGTGTCCTGTTCCCTTTATCCCACATAAAGGCATGCCACCCCTTGTGTAAATCGTGCCCTTCCAATATTAAAATTCTTCTGTTATTTAGGTTAACCCAATCTCTTATCCAGACCAGGGTTGCTGCCTTGTGATAGAGTTCCCACTCCAGGAGTCCAAAGCCTCCCCTACTTCTGCTGTCTTGGAGAAAGAGTAATTTTATCCTCGCCTTCTTTCCTAACCAAACAAATTTTGTAGTAATTTTATTGAGTTCTCCAAAAAACTTTTTGTCTAATGATATGGGGATTGTCTGGAATAAGTATAGTAATTTGGGTAAAATGTTCATCTTGATAGTTGCGATCCTACCTAAAAGCGATAGTTGTAGCCTCCCCCATTTTTCCAAATCTTTCTTTATTTGTTGGACTAATACCATATAGTTGTCCTCCTTTAAGGACGAACATCTTGCAGTCAGCCATATCCCTAAATATTTGATTTTTTAAACAATTTGTAAATCCATTTCCTTTTCTAATTCTTTTTTTTGATTTGTTGTTAAGTTTTTAACTATCATTTTGGTTTTCCTTTTGTTAATTTTAAGTCCAGATATTTCCCCATATTTTTCTATTTCTCATATTAGAATGGGACCGGATTCCAAAGGTTCTTCAATAATAAATACCATATCGTCCACGAAGGCCTGTGCTTTGTACTCTTCTCTTTTAATTTTCGTTCCCTTTATTTCTCGGTTTGCTCTAATTCTATTTAGTAGTATTTCTAATGTTAGAATAAAGAGAAGTGGCGACATACCCCCTTGGTTATTTGAAATGTGTTGGTAATGTCCCCATTTACTATTACCCTAGCCTTCTGCATCTTATATATTGTCGCTATCATATTTTCGAATTTATTTCCCAATTCTATATGTCTAATTTGCCTAATCATAAATTGCCAATTTAGATTATCAAAAGCCTTTTGAGCATCCAGAAAAACAAGGGCCGCTTGTTTCTCTGGGTGGGCTTCATAATATTCCAGTATATCTACTATTGTTCTTGTGTTATCTCTTATTTGTCTATTTGGAAGAAAGCCATTTTGATCTTTTCAGCCTGTCTGCCATTATATTCATAAATATTTTATAGTCTGCATTTAAGAGGGATATCGGTCTGTAGTGATGTATGTCTCCTTCCACGATTCCGGTATTTTCGCTTCGTGTAGTGCTTCATTACATATTTCCAACATTATTGGTTCCATAATCTCACTCATTTTTTTATAAATTTCCCCTGGGAGGCCGTCCGGTCCTGGTGTCTTATTCTTAAGTCTTAAAATTGCCCCTCTCAATTCTTCTGGCGTTATTTCTCTATTTAGCATTGCTCTTTTCCCCTCCTCTAATGGTATGATCCCGTCTTCCAACAAATAATTATCAATTTTATCTGTTGCTATTTCTTCTTGTTTATAAAGGTTCACATAATAATTTTGTACAATTTTCTTTTTCTCTTCATTGTTTTGTAAGGTCCCCATCTCATCATATAATTGTTGAATAATCCCTCCTTCTTTTTCCTTCTTCAATTTATAAGCCAGCCATCTTCCAGTCTTATTAGCATGTTCAAAAAAGAATTGTTTAGAGAATTTTAAATTTCTTGCAATGTCCGCTTGCTCTAGTATGTTTAATTTATGTCTATCAAGCATCAAAGTTTCTTTAACTAATTCATCTCCTGGTTTTGTTTGGAATTGATTCTCCAATTCTCCAATTTCTTTTTTTAGAATATTATGTTGCTTCCATTTTTCCTTATTTTTCTTTGCCATATAAGCTACTGTTATTCCCCTTATATAAGCTTTCATAGTGTCCCATAGGTTTGTTAATGAAGTGTGTTGTTTTTTATTTTCTTTAAAAAATAATGTCAGTTCCTTTGTTATCCTTTCAATATATTCCTTTTCCTTTAAGATTTGGGGATTTAGTGTCCATCTTTTAGTTTTTTTCCTTTGGCTTCTCCATTTTATCTCAAGGGGATTATGATCTGCCCACGTATTTGGGGAGATCTCGATCTTTTCTATTTCTATAGCTATTTCCTTATTCATCCACAACATATCAATTCTAGACCAAGATGCATGAGGGTTAGAGTAAAATGTATATTTATTTTCTTTTGGATGTAGGGTTCTCCATATGTCTATCAAATTTAATTCATCTATCATTCTAAAAAATGTTTTTGGTAGTATATTTCTTTTATTCTTGTTAGTTTTATCGCTAACATAATCTTTTTGGATATCAATTATCCTGTTAAAGTCACCTACAATGCCTATATTCCTATGACCTGTTGCAATTATCTTTTCATGCAATTTCTTATAATACTCCCCCTGGTTTTTATTAGGCGCATAGATAACTACCAATAAGATTTGAGTATGCCCTTGTTTTATTTCCATCATTAGGGTTCTTCCTTTTGGGTCTGCATAAATTTGATTAGCCTTTATCCCTTCCTTAATATATACTATATATATACTATATACTTTCTTCTTCTTCTCTGCCAGTGCTGTATAGAGTGTCCCTAACTTTTTATACTCTAAATATTTTTGATCTTGTTTTCGGATATGTACCTCCTGGAGGCATACTATGTCTGTCTTTTGTTTACTTAGTTTTGTTAATATTTGTCTCCTTTTTACTACTGCGTTTAATCCATTAACGTTTATTGATATTAATTTCAAATCTTCCATTCCCTTGTCTGTCTACCAGATATTAGTCTCTGTTTGCCCTTGTAACTTTTTGGGATCTTGTTTTAATACCTCTTATTTCTTGGATTTTTTTTCTTCTTTGCTTCTCTCTTCCCGGGCTCCGTTAGCTTGGTCTTCTTCTTGGCTTACGGTCTCCATCTCCTCCCTACTATTCTGATCCTCTTCATTTCCCATCAACTGGTCGAAGAAATCCTGTGCCATCACTAAACTGTCGATTTTAACCTTCGTGCTTTGCCATGAAATAAGCATTCCCTCCGGGAGTATCCACCTGAACAAGATCTTTCGTTTATTCAATTGTGCGGCCAGGAAACGATAGTCCTTACGTTGTTCTCGAACCCTTCTAGGAATTTGCTTCAATGTAATGATTTCCCTCTCCTTATAAGTCATTGGTTCTTCTCGGGTGATATTATACACTATATCCCGGATTTTCTTTCGGGCAAATCTAATATGGACCTCCTTGGGCAGTTTATGGCGTCTAGCATAATTCGTTTGGATTCGATATACTTCATCCAATTCGTTCATAATTTCTTGTTTGTCCCTTTGGAGAGATTCTGCTATAATACCTGCCATTATCTGTCCTAAATCTTCCTCCTTCGTTTCTGTCACATTTTGGAATCTTAGGAAAAATGATGCCCGGTCCATCTCTAATTGAATTATTGAGTCTTCGAGGTCCTTGTTAATTGCCGTCATTTCCTGATCTACCAGTTCTAATTTTTTCCCAGTTTGTTCTGTTTTGTCTTCTATTATTTTTATTTTTTGTTCATTCTTCTGAATTGCTTCCTGGATTGAGTTCATTTTGTTATCCAATTTCTGAATGTCAAATTTCATTTCTCCATGGTTGTTAAACATTGTTTCTTGCATTTTTACCATTGTTTCCTGGATCAGTGTCAAAGTGGCTTGCATTGTTTGCATGTTTGGGGTCGTATTAGTTTTTCCCCATCTTTTATGACCCCTCTGTCGACCGTTGGTTTAATGGGGAAGCCGTTGTTATCGTTGGATTTGATGCAGTTTTTTTCCCTGCCTTTAAAGTCGTTGTTGTAATACTGGTCATCTCTTTCAATACCCTACTTTGCTCTCCCAGTATTTTATAAATATTTTTCCACACTGTCATCAACCGTTCTATCTATCTTTTGTTGTTGTTGTTGTTGTTTTTGTTTTTGTTTCCCCCCCTCTTTTTATCCTCCTTATAGTACTAAGTATTAAATGATAATCAATTCCGCTAATCCTAGCTATCTCTATTCTTAATCAACTTTAAACAACCTTAGTATATTATTCAGCTTAAATATCAATATCAATAGTCTGTGTAAATTAGTCAAGATATCCCAACAAGAACTTTAAATTAAATCGATAAGCAGATCTATATAAGTATAAATATTAGTAATCAATTAGTTAGTATATATCTGAATTTGATTCTAATTCTAATTATCAATTTATACAAAAATATATTTACAGTTTTCAGTATTTAAGCAATTCAAAGTATCAATATAGTTAGTTTTAAATGCTAAATTATAAACACGTGAATATATCCAGATTTATAGATGGCTAGGTACAGATATAAATATATAAATACCTTAACTCTATATAAAATGCATATTATTAGAATTAATCAATAGAGAATGATAAGTGTGCCTTAAATGCAAAGTTCAGGCATTTACTTCTAAAGGAGTGTAAATCCTCAAATCTTCTCCCGGTTATAACTCTCTTTACTCCTCTTAAGTTTTTAGTGCCTCAATTATCTTTATATATTTTCTATTGTCTGTTAAGTTATTATTGTACTTCTCCACTTTTATTCAGCCTCAAATTCTTCTGGTCGCTCAGTTCAAAAGTTCTATTGAAGCGGTGGGTTCTCTCTCTGCTTTCTGATTAGGGTGCTCGTCCACTCAGACCTCTCTCGCTGTCATGGCGTGCCGTCGTCTGCTCTCACCGCTTCTCTTCTTCTCCTTTCTTTTCTTTTCCTGTCACTCTTATATACCCGATCTCTCTTCTTCTTCGCTTTCTCCTTTCCCTCAGATTCTGACCGAAATGTCCGCTCTTCTCACCACCACACCACTAGCTCAAACACTTTTGTCCTTCCTCCTCTTCGCCACTTTAGCGGTTAAACATTTTCTGCTGAATCACTTGCTCCTCCCGCCGAGTCGTTGCCCGCTCCACAGCTGGAGATCCCTTTTAGCCAAACAATCAGGACTCACTTTTCCAAGCAGTCATCAGCCTTGCGGTTTTCAGGGTAATCCGCCACTTCAAATGTCACAATCTGCTATGAAAATCTTCTCTTCCCTGTGCTCTCTGGATCATCACAGCCTTGGGTCCGCCATGATGCGATGGCAGACACTTTCACGTTGGTTTGACAGGGGTGTCCTTCTTTACAGCAAGTGATCACCTTTCACTACGCTGCACTCTGGACTTCCCCTCTAGTCCGCTAAGCCCTCCAGGCTCTTTGCGCCCCGAAGGGTCCCCAAAATGTGAAGTAATCGGGTTCTGGGAACGGGAGCCATTCACCTTCCCCCGCGCCACTGAGACGATACCACCGGGGCACAGCTTTCCTAGCAGGAGTACTATTTGATGCCTCAGATCTATCAAAAAATGTATTCAGTTTGTTTAGGAAGTCTGTGTCATCCTTGCATCTCGATGGAGTCACCTTGTAATCCGCGATGGCCTGGATCCCTTGCCACATTTGTCTGGTGTTTGTTGGGTCCTGAAAAAGTTCTGAATTTTCTGGCAATGGGCTTGCTTTACACCTTTTATGGCACTTTTCAGATTTGCTCTGGCTGTTCTAAGTGCCAGCATGTCACCAGATTTAAAGTACTCAGGCAGATTGTAACTCGAACACACCACTCAGATGAAATCTCCACATATTAAGGCCAAATTTACTCGCAAGAAAGTATGCAGAGGATTCAAAAATAAGTTAGAAGTTAACTAAATAATCAGAAGTTAACATTGCTGGATAAATGAAGCATAATCTGATTGTTTTATAAAAAAATATTTCTTTGGAAAGTTTAAAACACTTTTCTCAAAAGCAGTGATTAACTAAAGTTTTTTTAAATGCAATTTGTGAAAATATGCTCTAATTAAAATATTTGAATGCATAATACATTTGGAACCAAAAATGATATAAGGTGTTAATTATAAGAGATAAGATAAGATAACCTTTATTGTCATTTTTTTACCTGTGGGCACACATCAAAAATGAAATTTAGTTGCCCGCTCTCAAAGTGAAACACATACATGACACACACCTAAAACATACTATATACAACATATGTATAGACCCACACCCCTACATATACATAACAAATAAATATTAAATACTGTCCATCTTGAATATATAATGGAAGGAGGAAGCTTGAGAGTTCACAAGGTTAATGCTGTATGGAATGAAACTGGCTGAATCTGGATGTTCTGCTACGGATACCACGAAGCCTCCTCCCAGAAGGTAACAAGGAAACCAGGTCGTGAAGAGGATGTGTAAGTGTCCCAGATAATCTTGCGGACCCTGCTCAAGCAACACTTCTGTGCTATGTCCTGGATGGGAGGGAGGGAACTGCCAATGATCTCTTCAGCCATTCTCACCACTCTCTGCACCGCCTTCCTGTCTGAAGCAGTGATGCTTCCAAACCAGACTGTGATGCTATATGACAGGATGCTCTCGATTGTCCCCCTGTAGAAAGTGGTCAGGACAGGGGAAGGAAGATGTGCTTTTCTCATGCAACGCAGAAAATGCAGGCGCTGCTGTGCCCGCTTTACCAGTTTCTCACTCTTGAGCGACCAAGCCAGGCTACTCGTTAGCTGCACACCCAGGAATTGGATGCTGGTAACCATCTCCACAGGTGAATCATTAATGCACAGAGAAGTGTGGCTGTGCTTGCCTTTTCTGAAATCGACAATGATCTCTTCGGTTTTTCCGGTATTTAAAACTAGGCTGTTTTCCTTACACCAGTTCACCAACCCCTCAACCTCCTTGCGGTAAGCTTCCACCTTGTCATCATGAATAAGGCCCACTACTGTTGTATCATCTGCGAACTTCACAATATGGTTGATGGCAAACCTAGCACAACAGTCATGGGTCAACGGGGTGACCCATGTATTTTCTTCATAGAAGCAAACCATTATTTTGGCTGCATTCTTTGAAGACTTGTTTAGTCTAGAATCATTATACTTTTAGGCGTATATGTGAACTCACTTTGGTATGAAAATTCTAATTGGATGTTCTGATCTGTGCACAGTGCTAGTTTTGCAAAAATATTATGCTGGACTATTTCTGTTCTTAATAAAGTTAAAGCAATTGTGCGTGTATGTGTGAATAGATGGTTTCATTCAGTGCTTGGTGCCAAGCTTCCATATGGTAAGCAACAGGAGAGAAAAAAGTAGAATAGATTTTTCCTTATGTGTTAACAATGGTGTCCATAGGGAGGGAGATTAAAAAAGTCAAATAGGCAGTCACATTTTCACAACTGAGGGCTTGCCTTTTACAAATGCTATACACAGCACACATAAAATAGGTGCAGGGGTTCAATTATATAGTCACCATTGCCATTGTGACTTTTTTTTAAAAAAAAGCCCATGCATTTGTTAATGAATTGGAAATGGAGGGGCCTGTGTGTTTGTGTGTGTGTGTGTTTTATCTCAAGGAATAGGTGGTGTGTTGTTTATGTATTTCTGTGGCAAGGGAGTTTTGGAACATACATCCTACGAAAGAGAGGATGTGAGAGTTCAGGTTTATATAGAAGATTGAAAACTTTCCTTCTTTTAAGGGAAAATGGCTGAAGCCTGGTTGCAGATGCTCACCTGAAAGGGAAAAGCACTCTGCATGTGCTCAGAAATAGTTTGTCACTTTGTGGTTCAGGACTCATCTCTCGTTTTAAGAATCTATCTGAATCTTCAGTTGCAGAAGGGAGAGCTTTCACCAGTTGGACCTCAGCCTGAACTAGAGGAATTAGCTGAAAAGACCGCTTAGCGGACACATGGTGGTGCAGTGGTTAGAATGCAGTACTGCAGGCTAACTCTCTGCTCACTCCAGGAGTTCGATTCTCAGCAGCTCAAGGTTGACTCAGCCTTCCATCCTTCCAAGGTTGATAAAATAAGGACCCAGATTGTTGGGGGCAATATGCTGACTCTGTAAACCACCTAGAGAGGGCTGTAAAGCACTGTGAAGCAGTATATAAGTCTACGTGCTATTGCTATTGCTCAAGAACATGACAAGGTCCAAAACTCCGCAAAGGGTTGCAATTTTGCCACAGAAAAGCAAGGTCAAGTCAAGAAATAAGTACAACTCAGCAATTTAATGAAATAGAGTTATATTAAGGTAATTGTAACTGGAGTTGTTCTTTCTGTCAATTAATGCCCCTCACCCTCACTTTTGGTTTGCAACCAGATTTGAATGCTGTTTTGTTGTTTTTAATGTGATTTTTACTAAAAGTTTTAACAGCAATAATAATAAATACAAACAAACTGAACAAAGAAAAAGAGAAATAGAAAAAGCTTAAAATGCAATGAGAAAGAAAGAAGAAAGTAGAAAAAAAGGAAATATATAAAAGTATAAAGTAGTAGCTTCTGATCATCATATGGCAGGTGTGAACAACCAGGTCCATACATGAGGAATTCAATTAGCTGTTTTATTGCTCAAGCATACACACAGAAATCTGGGGCTCCTTGGCAAGATGAGCGACATAGAAGTTTAATAAATAAATAGACTAATGGTTTGCGCTTGGATAGGACTAGATAAGGTTCAATAGAATTCCAGTGTGGCTGGCTTCCGGTCTTGGAACGCGGCACGCGCAGTCGCATGGAGAGAGCCGTCTCTCCCACCGGCTGCTTTCCCTTCGCCGGTAGACCCTTAACCGGGTCGAAAGTCGCCCCGTAGAGGCGACCACCGCTTGAGGAGGCTCCTGCTTGACTGGGGAAGAGCGGCAGCTCTCCTCAGTTCAAGCTTTTCTCCTTAGGGCCGTCGGAGGAAAAGATCGCCCAGTAAAATGGACGATCACTTCGTCGCACCAGCTGAAAGCCAGAAGAACAACTAAGCGTAAAGAACCCCCGTGGAGAACCCGGGTGAGACCTTTCCTACCCCCTCTTTCCCTAATTACTCTCCTGTCAAAAGCTTTTGTGTTTAAATTACTTCCCTGCTGTGAGGGAGCAGCGTTTGGGCATTCGGGAAAAACAGCTTTGGAAGAAAAAAAAAAAAAACCAGTTAATTTGTATGGACTATTTAAATTTTGGAATACTGAGGGGACCTGAAAACATTTTATTCTTGATTATCATTGCTATAATTACGCATCTATTACTCTGAGAGGCATTTCTTTCTTCATTTCTTTCAACACGAAAAATAAAAAATCTATTAATTTGGAAACAAAGAAAAAAGATTTGATGGTCTGCTGAGGACATCTGGTGTCGAAAAGTGGTACTGCAACTGTATATTTTTTTTTCTTATTATGGCTGGGAATGGCTATATAAGCATAAGGATAAGATAACTGACACAGCTGGTATTGAAAATTGGAGCTGAACATTTGTTTGATTTCTACGAAATAGAGCCTTCTCTAAAAGATTAAAAAATCTTTCTATTACTGATATGGAACCTAACACACAGCTGGACTATGAGCTCATATTGGAAAAGATTCTGGAAGCCACAGAGGATATGAACTCTTACTTTCAAACTTGGACAGATCAAATTATAAACCGAAAGACAGCACAGAAGAAGCAACAATATGAACAACCTAAAGAGGAACCATGTCAACAACTCAACTATGAAACTACACTGAGAGAAACTGTGGAAACCAAAGAACAAACTAACTTTATACAACGCCAAACGCAATCTATGGAGAAGCCTGAGGATCAAAGAATAATTTTAACGGAGATGTCTGAAGCATTAACATCAACAGAGACTGATACTCAGATACAAGTTATTGAAAATCGTGAAAAGGTGGATAAACAACTGGCAAATATAACATGGAATAAAACGGCTTTTACCATCCAAAGACTACTAAAAGAAAGGAAAGAGAACTTTGACCAATTTGAAGCGTTAAAGAATATGGACCCTTTAACATTGTGGTTTGATGATACAGGAATTTTATTATGGAAACCATTATGGCATAGAAGGAAACCTAGAATTAGATTTAAAAATGTATTTTAAAGCTTTACTTAATGGGTTTAAAAAGTCTTTGATTCTTTGACTGAGTTAATAACTAATGGAACATGTGAAATTTCTAAGAGGATACCCTTTGTAACAATACTTTGTTTTAGACATGAGAATTACTGGAGAAGTAAACTTTATTTACTGGTTTAAAAAGATTTTTATAGATATAGATGAACTGATAGAATATATACTTAAATTAGATAGAAATTTATTTGTTTATTTGTTGGTTTGATATTTTTACTTTAAGATAATTAGTTTGAAAAAAAAGGAGAACAAGAGGGATGGGTGACAAGAGAAGAAATGGTATTAATGAAGAAAATATAAGAATATTACTGCAGAAATAATATACCAGATATAATTATTATCTAAAAAAAAAAAGGATACCCAAAGTGTTAATAATATGTCTATTTAAGGCCAATTGGAATATGGTAATTGTAAGTTAGTAAAGATTAAAACAGGACTTGGATTTTTAGAATTGAAATGTGAGTGATATTTGATAGGATTCTTTGAAGCTTATATAGAAATGTATTAATTTGAATATGCAAGACTAAATGAGGGAATTAGGGAATTTTAAATGATTTGATTTGGGCTATATATTTGTGATTGTTTTTTTCTTTTTTTGGATGTTCAATATACCCACCTCCACGGTGGTTCCTAAGCACTTTGATGTAACCCCTCTACCCTTATAAAATCTAATAAAATATATATTAAAAAAAAAAAAAGAATTCCAGTGTGGCTGGACTTTGCCCTTTTATGCCCACATAGGGATTTCAGACTAATTCCCTGCTTGACTCCTTTGCCTGATTCTGCCAGTATCTCTCCAACAATTTGCTATTGACAAATAGCAGTAAATTCTAAATTTACATAATGACCCTGTTCTTTGTATAATCCATCCTGTCTAACCCACCTCATTTAGAACCTGCAGGTATGTACTGTAACTGCAAGAGTTACATTTTGGCTATCTTAGCAAGCATAAAGCAGGAAGAAAAAACTTAGCATGATCAAGATATATGTCAGAAAATTAAAAACATTTTAAAAATTTAATAACGAGCATATTTCTGAACACTGTATTGCCCTAATGGATTCACCAACTGAATCTGTATTTATAATTAATACTTCTCAGCAATAATGTTTAATGTTCAACCATTTACAGTCTGCCTTCTTACTTGCTGGCCTTGTGAAGGCAGCTATGGGATTTCCTCTACATCTTCTTTCCAATAGTGTAGGTATACGGAGCACAGGATGTAAGGGGCAATCAGATGCACAGTTTGTCAACTGTGTGAGTGAAAAGATAATATCAGAAACAAACAAGAGACATTTGACCAGAAAGAAAAGATCTCCACATGGAATTGTCCTTTTCTACTGAACCAGCAAAAAAGGCAGAAACCGGAAGGAGAAGGAAAGGGCAAAGACTGGGCTTCACTTGAGCACAGCGGCCCAACAGCCTCGATGCAAGGAGGCACTATCATGTTACAGATCAGACAATTAGATCAGATGGCCCTCCCGAAAGGGATGTCTCTGAGAATTCAGTCCCTGTTTTGTAGAGCTGTAAGATGCTTAAACCAAAGAAGCATCTGCAAATTCAGAAGCTAATTAATTCCAAGGAATTTTAATGCACTCCCAATAGCTGCTTTTGAGGGGAAATTTAGAAACAGACCCTGAGACTCATATATACATATGAGCATGTAAAGATTATCTACAAATCATAACATGAAACATTAATCTAAACAATGACAAGGGTGAAAGGATTCATAGGCTTTTGATAAAGGGATGACTGAAAATCTAACTGATGGTTTGCCTCACTGTCCATTTTATAAGGACACAAGGCTACTTCTTTATAAGTTCCTTTTAAACTAAAATTTTAGGCTATGCAAAGTTACTCTCTTTAAAGCAGCTGTTAGCTGATCAATATGTTTGTCTTTGAATGTGGCCGTTTTTACTCTTTGTAAACCTTGCCATGCTCTAATCACATAACTATTTCTGTTTCATTTTTATTGTACTTTGTATGCTTTAATCCTTTTCTTTGCAGTCTGGAATTTTACTCAAAGCAGTCAAATATGTGTTGATGTTGTTTTCTTTTTCCAGCTCCTCCTCCATGACCACCATCACTACTGTGAGGCAAATTAAGGGCTATGAGTGGCAAATGGCAAATAACCAAGAAGGAGTGAGTGAAAGTTTGGCAAATGGAGACTCTGTCTTGCCCCATCCATTACTAACCAAGTAACAGCAATGTCAGTGTTGCACCAATGCAAACTAAGCAGCAGTTATAAAGGACAGAAAGGCAGGAGGTATCCATAATCCATTTTTTTCTTAATCTTCTATTGATCTTTGCTTCTGTCTGTTTTAGTAGTGCTAGTGGTGGAAAATTGGAGCCATGGGATTTTTTTCCCTGGAATCTTTCCTTGTAATTACATTCATTTTTGCCTTTTTATTAAATTGATATACAATCTAAGACTACCAAATGATTTCTTTCTCCCGTTTTTCCCCTCACAACTACTACTAGGTGAGGTAGGTTGGATTGAGACAGACTGAGTGGTTCAAAGTCATCTTGTGAGATGCCATGTCTGAAGGTGGACTAGAAACTGAGTCTTTCCACTCATGATCTAACTTAATTTTTAAATCATAAAAAGTATATTTTACATGTAAAAAGTCTTGTATCTATAGATTTTCCAAGATTGGATGGTCTAATACTTTGTTCAAGTACCAAGAACATCTGAAATGTCCATCGTTAACATTTCTGTTTTTCATAAAACTCTTCTGAACTTAATATCTCCATCTCTGGTAATTATTATGTCTGTTTTAATAATTTCCTGTGTTAGGAGTTTCTGTGAGGTCTATTCAAGACCCAAATCTGGCATTTGTGGATTTCATATTAAGACATTTGGAACTGAAACTGTAAATAAACTTAGATTTATCTTGATTTATGTTAACTATGTCCCAAGACATGTAACCCAAAGCAAAAGCATCATCTCTGAATTTGTTCCCAGTTTTCCAATGTTATGAATTGTTTCGATATACTGCATGTACAAGAACTCTTCATCGGAACCCATGAAAAGATAGATAACTCAAATTCCATAAATGTGTTTCATAAAAAATACAACCTGAAACTTTCAAGAGAGCTGCAATGCTAATTCTTCTTTCATCAATAAAATTGAGATTAATTCTTTTCTACAATATATTTGCCATCTGCCACTAATTTCTTACTATATAACTGTTGTAACACATTTGAGTTACTCCACCACCAATGCTTCAAATTTGTTTTGTTGATTGCATAAATAGTACCTCTCGGTGACCTTTTGACTGTTTATTAGGTTGAATGGTCTAGATGGTATATTTGAGTTGTCTCGCCGCGAGATGGGCAGAATTTTTTAAAATATTTTAAAAAATCAATAAAATTGCACCATCAGATTCAGATCCATGTATATCTACAAACTAATAGGCACATAAACTCTGCAGGTAACTACAGATTGTGGCTGATTTAGAAAAAAAATATTTAGGGTCAGACTTGAGTAATACCTGTGTCAGACCTTCAAACACTCTGAATACAGCCATGTTTCTTCGTTTTTCAGCTGCCATAGCAATGGGAGGGGGGAAGATGCATTCTTATAGTTTAGTCAAAACAATAACTTTCTTGTGGGAATTCAAGGTCAAGCAGCTTAAGTGTTTGGTGCTACCGTTTGGAGCTACCGTTAGGAAGCCCGCCAAAGGTGTTAATTGGGGATTGTGATTTATGACACACAAATGGGTGGGGAATTCAACTTTTACTTTGTAGCCTTTTGGGGAGGGGGTAACTTTCAGTCTTGGTTTCACCTTTGTTTGTGCTGACATTATGTAGCCATTAAAAGTGTTCTTTGAGGAAAGCAATTGCCTCAGAGTTCTTATTTCTACTGGTCTCATCTATTGGAACCATAACAACCTGGATGTGATATCATAAGGAGATTCAGTGCAGTGGACTAGACAGAAAAACTTATTTTTTATTTATTATGGAATTTATTTGCCGCCCATCCCATATCCAATGACTCTGGATGGCTTAATTCCTCATCCTTGATTTTTTTATTGCTTTTAAAATGATAACACACAAAAAAGGTGCAAAATAGTAAAATACATAATGAAAAGTAGTTAACAAATGTTTAAAAAGAAATGGAAATACATATGCAAAATACAGTATGTTAAAGAAAGTCTGCTAGTTATGTAAATGTATTAAAATAATGTTCTGACTTCCGGTTTTGACATTGTGGTGATGAAGACGCAGGAAGACAGGGCTCTGTCTTTCGCATCTGGTTTTGCTCTGCTGGGGGATCCTGGAAAGGGTCGAAAGTCACCCCGTAGAGGCAGCAAGCAAGGAGGGGACTCCCGTTGATCATGGGGGGAGGGAAGCAGCCCTCCTATTTGATCCAAGGAAGCCCTCCAAACTGGCAGGGAAAGACTGGCTGCATTCGTGTAGCCAGTCCGAAGCTGCTGACAACGGAAGTCAACAAGCACTACCAAGCAACTTTACACCAATGTGGATGAAACTGGATGAAACTGATCCTTTCTTTATGATTTTAAAACCTCTTCCTGAAAATCTGCCCAAAGCATTCCCCCCGAGGAAAGAAGGAAGGGAATTTCCACCCCATTCCCTCAGAAAAGAAAAGCGTTGAATTAATTACTTGGGGATATTGGCGAAACCTATAAGACTGATGTCAATGCTGCTAATATAGGATATTATTGCTTTGACAAGATATGCAGAACTGTCTGGTATTTTTAGAGTTAATTTCAGTTGATGGCGGGGGGGGGAAGAGAAAGATAGTAAAGTGTGGGATAAGGAACTGAAGTGAATCTTTGCCCTTCAGGCTAATTGGAGAATATGAATTATGATTGCAAATTAGGGGAGGGGAATAGCTTGAAATGTAATGTGCAAAGAAAAGGAAATTCAGATCTTGGCATCCATTCAATATGTGCCGACATTGTGATCATGATTAAAGACTTCTCAGAATAAACAATGCCTGGAATTTCTTTGAAGTGTTCCATTAGTCGGAACATTGACATCATGCCAAGATCTAACAACTTTTCAAACCATTTAGGGGTCCTGGGCCCCAGTCGCTGTTCCTAAACAAAAGGGATAAGCTGATGAAGATTCGGGGAAGATCTCATTATGAAAGAAGAAAGATTGCCTGAAGCCAACACCCCGGCAGCAGCAGCTTCCCCAGGGGGGGGGGAGCGACAGCCAGCAAGCTGGGGGAGAAGGAACTCTGGCAGATCTCCCAATTGAGAGCAAGGCCTAAACAATTAGGAGAGCTAATTTGGTCTTCAGATGGGGAGAAGCCGAGCGGAGATTTCAGAGTCTTCAAAACAGTTTTGCCACTTTCAAAGACTTCAAAAGTAGAATGGCAGAGAGATAACGGATCGCCTGCCACTCAAGCTTTGGGTGAGTCACTGGAAAGAGTTCAAAACCCAGAGGTGAGAAACAAAAATCCACTCCTGCAGAGAGAAGCCTACAGCCCCTCCATTGTAGATCAGAAAGCCTTCAAGACCCTGTCTTCCCCTGTCAGGGACTCCAGCCCTGAAGAGAGAGGGAATTCCAGTCTGAGGCCTCTGCAACAATGCAGAGTGTAGCATTCCCAGCGGGCAGAGGGTAGCCAGCCTCTGAGCTTACCACAGCTAATAGAGGCCTTGCAACAGCTTGGGGTAATGCAGGAGCCAGGAGATCAGCAGCTAGTGGGAGAACAACCACAGCAAGGAGATTGGCCCCAGCCCCCGAATGTGCAACCCCTGGGCATAAATCAGCAGCCAGGATGGGGCCAGCAGCAACAGCCATAGTGGGGGCCCCAACAGCCTATAATTGCACCAGCTTTCAGAGCAACGTTCGATGGGGACCCAGAGAAGCTGATTTTTTTCCTCAACCAAGTACGCTCTCACTTGAATTGCTGGGCTTATCTCTACCCGGACCCAGGGGCCATGGTTGATGTGATTGCGTCCAGCCTAGAGGGAGAAGCATCCGAATGGCTGAACAATTTATACAATGAGCAAGCCCTGGAATTGGAGGACCCCCACATCTTCCTCCTAGGGCTGAGAGAAAGATTTGAGGACCCATCTCTTGACGTCAAGGCAAGAGAACAAATCCACAAAATAAAACAAGCTGGCAGGCCTGCCCTGGAGTAAGTGCGAGAGTTTCGCAAGATAGCAGGTTGAATAGAGGGGTGGCCAGAGCAATCCCTAATCCATCACTTCATTGAGGGATTAGACGATCACCTGTCTCAGGCCTGCTTCTATTGAGCAGTACCTGATCAGCTGCAAGAATGGTACCAGGCAGCGGTGAAGCTAGATGTTCAGCTCGCCCGATATAAGAAGCCTCCCCCACCTGAATCCAAACAGCAGCCAGAGCAACCCGAACAACAATCACCCCCACGAAACCCTCCAACTACTGCGATGACTGAGAAACCCAAGCCACCTGCAGGCCCGTCAATTAAGTGTTTCCGGTACGGACAGGAGGGACATCGAGCAGCAAACTGTCTAGTCCCCTACCCCTGACTACAGCGCAGACCGGAACCAGCGGCGAGAAGGAAACCTGCCCAGCAGCTAATGAGAGAAAAATCCAACCGGGTCACATAAGAACCTGTTGCCCAGATCACACCTCCCACGCAGGAGGACGCCAGGACTCCGAGTGAACCCGCCCCTACTCTCCCCTCCTTTGACAGTGTCAACGGAGAGAATGACCCAATGGTGAGTCAACAAGTCCCGTCTTTTTCACTGCCCGCCAAGCTTATAATCCCTAAGTCGGGGGCACAAATAGACTTAAACGTGCTAATCGATTCTGGATGCACCCGATGCATCATTAGCCTACCATTTGCCATGAAAATGGGCATACAGGCAAAACAGCTCTCCAAACCTGTGAGGTTCAAGCAAGCTGATGGCTCCCTAATGGGAGGGACTTTAGTCACACAATTAACTGAGCCCTTACGCCTAGAAATCGGTGCGCACAGGGAGTTTATTCACTTCCTGGTGGCCCCAAAAATGACTGAGGCTGTGATCCTAGGATTAGCCTGGTTGGACAAATGGAAGCCATTTATCTGGTGGGAGAAAGGAATGAGAACTGTGAGACTACCTATAGGGCCTAAGCCTCCCACTGATTCAACTGATGTTGCGGGACACTTTAGGCCACCCAATGAGCGAGCGTACATGGCTTCCTCACTACCAGACAAACCACTCATTCCCAATGAATACCGGGACCTGGCTGAGGCATTTAGTGAAAAAGAATGCGATGCCCTGCCCCCTCACAGACCCAATGACTGCTCTATCGAACTGGTGCCAGGAGCCAAACTCCCATGACCGAGAATGTATGCTATGTCCCCCCTCAAAATGGAGGAGATGCAGCGATACGTAAACAAAAACCTAGCGAGGGGGTTCATTGAACGGGCCAACTGCCCCATGGGGAGCTATCAATTCAAAGTCATGCCATTTGGACTACAGGGGGCCCCAGCCGTATTCATGCAGTTGATTAATGAAGTCCTACATGAGCACTTGTACAAAGGGGTTCTGGTGTACCTTGACGATATTCTGATATACAGCACGAATATGACTGATCACATAAAGCTGGTAAGAGAAGTGTTAAAGAAACTATTGAATGCCAAGCTTTATGCCAAATTGTCAAAATGTGAATTTCACCAGACCCGATTAGATTACCTCGGCTACAGAATCTCCAACGAAGGCATTGAGATGGATCCAGCCAAGGTGAAAACTATAATCGAATGTCAGCCCCCCAGAACCCGCAAACAACTCCAGAGCTCCCTAGGTTTTGCCAATTTCTACTGTCAATTCATCCCCTCTTTTGCCAAAATTGCCCTACCCCTTACAGATTTACTAAAAACAGGGAAAAAAGGAGGGAAGCCACGACCGGGCCAACCACTAGCATGGACTATGAACTGTCAAACCGCTTTTGAGAATTTAAAAAGACTATTTGCTGCCGAATCGGTCCTAAAGCACCCCTGTCTAGGGGAGCCCTTCGTAATTCAAGCCGACGCCAGTGATGTGGCAGTTGGAGCTGTATTGCTTCAAAAGAACAAGAAGGGAGTCCTGCAACCCTGTGCCTACACCTCCAAAAAATTTACGGAAAGTGAACGGAGATGGGCAATATGGGAGAAGGAGGCCTTCGCAATTAGATGGGGGCTGTTAAACTAGCGACACTATCTGGAGGGGAGCAAGGTGCCATTTGAAATATGGACAGATCACAAAAACCTAGAGGCACTGAAAACTCCCCGCAAATTGTCCCCAAAGCAAGTACGGTGGGCACAGTACTTTAACCGCTTCAACTTTACTCTAAAGTACATACCAGGGGGAAAAAACTTCCTAGCTGATGCGCTATCGAGATTGCCCCAATACAAAAGCGAACGTGAAGAAGTCAACGAGGTGATTATCTCCAATCCACAACCTGTTGCACAAATCAAGCCTCGCAGGGTCCCAAATCCGGATGACCCTGGAGCAAAGAAAATAAAACGAGAGCTCCTCACCGATCAATGGTTCAAAGATAACCAAACCTCCTTGACGTGCCGGGATGGTTTGGCTTACAAAGGGGGAAAACTGTATTTGCCCGAATCCCTCCGTCTCAATGCTCTCAAACACAGCCATGATGTTAAACAGGCTGGACATTTTGGATACCTAAATATCTACATCCGCTCAACGACTGACTAAATTGTTCCTGAAACATATCTACCGACTGCACGGCGCTCCTAAGCAAATAATCTCAGACAGGGGGGTGCAGTTCACAGCAAAGTTTTGGAGGAGTTTTCTTAAATTAATTGGATCATCTCAAGGCTTGTCATCTGCTTTTCATCCGGCCACCAACGGAGCTGCAGAAGCCGCTAACAAAATGGTGGAGCAATATCTCAGATGCTACGTGTCTTATCAACAGACGAACTGGACTGACCTCCTCCCCTTCGCAGAAGTGGCGTATAACAATTCTGTGCACAGCAGCACCGGCTACACACCTTTCAGAGTAGCCACAGGCAAAGAGTTCAGTCCAATTCCTGAATATCCCCAAGTGCCAACCGCTTCCCAGACACTTGACCAATGGGTGAGGGGATGGGAGGAAGTTTGGAGAAACACAAAAACTGCTTTAAAAAAGACTTTTGAAACCTATAAAAAGCAAGCTGACAAAAAGAGGGCTCCCCAAAGAACGTTCCAAGTTGGGGAAAAGGTTTATTTGTCAACCAAATACTCAAATTACCCAGCAAAAAGTTAGGACCGAAATTCTTAGGGTCTTTTCCTATTGTAAAGGTCATCAATCCGGTCACTGTAAAACTGAAACTCCCTAGACTTTTGGGTAAAATTCACCCTGTCTTCCACAGTAGCTTGTTAAAGCCTTATCGGGGCTCCACTTTAAGACCTCCCCCGAAGAAAGCACCTGGGCCCCTCGTAGTTGCGGGACAGACCCATTATGAAGTGAAACATATTCTTGATTCTAGAATTTTTAAAGGGAAATTGCAGTACCTAGTACAATGGAAGGGATACCCGATGTCTGAAGCCACTTGGGTGAAATCCAGTGAGGTGGAAGCTGACAGGCTCATCAAAAGGTTTCATATGAAATACCCCAACAAACCGAAGACTAGTCATTAATATATGGTTTTGTTTATATTACAGAATCTGTCCTTTTTGTAAGGGGGGCCGGATGTCAACGCTGTTAATATGGGATATTATTGCATTGACAAGATATGCAGAACTGTTTGGTATTTTTGGAGTTAAATCAGATGACAAGACAGAGGGAGGAGAATTGTGAAGAAAGCGGGAGATTGGGAAGGGAAGGGAATCTTTGGCCTCCAGCCTAATTGGAAGACGTAAATCATGACAATAAAGTAAGGGAGGAGTTAGCAAGATAAGACAGACGCCAGCCAGAGAAATCCAGATTCTGGCATCCGCTTTGTAATGTACCGAAGGGTTGTATCAAAACTCCTGGCAAGGAATGCAAAATAAAGAAACTAAAACAGAGAATAATGTCTCCGTTTTCAAGGATTGTATCCTCCTTCGGACCACAACAGAGGCAACAGCTGAGGCACAAACTATAGTCACTCACAGAGGGGCTTTTAAAATAAAGAGGCTGCAGTTTGGGGTCAATGTAGCCCCTGACATCTTTCAAGGGGTGATGGAGCGAACGCTCAGGGGTATTCCTGGGGTCTACCCTTATTTTGATGTCCTCATTGCAGGAGAGTCATCTGGGAACTTGGCTGAAAGGCTGAGAGCTGTCTTGCTGCGTTTCCGCCAAGCAGGGCTGAAGTTGCAGCAAGACAAATGCAAAATAGGTGTAACATCCACCGAATTTCTAGGGTTTCGTATTGAGGTGTAACATCCACCCCGCAGAGTCCAAATTCCAGGCCATTCAACTGGCCCCTAGTCCCCAGTCAAAAACTGAACTTCAGGCTTTTCTGGGCCTCCTTAATTTTTACCATTCATTTCTCCCCCACAAGGCTGCTGTGGCTGAGCCGCTACACCGGCTCTTGGACAAGCAGGCTCCATGGGCATGGACAAAGGTCCATGAAAAGGCTTTTAAAGAAGTCAAGGCTTTGCTATCCTCCAATGCTGTACTGGCTCACTTCAATGAGCATTTGCCTGTGTGCATCGCATGTGATGTTTCCCCTTATGGGGTAGGAGCAGTGTTAAGCCATCTCAAGGCAGATGGAACTCAGGTCCCTGTGGCCTACTATTCTAGAACCCTCTCATCTGCAGAGCGTATTTATGCGCAGATTGACAGGGAAGCCTTGGCAATAATCTCAGGCATCAAGAAATTTCATGATTTCTTGTATGGCCGCCATTTCATGGTCTATACTGACCACAAGCCTTTGCTGGGGTTGTTTACAACCAATAAATAAACCCCTCAGATAATATCTCCTAGAATGCTGAGATGGTCTATTTTCTTAGCAGCTTATGATTACACCCTGGTTCACAAACCAGGTACTGAGATGGGCCACGCTGATGGTCTAAGTAGGTTACCTCTGAAACAAATAGAGGCAGACCCTGCTCCTGCTGTACACATTCTGTCTATTCAGGACTTACCTGAAGCTCCCCTCAATGGTAGGGATGTGGCTGCTGAAACTGCCACTGATCACACGCTTGCACGCGTGCTGACATGCGTGTTGTCAGGATGGCCTGACACGTGTCCTGGTACAGACTTCCAAAGCTTCTGGCGTAGGAAGCATGAATTGTCCACATTCAAGGGGTGTATCCTGTGGGGCAGCCGAGTAATCATCCCGGCCTCATTGAGGACTAGAGTCTTGCTCTCTCTTCATGAGGGACATCCGGGAATAGTGAGAATGAAAGCGCTTGCCCGCAGCCATCTTTGGTGGCCGGGACTTGATAAGGACATCGAGGCCCAGGTTCATGGGTGCCAAATGTGCCAGCAATCACGGCCAGAAATGCCCCAGGCCCCTGTACATAGGTTTCAGATCTGAGCTCCTGGAGTGTCCCTCCTTCTTTGTTGCCCCTCCAGGGCAACTTTCCGACCCTTTAAGGGTCGCTGGGCAAAGCGAAACCGGACTGGGAAGCCGGAGCGCCGGCTTCTTCCATCCATCCCGTCGACAACCAAACCGGAAGTCTCCTTTATATCCTCTTTTCATTCACTCTGCCTGGAGACGTATGTATTTTGAATACTTTTTTCATAAATGATCAACATCTTATTTTGCTTACATTTTCACCTTCATTCTTGGGTCTCCAATGACCCAATTATTTTTTCCATACTCTCATATCCATTCCCATTCATCCATTCATGTGAAGATACCCAAATATCCTGTCCTTCATCATATTCATTCAGAATGTTACACTATTTTCTCAAACCCTACCTATAATCCTCTATATCTCAACTCACTGGATTTAATTCATTGTTTGGAATGGCATCTCACTTATCTATGGATTCCTTTTCACACAGTACTTATCCATAACAACCTACATGGTGCCAATTCATAATTTCAAAAATCCACTTTAGTCCTTTCATTCAAGATTAAACTTGCATCTTCACTTCCCTGGATGTTTTCATCCACTTTCCTCCATAAGATCAGAGTACCTACATTCATGTCCACTACATCCTTTTCCATTCTCTTAGTTTTATAGATACATAACAAATATATTTTTCTTTAGTTTCTTTCATGCTTTCATGCTTTTTATCATTTATCATTTTCATACTTCTTCTATTCCAAGTCATAATCTTCCATATTTCATGGTTGCTAAATATGCCAATGATTACTGAGTACTTTGCTCCATAAGATCAGAGTACCTACATTCATGTCCACTACATCCTTTCCCATTCTCTTAGTTTTATAGGCACATAACAAATATATTTTCTTTAGTTTCTTTCATGCTTTCAAGCTTTTTATCATTTATCATTTTTATTCCTCTAATATTCCAAGTCATAATCTTCCATATTTCATGGTTGCTAAATATGCCAATGATTACTGAGTTATGCTGTCTATCATGATCAATCAAGGCCTTCATATAATCCTTTTTAGTATGATAGAAAAGGTGTACAGTTGGATGCAACATATGCTAACAATAAAGGGGCATGGGTCAGTGTGGGACACAGAGATGTTTCCTAATGTATAACTTTTTGGTTAGCTGGATCTCCTCATTCAAAAAGTAATACATGAATTGCCATAATAAAATGCATTGCACAGAAAGTAGCTCATCTGGAATAAAAATTTCTTTCAATTGTGTAAGTTGAATTTAAAAAAAACAGTTTCATGCCCCAAAATCAGTCAGGATCCCCCTGTTGTTTTGTTGCAAATTTCCTCTAATTCTAGTTGCCTCTGAAAAATTTATTGCACTTTTGAGGTAGATGATTTTCAGAAGGAAACTAGTGTCAGGAAATTGCAGTTACTTTTCCTTTCCAATGCAAATAGCCAGTTTAAATGCACAACTTAACAAATGTGGTTGCCATCATACATCTTTTGTTTTCCACATATTTCACATGAAGGTGAAACAACCCAGACTAAAGAAAATATTACTCAGTATGATACTGCATGAGTACATTTTGTTTTGACTATACAAACATGACATTTAAATTGGGAAAATAATCAAATTGGGAGGGATTGGCATTGGTTCAATAAAACTAAAGTCCTGCTCCTAAATTATTTTATATGCCTTCACTGACATTTTCTAGTTCTTCCAGTTGTACGAAATATTATTGATATTCAGATGAAAGGCAATTCTTCAAGCAAAACATGATTCTGAAATTGCAGCTGCTTTGAGCTATGAAGAACAAGAATCTAATAAGGAAATGGAAAACTTTTTTGGGGGGGATGAAACCATTCTAATGATATTGCTGTACTCTCCCTTTCACGCATCCAAGTTCTTTTCATTCTAAAAAAGTTCCTGGGAGAAATTCTTTTCAATCACATCTGAATTTTTGTAAGGACAAAAATTGTTCTTACAATTTGTCCTGACAAGAACAAAGAATAGCAGAGCCTCTCAAAATATAACTAAAAACTCAATTGTGCTGTTTTCTACATTCATATCCTACATCTGGCAAGCAACCATTGGCCTTTTTGATGGATTTTTCAACCTACTATAAAGTCTATCTTTTACTTTCAATATTACTTATTTCTGTTTAATACTTCTGTTTAATGGATGGATGGATGGATAGATGGACAGATAGATGATGGGGGTTGCAACCCTAGAGCTGAAGCCTTGCCCCCTCTTTACATAAAAAGGGGTGGGGTTTAATCATAGGGTCATCGGTGCCATCTTGACTTTTTTAATGCATTTGCCCCCCCCCCCCATGGATGTCTCTAGTAACTATCAGGCAGAGATTAGAGATGGTGCACAAAGTCTGCAAAATTGACTGAATGAGGGGCTTCTAAATTTATAACAAATATCCAGCTAACTAAACTATGCCAGTTCTTGCTAGTTTATTTTTGAAGGCTGATTTATCAATTTCTACATATCTAGCTTATTATTCCCTTGACCAGAAACTAAATTCATTTTTTTTTATTCTTTAATTTAGTGGCCTCTCAGTCAGCAATGCTTCTCTCTATATCCTGCTGCTATTTATAACTCCCTGGAAGGTTTCTGATTGGCTTGACAGAGTTATTGAAATCATAGGTTTACTCTAGAAGAAAGTCCTTACAAAAACCAAGATCTTAGGCCAAATGGAAGGTTCAGAAAAGAAGATTTAAAGTTGGGGTGGAAAGGGCAAGATCAGAACTACAAAAGGAAGCAGGCATTACAAGAAAGCTTTGTTTCCAGCTGTCAGGACAAATAAAAATGCTAACAATGAAAGAGCTGTAAGCAATTCCAAGAAAATCTCTATGCTGCCATAGCTACAGTTTCTAAGCATACTGTTCAGAGCATGCATTTTATATATAAAAAAGGAATTTCTGTGTCTGCAGATTTTGTTTGTGCAACTTCCTACTGGTATTTTCACTTTTAAAGTTCTTATTGAATCCAAGAAATGTCTTTTTCTTTATGAAAAGAAGACAAAGACTCCCAAGTAGTCAGAAAGGACTACGTACTATGAAAACAATGGCCACTCTGAGAAGATCTGCAGGACTTTGGATTCACTTTCTATGGAAGCATCTCTTATATCAAGCAGAAAGTTCTCCTTTACGAAGAGATGAACATGCAGTCATAAACAATAAGGTTAGCAAACAAAGGCCCCTATAGGAAAAAAATCAAACAAGATTTGCAAATATAAAAAAAAATCATATTTACCAAACTTCATGTATTAATTACTTGGCTTTGACAATTCAATGTTTCCCTTTCAGCCTCTCCCTACCTTCTTGCTAGTAATCTGGAATTTCTTTCCTAAAATATCAACAGCACACCCACACAAAGTTCTATTCACTCTCCTCAATATATCATGGACCATAAATGAGAAAGCCTTTCTGTTCTGTTTGCACAAGCAGACATTTGAGACGAGGCAGTTCACAAAAAATGATGTCTTTTTATTGGTACAATCACTGAACAGAAGCAAAGGAACAATGGCAACAAGCCCTTTTATACTCCCCGTGTAAGGGGATGCTCAGCCAATAATTGCAGGCTATTCTCCCGCCTTGCGCATGCGCGCAAGGCTGGAGACAGACTGTCTGGGTCCCGGGCAGACACGTGGTCTGTCCGGGTCTCTCCAACCGTTCTGGTCTCTGCAACCTTTCTGCAGACTTCCTGAGCCTTGCTGAATGACTCAGCAAGGCCCAGGAGACAACACCCCTCCCCCCTTGGCTTAAACAACATTGTACCTGTTGTTTAATAGTACATATCAATGGCTGACCGGTAAGCAAGTTATGCGGTCACCCCTACTCCTGGCAACCTGTTCCCTTAGGGTTCCGTGGTATCCATGTCCTTCACTTCTTGACAATATTAGCACCGCAGGGACCTCACATATTCATTCAAATATTTAGGAGGACCCTTGACCCGCTCTGATCTCCGCGGAGCCAGATTAGGTACGAGTGTGATGGTAGGTGTGGGAGTTGTGATAGGTGCCTGGAGTGCCTGCTCCCGGTTTGCGCAAAACAAACCAGGACTTTGTTGCCCAGAAGACTCAGGGGTTCCCCCTGACTGCTGACTGGCTGGATCCGCTAGACCCAAACCAGAGTTCCTTGGTGGGGTGGAGTTCCCCGAGTCCCTTGGTGGGGTGGAGTTCCCCAAAAGTCCTTGGGACTCCTCTTGGGAGCAATGTCCCTCGAGCCCAAGGCCAGCAGCAGGAGTGCCCTGAGTAGCTGATTTACGGCCATTTGCCCTAAACCAGGGATCTCTAACAGAGTCAGGAGCCGCCTCCATGGCAAGGCCCCCTGAGTCTATGCCAGAGTCAGGAGCCGCCTCTGTGGCAAGACCCCCATCTGGAGCATTTTGATGAGTGCCCTCGTGGAGAGACTGTGGTCCACAATCATAATTGGGGTCCCCCTCCCCCCCAAGCGGAGCCAGGGGAGGAAATGTGGCCAGGAAGCCTCCAGTGCAGTTGGTCAATGTGGCGTCGAAGCACACGACCATCCTCTAAGGCCACTTCGTAGGAAAGTGGCCCAGAGACCTTACAGATTACAGCAGGTACCCAGAGATGCCCATGCCCATAGTTTCTGGCCCAAACCGGGTCACCCACTTGAAGTCTCCTAGGTGCACACGATTGCGACACCTGTGAAGCCTGGGTGCAGCCTGTCCAGCTTTGTAATAAGTCTGCGACCCCAGCGGAGTTCAGCTGGGCTCTTTCCTGTAGCTGTGCATGGTGTGGTACGGTGTGCAAGGAGAAAATCAGCTAACCTGTGGTGCCAAGGTCCTTGAGTGATTCTCTTTAATGCGTCCTTTGTGGTGCGCACCATGCGTTCAGCCTGACCGTTGGTGGCAGGGTGAAAAGGAGCAGACGTGGCATGCCGGATCAAGTTAGCTTGGAGAAATGCCTGAAACTCAGAAGAGGTAAATTGGGGACCATTGTCTGATACTAAAACATCAGGAAGACCATGGGAAGCAAAGATTCCTCTGAGCACCTGGATGGTCCTGGCAGTAGTAGTGGAGGACACAGGAACGACCTCTAGCCATTTGGAATGGCTATCCACAAAGAGGAGGAAGAATTGTCCCTGAAAGGGCCCAGCATAGTCCATATGGACGCGTGACCATGGAGTAAGTGTCTCCTCCCACCTATGTACAGGGGCCTGGGGCATTTCTGGCCGTGATTGCTGGCACATTTGGCACCCATGAACCTGGGCCTCGATGTCCTTATCAAGTCCCGGCCACCAAAGATGGCTGCGGGCAAGCGCTTTCATTCTCACTATTCCCGGATGTCCCTCATGAAGAGAGAGCAAGACTCTAGTCCTCAATGAGGCCGGGATGATTACTCGGCTGCCCCACAGGATACACCCCTTGAATGTGGACAATTCATGCTTCCTACGCCAGAAGCTTTGGAAGTCTGTACCAGGACACGTGTCAGGCCATCCTGACAACACGCATGTCAGCACGCGTGCAAGCGTGTGATCAGTGGCAGTTTCAGCAGCCACATCCCTACCATTGAGGGGAGCTTCAGGTAAGTCCTGAATAGACAGAATGTGTACAGCAGGAGCAGGGTCTGCCTCTATTTGTTTCAGAGGTAACCTACTTAGACCATCAGCGTGGCCCATCTCAGTACCTGGTTTGTGAACCAGGGTGTAATCATAAGCTGCTAAGAAAATAGACCATCTCAGCATTCTAGGAGATATTATCTGAGGGGTTTATTTATTGGTTGTAAACAACCCCAGCAAAGGCTTGTGGTCAGTATAGACCATGAAATGGCGGCCATACAAGAAATCATGAAATTTCTTGATGCCTGAGATTATTGCCAAGGCTTCCCTGTCAATCTGCGCATAAATACGCTCTGCAGATGAGAGGGTTCTAGAATAGTAGGCCACAGGGACCTGAGTTCCATCTGCCTTGAGATGGCTTAACACTGCTCCTACCCCATAAGGGGAAACATCACATGCGATGCACACAGGCAAATGCTCATTGAAGTGAGCCAGTACAGCATTGGAGGATAGCAAAGCCTTGACTTCTTTAAAAGCCTTTTCATGGACCTTTGTCCATGCCCATGGAGCCTGCTTGTCCAAGAGCCGGTGTAGCGGCTCAGCCACAGCAGCCTTGTGGGGGAGAAATGAATGGTAAAAATTAAGGAGGCCCAGAAAAGCCTGAAGTTCAGTTTTTGACTGGGGACTAGGGGCCAGTTGAATGGCCTGGAATTTGGACTCTGCGGGGTGGATGTTACACCTCAATACGAAACCCTAGAAATTCGGTGGATGTTACACCTATTTTGCATTTGTCTTGCTGCAACTTCAGCCCTGCTTGGCGGAAACGCAGCAAGACAGCTCTCAGCCTTTCAGCCAAGTTCCCAGATGACTCTCCTGCAATGAGGACATCAAAATAAGGGTAGACCCCAGGAATACCCCTGAGCGTTCGCTCCATCACCCCTTGAAAGATGTCAGGGGCTACATTGACCCCAAACTGCAGCCTCTTTATTTTAAAAGCCCCTCTGTGAGTGACTATAGTTTGTGCCTCAGCTGTTGCCTCTGTTGTGGTCCGAAGGAGGATACAATCCTTGAAAACGGAGACATTATTCTCTGTTTTAGTTTCTTTATTTTGCATTCCTTGCCAGGAGTTTTGATACAACCCTTCGGTACATTACAAAGCGGATGCCAGAATCTGGATTTCTCTGGCTGGCGTCTGTCTTATCTTGCTAACTCCTCCCTTACTTTATTGTCATGATTTACGTCTTCCAATTAGGCTGGAGGCCAAAGATTCCCTTCCCTTCCCAATCTCCCGCTTTCTTCACAATTCTCCTCCCTCTGTCTTGTCATCTGATTTAACTCCAAAAATACCAAACAGTTCTGCATATCTTGTCAATGCAATAATATCCCATATTAACAGCGTTGACATCCGGCCCCCCTTACAAAAAGGACAGATTCTGTAATGTAAACAAAACCATATATTAATGACTAGTCTTCGGTTTGTTGGGGTATTTCATATGAAACCTTTTGATGAGCCTGTCAGCTTCCACCTCACTGGATTTCACCCAAGTGGCTTCAGACATCGGGTATCCCTTCCATTGTACTAGGTACTGCAATTTCCCTTTAAAAATTCTAGAATCAAGAATATGTTTCACTTCATAATGGGTCTGTCCCGCAACTACGAGGGGCCCAGGTGCTTTCTTCGGGGGAGGTCTTAAAGTGGAGCCCCGATAAGGCTTTAACAAGCTACTGTGGAAGACAGGGTGAATTTTACCCAAAAGTCTAGGGAGTTTCAGTTTTACAGTGACCGGATTGATGACCTTTACAATAGGAAAAGACCCTAAGAATTTCGGTCCTAACTTTTTGCTGGGTAATTTGAGTATTTGGTTGACAAATAAACCTTTTCCCCAACTTGGAACGTTCTTTGGGGAGCCCTCTTTTTGTCAGCTTGCTTTTTATAGGTTTCAAAAGTCTTTTTTAAAGCAGTTTTTGTGTTTCTCCAAACTTCCTCCCATCCCCTCACCCATTGGTCAAGTGTCTGGGAAGCGGTTGGCACTTGGGGATATTCAGGAATTGGACTGAACTCTTTGCCTGTGGCTACTCTGAAAGGTGTGTAGCCGGTGCTGCTGTGCACAGAATTGTTATACGCCACTTCTGCGAAGGGGAGGAGGTCAGTCCAGTTCGTCTGTTGATAAGACACGTAGCATCTGAGATATTGCTCCACCATTTTGTTAGCGGCTTCTGCAGCTCCGTTGGTGGCCGGATGAAAAGCAGATGACAAGCCTTGAGATGATCCAATTAATTTAAGAAAACTCCTCCAAAACTTTGCTGTGAACTGCACCCCCCTGTCTGAGATTATTTGCTTAGGAGCGCCGTGCAGTCGGTAGATATGTTTCAGATATCCACCCCAACTTTAAATCTTCTTTTCTGAACCTTCCATTTGGCCTAAGATCTTGGTTTTTGTAAGGACTTTCTTCTAGAGTAAACCTATGATTTCAATAACTCTGTCAAGCCAATCAGAAACCTTCCAGGGAGTTATAAATAGCAGCAGGATATAGAGAGAAGCATTGCTGACTGAGAGGCCACTAAATTAAAGAATAAAAAAAAATGAATTTAGTTTCTGGTCAAGGGAATAATAAGCTAGATATGTAGAAATTGATAAATCAGCCTTCAAAAATAAACTAGCAAGAACTGGCATAGTTTAGTTAGCTGGATATTTGTTATAAATTTAGAAGCCCCTCATTCAGTCAATTTTGCAGACTTTGTGCACCATCTCTAATCTCTGCCTGATAGTTACTAGAGACATCCATGGGGGGGGGGCAAATGCATTAAAAAAGTCAAGATGGCACCGATGACCCTATGATTAAACCCCACCCCTTTTTATGTAAAGAGGGGGCAAGGCTTCAGCTCTAGGGTTGCAACCCCCATCATCTATCTGTCCATCTATCCATCCATCCATCCATTAAACAGAAGTATTAAACAGAAATAAGTAATATTGAAAGTAAAGGATAGACTTTATAGTAGGTTGAAAAATCCATCAAAAAGGCCAATGGTTGCTTGCCAGATGTAGGATATGAATGTAGAAAACAGCACAATTGAGTTTTTAGTTATATTTTGAGAGGCTCTGCTATTCTTTGTTCTTGTCAGGACAAATTGTAAGAACAATTTTTGTCCTTACAAAAATTCAGATGTGATTGAAAAGAATTTCTCCCGGGAACTTTTTTAGAATGAAAAGAACTTGGATGCGTGAAAGGGAGAGTACAGCAATATCATTAGAATGGTTTCATCCCCCCAAAAAAAGTTTTCCATTTCCTTATTAGATTCTTGTTCTTCATAGCTCAAAGCAGCTGCAATTTCAGAATCATGTTTTGCTTGAAGAATTGCCTTTCATCTGAATATCAATAATATTTCGTACAACTGGAAGAACTAGAAAATGTCAGTGAAGGCATACAAAATAATTTAGGAGCAGGACTGTAGTTTTATTGAACCAATGCCAATCCCTCCCAATTTGATTATTTTCCCAATTTAAATGTCATGTTTGTATAGTCAAAACAAAATGTACTCATGCAGTATCATACTGAGTAATATTTTCTTTAGTCTGGGTTGTTTCACCTTCATGTGAAATATGTGGAAAACAAAAGATGTATGATGGCAACCACATTTGTTAAGTTGTGCATTTAAACTGGCTATTTGCATTGGAAAGGAAAAGTAACTGCAATTTCCTGACACTAGTTTCCTTCTGAAAATCATCTACCTCAAAAGTGCAATAAATTTTTCAGAGGCAACTAGAATTAGAGGAAATTTGCAACAAAACAACAGGGGGATCCTGACTGATTTTAGGGCATGAAACTGTTTTTTTTAAATTCAACTTACACAATTGAAAGAAATTTTTATTCCAGATGAGCTACTTTCTGTGCAATGCATTTTATTATGGCAATTCATGTATTACTTTTTGAATGAGGAGATCCAGCTAACCAAAAAGTTATACATTAGGAAACATCTCTGTGTCCCACACTGACCCATGCCCCTTTATTGTTAGCATATGTTGCATCCAACTGTACACCTTTTCTATCATACTAAAAAGGATTATATGAAGGCCTTGATTGATCATGATAGACAGCATAACTCAGTAATCATTGGCATATTTAGCAACCATGAAATATGGAAGATTATGACTTGGAATATTAGAGGAATAAAAATGATAAATGATAAAAAGCTTGAAAGCATGAAAGAAACTAAAGAAAATATATTTGTTATGTGCCTATAAAACTAAGAGAATGGGAAAGGATGTAGTGGACATGAATGTAGGTACTCTGATCTTATGGAGCAAAGTACTCAGTAATCATTGGCATATTTAGCAACCATGAAATATGGAAGATTATGACTTGGAATAGAAGAAGTATGAAAATGATAAATGATAAAAAGCATGAAAGCATGAAAGAAACTAAAGAAAAATATATTTGTTATGTATCTATAAAACTAAGAGAATGGAAAAGGATGTAGTGGACATGAATGTAGGTACTCTGATCTTATGGAGGAAAGTGGATGAAAACATCCAGGGAAGTGAAGATGCAAGTTTAATCTTGAATGAAAGGACTAAAGTGGATTTTTGAAATTATGAATTGGCACCATGTAGGTTGTTATGGATAAGTACTGTGTGAAAAGGAATCCATAGATAAGTGAGATGCCATTCCAAACAATGAATTAAATCCAGTGAGTTGAGATATAGAGGATTATAGGTAGGGTTTGAGAAAATAGTGTAACATTCTGAATGAATATGATGAAGGACAGGATATTTGGGTATCTTCACATGAATGGATGAATGGGAATGGATATGAGAGTATGGAAAAAATAATTGGGTCATTGGAGACCCAAGAATGAAGGTGAAAATGTAAGCAAAATAAGATGTTGATCATTTATGAAAAAAGTATTCAAAATACATACGTCTCCAGGCAGAGTGAATGAAAAGAGGATATAAAGGAGACTTCCGGTTTGGTTGTCGACGGGATGGATGGAAGAAGCCGGCGCTCCGGCTTCCCAGTCCGGTTTCGCTTTGCCCAGCGACCCTTAAAGGGTCGGAAAGTTGCCCTGGAGGGGCAACAAAGAAGGAGGGACACTCCAGGAGCTCAGATCTGGCGGCGGCCAATCAGAGCGGACTGAAGAACCCCTCTGAAAGGGCGGAAGAAAGGCTGCCGGGTGAGCCGAGGCAGCCCAAGTCGTCTCCAGCCGGAAGGGAAGCACCGCAAAACAGCTGACTGTCAACAGAGTGCTGAGGCTGGGTGAGCCAGAGTTTTCTTTCCTTCTCCTTGTGGATTACAAACATTGAGCCCCTGATGGGAAAGAGCTGAAAAGCAAAGACCCCCAGAAGGATTAATTTAAAGGCGGTGGGCAATTGCAAGGGGAAAGCGTTTTAAAGAATATTGGACATTGATAAATAAGCCGAGGAGGACATCTAGTGGCAAAAGAAGAAATGACAGCACCAATAAATATTGAGAAAAAAAGAGATGGGAAAAAATGTTTTCATAATAATGACCTTGAGAGACACCTGCAAATAACAAAAGTGCCTTGTGAGATTACAAGGGAAAAGACTTTTCACAGCTATATTTGTTGACTTTGGCTAAACCCAAACAGACACTATTTGAAGAAAGTGAACGCTTTCTATCCAAGACTTGACTGGGGGAGGTGGATTTGGCCTAAAACAGCTGGCTCCCTTTTGCATTTGGATTTTGGTTTAAGACTGTGAGCTGTAAAATGAGTACATCAAACATTACTAGACTTATGAAGAAAACCTCTTCTGCACCCTCTGTAGGACAATCTAGTCCAGACATGTCAAACACAAGGCCCGGGGGCCGGATGTGGCCCACGAAGTGGTTTCATGTGGCCCGCGAAGCCATCCTGGAAACAGTGAGGGAACGGCCCCCGCTGCCTTGGCCCTGGCCCAGGCCGGCCAGAGCCAATGTACAATTTTGTGGTGGCCATCTATGCTGAAACGCATTCAGTCTTAGCTCCACAAGGCTGTCTGGAAACAGCGAGGAACCAGCCCCTGCCACATTGGCCCCGCCCCCTGGGTGCATGCTGGGGAGGCTTCTCCAGTGGACCATGCCTTGGCACTTGCCCTGGTCCCACCCCCTTCTGCCAGAGACCCTCAGATCTGTCCCACTCCTGCCCAGGCCCCCTTGACACGAACGATGTAGAGCTGGCCATGCCTACCCAGTAGGCCACACCCACTCCATCCATGCCCACCCAGTAGGCTGCACCCACCCTGGCCACACCCATCCGGCCCCCCAAGGACAACCGCAATGCTGATGCGGCCCTCAATGAAATTGAGTTTGACACCCCTGATCTAGTCCAACAACCCAGGGATCTATTGAAACAATGTTGCAACGTGAGAAAATAAGCACCTGGAAATGGAAAAAGCAGAACACTATTTGAGATTTCAAAATATCCCTGAGGATAGAGAAGCAGTGGTGATTATTGAGCTCCTGGCAGAGGCCTTAAAGGCAGATAGAGGAGAAATTCAAATGGAGGTTTATGAAATATTCCGCATGAACTCAAGCTACGCAAGAAAAAACAGACTACCAAGAGAAGTACATGTAAGGTTCATAAAGAAAACAACAAGGGATGAAGAAAAGTAAGAGATGAGCCATTACAATATAAAAATAAAGAAATCGTGGTTTTAAAGCAGATACCTAAGAGAGTAAGAGATACTCGAAGACACTACCATTTCTTAACAACAAAGCTGATTGCCAAAGGCATAAACTTCAGATGGCTGATGCCGGAAGGCATTTTAATAAATTGGAATAATACAAGATATTGTTTGGATTCAATCTGGAAAGCAGAGGACTTCGAAGTAAGGAATAGAGCAATTGTAGATGAAGGAGTGAAACAACGACAAGGGGAGAGTAAGCAACAGAAGCAAATGGAAGAGATGATTCAAGGAGCAACTCCACAAACAGGAGAACAGAAAGAGAAAGATGAACAAGAGGGTGAAGGTGAAGGAACTGCCAGAGAACAGAGGATTACCAGATCGACTAGACTTAAATATAAATAATGGAAATGGAAATGGAGAAAGAAAATGGATTTTTTTCAGTGAATGTAAATGGACTAAACTCCCCATTAAAAAGAAATAAAATTTTCAGGAAATTACGGAAATTGAATATAGACATAATTTGTCTGCAAGAGACACACATAAAAGAACAGCACCATAAATTATTGGAATATTCAAAAATTGGGAAACTTTATTACACATCAGCACATCAGAAAAAAAGAGGGGTCGCTGTATACATCAAAGAGACAATAGATTCTAAATTGGTATACTCAGATAAAGAAGGAAGAATCGTAATGGTAGAAATATATCTGCACCAAAAGCAAATATTGTTAGTGGCAATTCATGCACCAAATAATAATCAAGAAGAATTTTATCAAAGCCTACATAGAAAAATAATAGAAATGGAGTACCAAAATATCTGTCTAGTAGGAGATTTTAATGTGATAGTAGACGGAACAATTGACTATAAAAGCATAAAACAGGAAAAACCAGAAGAAGACTACCTAGGACATTTTTTGATATGGCAGAGGAAATTGGAATTCAAGACGTCTGGAGGGGAATCAACCCACAAAAATTACAATACACCTTTTACTCAAATAGCCAAAAATCCTGGTCAAGAATCGATATGATTTGGATGACGTCTGACTTGAGGATGAATATACAGGATACTGAGATAGAAATAGGCACGTGGGCAGACCATAATCCCCTAAAAGCAATATGGAAACGAATACAAAAAAGACCAAGATGGACTTTAAATCAATCTATATTAAAAGAAAGAGAATTTATAGAGCTAGCGAAAAAAGAAATGGAATTCTTTTTTAAAGAAAATAAAAAAGAAGATACAACATTACAAAATGTATGGGATACAGCTAAAGCATACTTTAGAGGCATAGCTAAAGAAAAATAAACAGAGAAGACAGCAATATGTACTACTAAAAGAAAAATTTGGGAAGTTAGAATCAGAATTGCAAAAAAATCCACAGAAAAAGACTTTGAAAAGAGAAATGGATATAATAAAACATAAATTAAATCTGTTGGACTCAGAAAAAGTGGCAGAACAGATAAAGAGAGTAAAACAGATTTTTTTTGAAAATGCCAATAAACCAGAAAGCTTATAAACTTAAAAAACAGAAAGAGAAGAAAACGATACATAACTTAGTAGATGGGAAAGGCCATTTACAATTTAAAAATGAAGAAATAAAAAAGATAATCAAGGAATACTACAAGGAACTGTACGATAAAGAGGAAACTTCAAGAGAGAGAATTGTTAAATATCTGGAAGAAAATAATCTCCCAAAAATTCCAGAGACATTTAAGAGACATGGGCTTCCGGCGGAGTTATATAAAAATCTACAAGACATACTAAGTGAACCGCTGAAAGATGTTTGTAATGGACTTTTATTAGAAGCTAAACTCCCATCTACATGGATGGAAGCAAATATTACTCTAATACCAAAAGAAGACTCTGACTTGACGCAGATTAAGAACTACAGACTGATTTCACTGCTCAATGTGGATTACAAAATTTTTACATCAATAATGGCAGAGAGATTGAAAAAGTGATAGGGTCAAAAGTGAATGGGTAATGAATAAATATGGATTGAATGAGTGACAAGTATGAAAGAGATATCTGTAGCTTGATGTAGTTTAGTTTCAAAAAGAATGAATGAAGATCAACTTGCAAACAAAAAAACCCCAAAATGTGATGGAAGAGTGAATTGGTCAAAAGGAAAGGGAAGACAAGACAAGACAAGAAAGGTGTGGTTGGATGGAGTTATAAGATTTTCAAAAGAGAGAGGTGAAAAAAATATACAGAACAAAAGCCAATGTATCAAGCTCTGCATAGCTATGTTGCAAGCAAGTACAGCTTGAAAAGCAAAAAAGAGAGATACAGTGAATGGAGTTCTTTGATTTACTATTTCTTATTTCATTTCTGGCCTCTTCGTAATGTTGCTCACCCCAAAATGAAATGATGTGATGGATATATTTGTATGGATAATAGTCCAAAGGAATGGATGTTTTATAGTATTTTGATGCCAAAGGTTTTTGTTTTGGATGGAGAGTGATTGAAAGAGGGATTGGCAGCGCTGATTTCAGTAATGGTAGGGTAGCCCATTCCCTATTCTGTTCCAAGAATTGTGAGCATGTATGTAGGGGTTTTTTTGTGCACTTTTAACATTGCTTATTTTTCTGCACTGGAATTCCAGGATTTCAACACTGATTGATAATATGTGCCATCAGGTTGTTGTAAACTCTTGGCTACCACATACATAGATTTTATTTATGGTGATCTGTCCTGGGTCCTTCAAGTCTTCTAACAGTGATTTTAAAATAGCAAAACACCATTTGGAATCCAGAGTTGCCTCTTTATTCTATTTATCTCTTTGCCCTTACATATAACAAACTGACATTTCTGAGTATGTTCACAGATGGATCATCTATCTACAATTATTTGTAAAAAATGATTCCTGTATACCAACATGCCAGTATGACAATACATGTTTGAAGAAGAAAAAGCGAGTGTTTTAGCCAATATGCTTCAAATTACCTCTTGGGGTAATTTCTTTTCACATCAATCTGCTTTAGCTGACTTCATGAATCCTGTGATTAAAGATGTTATTGCAAATAATACCTTATTTTGTTGTTGGAATACTGATAGATGATATTACTCATGCACATATACACATACACACTTAATTAGTTTCTCATCAGAAGTTAACAATGTCTTATCAAACACAGTTTGTTCCTTATAAAATCCATACAGTTTAATATCTTTATCATATCTAGCTTGCATTTGTAAATGTACCCACCATGATAAGTTGATACCCTGATTTTCCATTTCTTGTTTAGATTTTAAATTCCCTTCAGAGTTTAGAATATCTCTAATGCAGATTTTTTTCAATGTTCACTAAATTTGGGTGTACAAATGCTTCCATTGTTGACAACCACCCTGGAGTTTTCAAATATATTTTAGATTTTATTTTTTCCCATGTTGTTAATAATGCATTTCTTATATAATGATTTTGGAAATATTTATGAACTTTATTTTCCCCATACCATAAAAAAGCGTGCCACCCCAATTGTAAATCATGCCTCTCCAGATATAACAGCCTTCTATTTCTAAGAGTTATCTATTCTTTTACCCATGTTAATACAGATGCTTGATAATATAAAACCCACTCCAGTAGACCAAATCCTCCATTTTCCTTGGCATCTTGTAACATTTTCATTTTAATTCTAGCTTTCTTTCCTTGCCAAATAAATTTCAAAATTAGTGAATTTAAGTCTTCAAAAAAAAAAATTCTCAAGTTTTATAGGTATTGCTTGAAACAAGAATACAATTTTTGGTAGTATGTTCATTTTCACTGTAGCAATTCTTCCTAGCATTGACAATTGCAAATTTTTCCATTTTTTCAGATCCATTTTTATTTGATTCAATAGTTTTGTGTAATTATCTTCTTTTATCGTTGAACATCTTGCTGTTAAATATATTCCCAGATATCTGACCCTTTTAACTATCTGCAATGCTGTTTTTCCGACATTTGTTTTTTTTTTGTTTATCTGTAAGGTTTTTAACTATTACGTCCATTATCACTCTTAAATTATTTTTAATTTGTCTCTTTGGCAAAAAACCATTTTGGTCTGAATGTATAAAGTCAGTTAAATATCTTTTCAGTCTCTCTGCCATTATTGAAGTAAACATTTTATAATCCACATTCAGTAACGATATTGGTCTATAATTTTTTATCTATGTCAGATCTGAGTCTTCTTTTGGTATTAAGGTAATATTTGCTTCTATCCATGTATTTGGGAGTTTAGCCTCCAACAAAAGTTCATTGCAAACGTCTTTCAGCGGTTCACTTAGTATATCTTGTAAAGCTTTATATAACTCCGCTGGTAGTCCATCTGGACCCTGTGATTAAAGATGTTATTGCAAATAATACCTTATTTTGTTGTTGGAATACTGATAGGTGATATTACTCATGCACATATACACATACACACTTTCATATACAAAGATAAGCACAAAACAGCAGATGTTCACCACTATTGTGTTTCCCAGCAGAATGAAAATAGGAGGAATGAGAATAGGGAAGTGGAATGTACAGTGTTATTTCTGTTTTATTTCCTGCAATAAGGCAGTTACCAGAAATAAAATGTGTGTGTTCTGCACTGTACTTTGCTGCAAAAAAGCAATAATACAACATTAAGATGGCTCATGGTTGGCCTTAAGTGCATAGCTTGACTGAGAAATTTTGTGAAAACACGCAAAGATGAGATCTGGCTATGGACAAGAGTCTTGTGTAGTTCCAACTTTTGTATTTAGATCTGGCCCCTTTTCTGAGCTCTAACTGCATTTTTTTTTCTTAATAGCTATGATCTCAGTTTTGAAGATACCTCTGGAAAAATTGAGATTGTGGAGGAAAGTTATTGGGGCTTTTCTTTCTAACATACTAAGTTTTGATGGAAAAGAAATTTCAGGTAGAAGTTCAAACAATGCTTCATCTTCAGCATGAAGTATGTCTGCTTAGGATTTTTCCAGTTACAGTTTTCAGCTGTATAAACCATCTGGAAATGAAGCCTGTTTAAAAAATCAGGTTTCATCTGGTCCCCCATTTTGGTCATGGTGATGGGCTAATTGGTGGCTTCTCATGCTTCTTTACCTTCCTGAACCAGTAAAAATGAAAAGAAGAAGAAAACCACACTAACCACTTCTATTGTCATATGAAATTGGCACAATTTTTGTTAATTTCAGTTTTTTAACACACAAAAGTGGTTTTGGATGACAGGGGCCAGTGACAGGAGAGAAAGGGGCATTTTTGCCAGAGCGCACAGTTTGTACTGAATTAGCAGGATTTATTTTAAAAATAATCTATCTGGTGAACTGGACAACAGTACTTCAGCTGGTACAAATCTGAGAATACTTTTTATTCATGGCAAGAAAAAATTAGTGGAGGTTGTGTTCTCAATTGTCTAGGGTTGAGTAAAATATAATATCATGTACTCAAGAAATGCTCAGAGGCCTGCATTAGAATTGGGATAGGCTGGTCATGTGAATCAACTCTTAGGTGCTGATTTTGCAATGCTAGATATAGAAATACAGCTTTCTCTGATGACACTGTTAGAGAAAAGCAAGTTTTTGATGTTATGGTTGCTTTGAGTATGCCTATCCACGTTTCTGAATTTAAAATTATTTTCTGCTGTGAACCCAAAGAGTAGATTTAGCTTTCACATGAACACACACACAAACATAATTTGGATTTCAAAGACTATTCTACTATTAGAGTATCTGAGCACAATTGGATAAGGATTATTCTGTTCATGTATGGAAACACATTAAACTGTGTTCTGATGTTCTTTCTCTCATCTCCTCTATGTTGACTTGGTTGCACTGATTCTCCAAAAGATGTGTGAGATAGAAAATTTACAATGATGTGCAATTTGGTCAATTTGGGAGCCTTTTGTATTGATATCTAGATCATCTAACTCCTCAATGATTTTAAGCTAAAACTGCTCTTGGAAATACCATTTCATATAGCATAATATAAAATTCTGCCACATATGTAAATTATTACATGACAAAGATCTATAAATCTCACTCAGCATGCAGAAACTCTGAATGTAATGATCTGTTTTTACCACCCTCATGGGCATTATCCTGTTGACTCATACACAGGGAGAAAAGGATAAATTTTGAATAATGCAGTCTTCAGGCATTTTCAGGGTACATTGTAACCACAAGCTCTCCTTTGGAGATGCCTATAGAGTTGCACTAATTTAAATGCTTTTGAAAATGGGACACTCAAACAAGCTGTTTACAGCTGCTTCACCCCAGGAAAAACAACTGAAATGATCTCATCACTGCAGAATTCCATTTCTGGGGTGGAGCTTTGGTGTTTAAAGAGCTCTTTCTACAGATTCTACATAAATGAAAACTTCTAAGCAAAGCTGGGGGAGCAGGGTTGCATCCACAATCTTACTCCCATCATTGCTTTCATATTTATTAACTGATGCATGGAGTCAATATGTGCAAATGGATAGGATTTCCCTAAAAGAGAGGTTCCTTTTTCACAGGAAGAAACGGCACATACACCATTTATTGGCTTTTAGGAGACAAGGGAGTACCAGACCATCTTATTTGTCTCTTGAGAAACCTATATGCGGGTCAAGAAGCAACAGTGAGAACTGGACACGGAACCACTGATTGGTTCAAAATTGGGAAAGGAGTCCGGCAAGGCTGTATTCTGTCGCCCTGCCTATTTAACTTATATGCAGAGCACATCATGAGAAAGGCAGGGCTAGATGAATCAAAAGTTGGAATTAAGATTGCCGGGAGAAATATCAACAACCTAAGATATGCAGATGATACCACTCTAATGGCAGAAAGTGAAGAGGAACTAAAGAGCCTCTTGATGCGGGTGAAGAAGGAGAGTGCAAAAGTTGGCTTGAAACTCAACATTAAGAAAACCAAAATCATGGCATCCAGCCCTCTCAATTCCTGGCAAATAGATGGGGAAGAAATGGAGGTAGTGACAGATTTTATCTTCCTGGGCTCTAAGATCACCACAGATGGGGACTGCAGCCAAGAAATTAAAAGACGCTTGCTCCTGGGGAGGAAAGCTATGGCAAATTTAGACAGCATACTAAAAAGCAGAGACATCACCCTGCCAACAAAAGTACGTATAGTCAAGGCCATGGTTTTCCCAATTGCAATGTATGGCTGTGAAAGTTGGACCATAAGAAAGGTTGAACGCAAAAGAATTGAGGCCTTTGAACTATGGTGCTGGAGAAGACTCCTGCGAGTCCCTTGGACTGCAAGGCGATCAAACCGGTCAGTCCTAGAGGAGATCAACCCTGACTGCTCCTTAGAAGGCCAGATACTGAAGTTGAAACTCAAGTACTTTGGCCACCTAATGAGAAGGAAGGACTCACTGGAGAAGAGCCTAATGCTGGGAAAGATTGAGGGCAATAGAAGAAGGGGACGACAGAGAATGAGGTGGCTGGATGGAGTCATTGAAGCAGTAGGCGTGAGCTTAAATGGACTCCAGAAGATGGTAGAGGACAGGAAGGCCTGGAGGAACGTTGTCCATGGGGTCGCAATGGGTCGGACACGACTTCGCAACTAACAACAACAACAGGAGACAAGGGCAATTTGACTGTATAAGGCAGACTACTTAAGACAATTGAGAACTGTTACAAATAGAGTCAAAGACAGCAATTGTTGCTGAATGAAGAAAGGTTCCCCCTTCCCCCAGTGAACTTGTGTTGGAAAAGACTCAGTCTGTATGAGATGAAGAAGAAGAAGAAGAAGAAGAAGAAGAAGAAGAAGAAGAAGAAGAAGAAGAAGAAGAAGAAGAAGAAGAAGAAGAAGAAGAAGAAGAAGAAGAAGAAGAAGAAGAAGAAGAAGAAGAAAGAAGAAGAAGAAGAAGAAGAAGAAGAATGAAGACTTTGCTTTAATTATAGGGTGATGATTGTCATCCTGTTTTCTGGGAAACTGACTGAGAAATTCACAATAAGAAAATTGGTACAGTCAGACCTTCTTGAAGGTCACCTCACCCACCAGTCATTATCAATAATCCCCAGAAGTATGAAAAGGCTATAGGGGCCACTCAAATGTATTTTAAATTCTTATTTCACAGTAGACAACACCGAAGGCCAGAGAATGTTGCCAGTGGAACAAGTAGAATCTGCTGCAGTGAAGAGAGCTTCCATTCCATTCCATGATGTAATATGTGTTCCATAAATATAGAAAATGTAAGAAAATTGTACAATATCTATCTTATGTGTATAATAGTAGCCCACTAATTTGCTATGTTCTACATTCTTTATTAAAATTGCTTTGGAAACGGTGGCATGTTTACTTTTGCCTCTTTCCCCATATTTAATGAACCAGTGATTGTGCACGTTGACTGATGATGTAAATGCACTCAGCTCCCATTTTTACAAAGGGGGTGGGTGGCTAAGACATGTGCAAAATGGACATCTTGTTGAAAGAAGGCACTGACAGGGAAATAGGCTAGTATGGCTGGTTTTCTCTGATAATAACAGTATTTGATCTAATCCCCAGCTATATTGTCTTACTTGTATGAGCAAGTTATTTTAAAATTAATTGCTCTTCCTATGTGCTGGAGGACATTTCAAACACCATTTGTGCAAGAAATCTTATATCGGAACTGCCCCTCTGACTCAATCTAATGAACTCTCTATCAGGGCAATCAGCCTTCAGTGGTGACTAGTCAGATGGTCCCCCCAAACCTCTCAAGTAATCAGCTCTCCTGTTGTATTGTGTGTCTTAGGCTACAGCATTACTTGGAATTATATCTTGGTGTTTCAATCTATCTCCTATCTATCTATAATCTATCCATTATTTAACTAATAGCATGGAATGTATAATGCTTTACATGTTTTCTTCTACATCTCTGACAGAAAATCTAAACTAGAGGTTATTATGATCCTGCGCAACACTGAATGTGTGTTAGCTACATGGTGTGACATTTAGATTTCTCTGCATGCTTTCTATTCTTTGCTTCTTCTCCGTTCTTTCTTAAAAGTGTGATTTTTAGAGAGAGGAGTTAGTGGTAACAAGCTTCAAGGGCTTTCTCCTCGATGTGGATTTAAGATGAAATTGCAAAGTAAATAAATATCTCACCACATTTATAAGTATCCCAGAGGAATAATAATATGTGGCTTGAAGTCCAAGAGAGGGCATGTAGGCTTATCACATCTGCAGTTTGCTAGTGATGTGCCAATAACCACAAAGCTTTTCTTTATATCTGATATATAGCATGATTTTTTTTAAAAAATAGAGATATTTGTGGCTCTAAGAAAAGTTCAGTAGTCTAACATCATTTGGTTTCCTTTACTATTAGCATTTTTCAAGAAAGGCAACAGTCAGAGATCTTATGGAAAGCTTTATGTACTAGCATAATTGTGCCTTGGTGAGCTGGCTGGATTATACTGTTCTCAGTAACATTGGATATACTGGTTATGCAGTGTTGGGGTAATGCAAATGATGCTATAGCAAATTATTTAGATCTTTTGTTTATGTTCCGGCCATATAATCATGTAAGAATATTTGTTAAAGTAACAGTCTTTGGTCTTTGGGAAATTTTGCTCATAGAACTAAAAAATTGCGCTTGCCAAATTGTGGTTGGGAAAGCCATTTTTTAAAAATCACATTTCATTGATAGATCTTCCAAACTGATACTTCTTCTAATGTGTTACCTGGAATTTTCTTTGGTTTTAGTTTTATATTTAGACTTTGTAAGCTGCTTTGAATGTTGAGGAGAAGGAGATACAAAGAGGCTTATCATAAGAGTGAAAAAACAAAAGACATGAGGGGAAAATTAAAGTAAGTAGAGAAATAGAAAGTATGATTCCTGAAGGAGAATGTATGGAACATAGGTTCATCTTCCAATAGAACACTGGATGTAGAACCTGCTTGGAACAGAATGAAAAGAATTGTGTTATGAATGCCACAGAATATGTGTGGTTACCTTAATGGGAAGCATGCTTGGTAAAATAAAGAAGCAAATGAGATTATGATGAGGAAAAAAGCATATAAGAGAATTATTAAATGCCAAATAAATGAAGGTTAGAGACAATATTTTGCAATACACACACACACACACACACACAAACAGAGAGAAAGAAAAACATAGTTGCAACAAATATAGTCCAAAAGAGAACATTGCTGCTAAGATTGAAAGAAGAAGAAAAGATTCAGAACAAACCTGATCTTTTGTGTTTTGTGGGTCATTGTAAAATGTATGAATGTGTGTGTATGAGGAGTTTATTGTACTTGGTTGATCTTGATGCAATGATGCAATGAACAGACATGACTATGAAATGTTTTCTATGAATATAGAGTTAAAGGTTGGTTACTGAATGAAGTAAGAGTAGCATATAATCCAAGTAAAGCATGTATAAGAATAATGGCATGCTTAGTGAATGGTTCAAGACTGAGCAGGGAATAAGACAAGAAGGTGTAATGTCCCTGTTCTAGTTTAATACGTTTCTGGACAAATGTATAAGTAATGTTTATGATGATGCTAAAAGTATTTTGGTTGAAGATTTATTGTGTATATATTTTGATTCTATTTTGAGCTGAGAACCCAAAAGATTTGCCATAAAAGTTGAATTGATTGTATAATACAAAAGAAAGCATAGAACGTAATATTGTATCAAGTTGAATGGAGTGGATGAAATTCTCAAAAAAAGATATGTAAGAAATTTAAAGAATGAAAGGAGATACATGAATCAGTCTATGGACATGGAAAAAGCAAGAATGATAGCAAAGCTGGCGACAGTTAAGAGATGTGGTTAATTTTGTTGTTTCAAAATACACAGTATGTAGCATGTTTCTTTTTCTCTTATTTCTTGGACTAAATTTCTTTGATATATTATTTGTAGTTGTTTTCTGTATTTTGCATAATATTTATTGCCCTGAAAGGACATAGCACGATGTTTGCATCATACATATGTATCATATGCAAATGATTAAAATAAAACAAAATAAAACAAAAACTTTGAGACTGGATGTGATAGAGCCACTGACTAGAGGCAGTTATGAAGAGTTTTGAAAGATGAAATGCCATCGAGGATATATTAAACTACATTAAGCAATCCTAATGGCAAATGTGTTGACTATATGTAAAAGAAAGATTGAGGGTGAAGGTTCATTCTTTGTGTTGTGTCCTGGGCCTTGCTGAGTCATTCAGCAAGGCTCAGGAAGTCTGCAGAAAGGTTGCAGAGACCAGAACAGTTGGAGAGACCCGGACAGACCACGTGTCTGCCCGGGACCCGGACAGGTTGTCTCCAGCCTCGCGCGCATGCGCGAGGCGGGAGAATAGCCTGCAATTATTGGCTGAGCGTCCCCTTGCACGGGGAGTATAAAAGGGCTTGTTGCCATTGTTCCTTTGCTTCTGTTCAGTGATTGTACGAATAAAAAGACATCATTTGTTGTGAACTGCCTCATCTCAAATGTCTGCTTGTGCGAATAGAACACTTTGAGCTTGTGGGTTGGTTTCTGAAAGTTTCGTTACCAGGCTAGGGAACATCTTCAGCACAGTTTAGGGGATGTCAGTGTTCTTCTGTTTATAAGGGCTTCAGATGTGGGTGTGTCAAGTGAATTCGCCGCTATTGCAAAAGAAAGATTCTTTTGATTTTTTTTAAAAAAATATCAGTTTACATCAGGCCTCTAGGTGGCAGTGTTACTGTTCAGATACAAGAGCAGCACCAACCTACCTATGTAAGCCAATATATCAAAATCATGGAGAGATTTACATTCAACAGCAAGGCTGACGAACAGCACCTTGCCAGTTTCTATGAGACTGTAGTCATGTATTTGGTTTATTCATTCAAGACATGAGGAACAAAACTAGAGAAGAAATTTTAGAAACTCTTTGAGTTCAGTATATCTTTTAGGGTGAACCAAAATTCTGAGCACAAAGTGCTTTACTTTTAATTTGGGGTATTTATAGGATATCAAATATTCTCAAACACTCCACCTGTGTATATATGTATGAGTGACCTCTGATCTCCAAACTGTCAGTCCCACAGCTTGCCTTTTGTAGAGCAACCTAAATCCACCTGTGTATATATGTATGAGTGACCTCTGATCTCCAAACTGTCAGTCCCACAGCTTGCCTTTTGTAGAGCAACCTAAATTGAAAATTTACCCCAAAAGTTCTAATTAGAGAATCAGGAGTCACTTCAAAATAATTTTCAGGAGAGATTCACAGATACCAAGAGTCTTTTCATGATGAATGCAGATGTCCGTTTGTAATGTGATGATTATTAGAGCCCCATTGAAGTGGCTGAGATTTGCACTGTAATGCAACTGGGGAGTTCTACCCACATTTATTTAGCAAATATATAAGTGACTTTTCAATTTAAATATTTCAGACCCACATAGAATTTGAATATGTATTTATTTATTTAAACTTTACAAGCCATTAATTTATTTACGGGTCTTTGCTAACAAGAGTTAAAAGACTAAAACAGTTTTAATAAAATTCAATGACCATACCAGGGATTGACAGTGGTGCAGATGTGGAAACCAAACAATTTGGAAACTACCCAAATTGGAAAGGGCCAGATCTTCAGTACTATCTTGAAGATAAATGAAGTCAGGACTGTGTAGATTTCTGGGATCATGTTGTTCCACAGGGCAGGTTCAGAAGGCAGGGATGATGAAGGGACATTCCTTGTTCCTAGATACCATGAGATGACATTGCTGATGTGAAAGAAAGCATACCAACTGAGTTGGATCTTACCAGGAAAATAAATATAATGAGAGACAAGCAATCATGCAAATACAAATAAAAATATGCTTGGGGATAACAATTGATAGGTCCACAATTATAGATGGCCAAGAGTGATCTGTTTAAGATGTACATATAAGGCAATGCATAAGGGAAAAAAGTCCCTTTGCTGTGAATTATATTTAATGACTAACACATCCAAGAAAAACTGATTACTGAGTACATTTCTCTTTCTTTCCTGATTTTTGTTTTTGCTGAGGGGAGGAGGAGGAGACTATTAACTTTAAATTTAAAAATGGGCATGAATACATTAAATGTGTACAATGAATTTGAATATTAATAAACAATAATTAAAGGATTACTAGATGATGTTAGCTAAACTTAGGATCTATATTTGTGGTGACCAAAGAACACATATATAACAATATTGTTAAGCTAAAGTTTGAAGAACCAGGATAGGCAGAATACTTCTGAATTTTGGTGTTGGAAAAGACTCCTGAGAATACCATGAACATTAGCATGGGTAAACTAATGCATCATTGAAGAAAACAACCCAAAGTTTTTACTCTGGGCCCAAATGACCAGGCTCAAATTATCCATACAATTTTACGTTATGTGAAGATCCAGCTCTCTGGAGAAAGCTCTAATGCTGGCAAAAGTAGAAGGGAAGAAAAGAAGAGGAGGACCAGCAACAAGGTGAATGAACTCAGTAGGTGCAGTGTTGGAAGACCTGAAAGACAAGGTTAGGGATAGACTCATAGACAAAATCTATATATGTAGTCGCTAAGAATCAACAACTTGATGACATATAGTCCATAAAAAAATTGCTTCTTTTTTCTTTGTATTTCTTTCTAGATTTCAGTGAGGAAATATTCTTTCACACATAACATGCCTTAGTATAATGAACAAACTTCAAAAGAGTTTACAGAAGATACTGTCTTTCTAAGATTGGAAGCATCTTAGTACTGTTGCTTTCCCCCCTAACCTTAAGAGCTCACTATGTGCACGCACTTGAAGAGAGGCAGGAATCTTGTTTTGCTTCCCCCTGGAAGCCAGTAGCTTTTGGTGCTAAATCACCACACCAACTGACATCTCTCTTTGAAGAAGAGATGAGGAAAAATTCAAATGTGTTATAAACATCTGTGGTAGAGATCAGCCAGATCTGTAGCTCCCCAGGGCTTCCTGAATCTAGCCTTTAATCTGTGAATCAAGAAAGACAAAAGTCCTTATAAGACATGGAAGCCTGTTGGACAAATTAAGAATACAGGTTTGTTTTCCTTAGTGGCAATTATTTCTGTTTCTTTAAATTTTTGGATATTCATTATGCCTTTCCATCTCTCTTCACTTATATCTACATTGGGAATTGATCCATTTAATAAACTATTTGAGATGAGAATGCTTCTTTTGACTTGCTTTTATCAGGGAGACAGTATAGAAGACTTCTGCAATAGAATACGAAATATTTTAGTAGTAATGATGTAATGCCCAGAGACAATGTATGTGTAAATGCTGTTAATATGGGATATTATTGCATTGACAAGATATGCAGAACTGTTTGGTATTTTTGGAGTTAAATCAGATGACATACAAAGGGAGGAGATTTGTGAAGAAAAGCGGGAGACAGGGAAGGGAAGTGAATCTTTGGCCTCCAGCCTAATTGGAAGACGTAAATTATCACTGTAAGTAAGGGAGGAGTTTAGCAAGATAAGCTAGACGCAAGCCAGAGAAATCCAGATTCTGGCATCCGCTTTGTAATGTGCCGAAGTATTGTTGCAGAACTCCTGGGAAGAAATGCAAAATAAAGTATCTAAAAGGGAAAATAATGTCTCAGATTTCTTGGAATGCTTCTTCCTTCGGACCACAACAGTATGTGTGTGTTTGGACATCTAGCAAAAACCACACCTTTTATAACTATCTCAAGAGCTTGGAAAATAGTCTTCATTGGGGCATTCAGTGTTGACATCAACAGTGGGTCGAAGAGTTCTCACCTTTCAAACTATTCAAATTCCTTTGTTTCCAATAGGTTATAGGTAAATCAGAGTGACCAAGCCCTTGGTTTGGGCTCTAAGGCTCCAATAATCTCTAAGGATTCTAGCTATTCTCTAGCCAGGATTTATGGATTCAGTCAATACCAAGTAAATACCTGTGATCTGGATTTAGTCAAAGTTGAGAATTCTGAGAGTTGCAAGTTTAATTTATCTGCAGACCACCTGGTTAGGAGGCTAGTATAAAATGTGATTTTATTTCTTTAAAATACATGCTGATTTTCCCACACTTTTGAGTTCGCTGGGTAATGAGGTGTGATTAACATTCTTTCTCCTTGCATACTTAACTGACTCAGAGTCAGGGCAGACTGCATTGCTTTTTTAAAAACATAATATTTTATTAATTTTCCAATTTTACATTTAAGTATTTAAAAAGCAACGTGGTGACTGGGTTAATCAATAGTTCGATAATAAAATCTTTAGTACCAATCTCAAGTTGCAACATCAAATATTTCTTCCCTTTTTCCCTTAACATTTACTGTCTCATATTCTAGTTAGTACAGTTCTTATTATATCAACTCAGTAAAAACATCATTATTACATTTATCAATAAATTTTTAGCTTATACATATCTTAATTACATTCAATCTTCATAAACAATCCATATCCTGTTATTAATTTTTACCCAATTTTTAGTTTCTCATCAATATTCCAATTTAACCTTTGATATTTACAATTTTCAAACCTTAGGTAATTAAAACTTCCCTTATCTCAATTCATAAGAAAATCTAATATCCAAAATACATATTTTATCTATTTGAATATAATCTTATTCTATTTCCTAAGAGTTATCTATTTCCCACCATATTAAATCATCTACTTAATAATGCAATATCCCCTTTAATAAATCAAAACTATTATATATATTACCTAGGTTAATCAATAAATCAAACATATTCAAAATAATTAATTTTCTTTTTCCTTTTAGGTCTAATTTTTAAATATTAAACAAATAAAGTCCTTATTTTCAACTAATTTCCAAGTATTTTGAATCTAATGACCAGAATTCCCCTTATCTCAACTTCTCTCTTTAACCCTCTTATTAATAATATGAAATCCCCTCTAATAAGTCAAAACCCCAATTTTCTTCAACCTTATTCTGGCTTTCTTCCTTTGCCAACTAGGCTTCCATATCAATGCTTTTAGATCGTCAAATAGATCTCCCTCTATTATTATATAGGTTATTTGAAATAAAAGAGACCATTTAATTGCCATTTTTTTGGAAGGACTAGCCCATTTGTGTTCGTTAAGTTGTCTCCGTTATTCCAGTTCCCCATGCTCGCCCTGATATGTTTGTTTTCCATTCAATCTGTTCTTCTTTCTCGAATTTCTTCTGATTTATATAGAAAGTCATTTCCATTTTCAGTGTTGTCACTTCCTTTTCTGGATTTTCCATCAGCTGTATTTGTTGGTCAATTGAGTCCTCTGCCTTAATATTTGATTGTCCCACTTCTTCTGTTATCTTCTGCATTGTTGGTTCTTTTTTTTTTCAAACTTTATTTTCCTTTTTCACATTACATAAAAACAAAACAAAATACATTTATTTGTTATTATTATTTTTTTCCTTAACAGTACTGTGTCGTCTATTTTTACATTTATTTACAATTGTTACATAGTTTGTTACCCTTTTATGTCCTTCTCTTTTATTCTCTGATCTAACCAAACATAACATTGGTTCCATATCTCATAGTAATCTGTTGTCTCCTTGTCCTTAATTTCTAACGTAAGCATACACATTTCGGCGCATTCTAGTATTTTTTGAATAATCTTATCGTTTGGTGGTAGGTTCTCTCGTATCCAATATTGGGCATATACAATGCGTGCCGCTGTTATTATATGTACAATGATGTATTGAGTTCATCTTTTCACCTTTGGATTCAATATGCCTAATAAAAATAGCTCTGGTTTCAAATCTACTCGTTCTTTAATTATCTCCTGTATCCACTCTTGTATCTGTTTCCAATAGACCTTTGCCTGTGGACATTGCCACCATACATGAAAAAAAGTTCCCTCTTTGTCTTTACATTTCCAGCAATTCGGGTTCATAGTGATGTTTGTTGTTTAGTGTTTTCCCTAAAAAATAATTCCATTTCTTTCCTAGTCCGTATTATAAAGTCCTTTTCCTTTAGAATATGGGAATTTAATATCCACCTTCTCCTTACTTTTTTCTGACCTTTCCAAATTATCTTCAGGGGATTGTGATCAGCCCATATATTAGGCAGTATTTCTATTGTGTCTATCTCTTGCTCTACTTCCCCATTCATCCATGCCATATCAAGGCGCGACCAGGATTTATGTGGATTTGAGAAAAAGGTATATTCTTTTTTATTAGGATTTCGTTTCCTCCATTGGTCACATAGGTTAAATTCCTGTACCATCTCCAAAAACGTCTTTGGTAGAGTTTTCCGTTTCTTTTTATTTTTCATGTTACTGACATAATCCTTTTTTACATCTATTACTGCATTAAAGTCTCCTACTATACATATATTTGTTTGACCAATTTCTCTAAGTTTTTCATATAAGTTATTATAGAATTCTTTCTGGTTCCCATTTGGGGCATATATTATCATCAAAAGCCATGATCTCTGCTCCAATTGTAATTCTAGTATTAGTATTCTTCCATCTGCATCATGATATCTCAACTTAGCTTTAATTTCCTTCCTGATATACACCGCTATTCCTCTCTGTTTCTGTTGTGCTAATGCTGTGTAAAGTACACCTAGTTTTGGGAAGTCCAAATAGTTTCTATGTTGTTCTTTTATATGTACTTCCTGTAGACATACTATATCTACATCTTGTTTTAATAATTTTGTTAATATCTGTTTTCTTTTAGCCAGTGACTTTAATCCATTAATATTAATTGATATCAAGCTGATCTCCTTTTCCATTATTTAACTTGTGCGCTCTACTTATGTAGTTTCCTTGTTTGGGGGCCTGTTCCTCTTTCTTTCCTTTGTTCCCTTTCTTTCTTACCTCCTACCTCTCGTTCTCTATCCTTTATCTCTTGCTGTTGGTCTTCCTGGCTTCCGCTTTCTAATTCTTCTTTACTGCTATTTTCTTCTTCCCCCCCTTCCAGCTGTTCATAAAATTCTCGTGCACTATCTAAATTATCAATTTTGATCTTTCTCTCCTGCCAAGATATCAGCATCCCCTCTGGGATTAACCATCGAAATGGTGTACTTCTTTTAGTTAGATATGTACTGAGGAATCTATAGTCCCTTCTCTTATCCCTCACCTTCTTTGGAACTTGTTTAAATGTCTGTATTTCTATGCCCTTGTACATCAGTGGATTATCCCTTGTCCTTTTATATATTATGTCTCTCACTTTCTTTCTAGTGAATTTAATGTGGACCTCCCTTGGGAATCTATTACGTCTGGCATAATTCGTGTATATTCTATACACCTCATCTACCTCTAATAGAATCTCCTGCTTATCTCTTTGTAAAGCCTATCAGTTCTACCATTATATCCCCTAGATCTTCTTCCTTCTCCTTCACCACATTTTGGAACCTTAGGTAGAACGATGCCTGGTCCATTTCCAGGTGAATAATTGATTCTTCCATTTTTTTGTTCATTACCATCAGGGTGTCAACTCTTGTCCCTATGTTCTCCACCCCTGCTTCTACTTTCTGTATTCTTTCTTCATTTTTCTCCATAGTTTGCTGAATTGTCTCTATTGTATTATCTAACTTATTCAAATTTCCTCTCATTTCTAAATGGTTTTTAGACATTGTTTCCTGCATTTTTAGCATTGTTTCTTGGATGGTCAATAGTGTTGTCTGCATGGACTGCATATTCATGATTATACTTTGTTTTTCTGTCCCTAACATTCCTTCCAGTTTTTTCTGACCTGGTGGGGATACAGGTAACAATGCTGGACTAGATATTGTCTTCTTTCCTGTCCTCAGTGTTGCCATAATACTATCTTATTCCTTAAGTATTTTCTATTCTTTATTTGTTAAACCACTCCTTTGTTAAGTTTAACTTTTTTACCTCTTTTACTCTTAACTTCCAATTAATCCATTTTTTTCTCTCCCTCCTTTCTCTTTTCTTCTAGGTCAATGCCTATTTTCACTGATCCCCCAGACTCCTCTTCCCTTTTTCCAACCCTCTTCACTTTCTTTCCTCTTTCTTACGTAACACACAGTCCTTCTGCAACGTTCGTTTCCTTCTCCGCTCTAGGCTCGATCAAAGTCTATCCATTCCTCTCCTTTGTCTCCGTCTCGCGTCCGCTCGTCGTCACCTTCACTTTCTGTCTCTTCTCCACTCACTCGATACGATCTTCTTATCCTGCTGAATCCACCGCCTCCGCTATCTCCATCTCTTCATCTCACGTCCTCTCTGCTTACAAGCTTATCTCCTCCTTTCTCTTCCTGCCTCTTGTTTCCAATACTCTCCTGCGTATTGCTCCGAATCACTCCTTTCTCCTCCCTACTTAGATCGCCATTTTCCTCCGATCCGGCTGTCTTTCTGCAAATCTTCTCCTTGCGATTCTCACATCAGCTGAGCCGCCTCCTTCTTTCCACTTCCTCTCCTTCAATCACCACCCGTCTCTTTCATCCTGTGCTGGGACAATACAAAGTTTCCCTTTCTTTCTGTCTCTCTCGTTAGTCTTTTGGTTAAAGTAATTTACTGACTCACAGCTCACCCTGCCGAGTCGCCGCTTGTCCTGAGGTTCCCCTCGTAAACTGAGCTCTCTTCCTGTACCAACTATTTGACAGGTATAATTTTTATACTTCTACTATTGTCTTAAGAATATTTTAGGGTATTTTCCAACTCACTCACTGACACAGTCCATTAATTATATTCTTGCTTCTGCATTTTCTGTGACTCGTCAGGGCTTCAGATCCGCCATCAGCAGTTGGCAGATGTTTCTCCGTTGGATTTAGGGGGTTTCCCTTCGTCGTAGCGGGTGATTGCCTTTCACCTCGCTATTCCTCGGGCTTCCCCTTTTATCGCAGATAGTCCTCCAGACTCTCTGCGTCTCCAAAGGACTCCAAACTTAGAGAAATCAGTGTTGGAGGACGGAGCCTGTCCTCTTTCCTCTGCACCGCCTTGACTTCGCCACCGCATTGTTGGTTCTTTGGTTGTAGTCAAAGTTTGGGTTTGTATATCTAAGCTGGCGTCCTGATCTTTTATGTTAGGTCTTGTTTTATCACAAGCTGAAAGAATGGTTTCAAGTATTGCTTTCAACATGGAAAGAATCTTTTCCTGGTCTTCATCCATCTCTTTCACGTATTTATAAATAGTCTTTCTAATAGAAGTTGTTTGTCAAGCAAGATTTTATAATCCAAGGTATTTCAACATCTCATATAATAACCAATACTCCTCAAATAAAGAGATAGGAAAGCAGTTTCCCACATATAACTCTGAGAGTCAGTAAAGGTTTGCATTTACAGTTCAAGTAGGCCAATTATGCTGCCCAGCTGTTCTCTTACAGCTAAGTCTCTCACAGGTTGTGCCCAGGAAGCCTTATCTAAGGTCTGGGCTTCCAGCCAAATCTCTTTTAGGAAATAACAAGTTGTAGTACCAAACTTCGCCACGAGATGTCACCAATGCCATTTAAGATTTTTTAAGTCCAAAATTTTTATAGTCCTTTTTCCAATTTTATTTCTTTTTTGTAGATAAAAACAAGTCTCCAATAAAAATAGGAAAATTTTTGGTCCCCAGGTTTCAGGAACATATAAATCCAATTAGATTAAAATTGTTCTTTTGATGCTTTAATTCCCCTGGGTAGTCAAATGCCGCTATTCTTAAAGGGTGGGATAGAAATTCCCTTCCCTCTCTCCTCACAGGGGGAAAGATACTTCAGGCAGCTTTTACAGGAAGAGAAAATATTTAGGGTAAAGAGAAGATCAGATCTCACTCAGTTTCATCCGCGTTGCTTTCGAAGTGCTTGGTAGTGAGTTTGACTTCGGCTGTCTGCAGCCTAGTGACGGGTCATATTACTATGGCCGGTCTTTCCTCTGCCAGTTTGGAGGGCTGCCCTGGATCGAGCGGAAGGGCTGCCACCCTCCTGCGATCAAGCGGGGATCCCGTCCTTGCTCGTCGCCCCTACAGGGTGACTTTTGACCCTTTCCAGGGTCCTCCAGCGGAGTAAAAACGGACGCGGAAGATGAGCTCACCTTCCAGACGTCCGCAATGGCTGCGTTGGCAAACCGGAAGTCCAGTGTGTTCTTGTAACATCTTCATCAGGTCTATTCACACAAATGAAGCTTTGATAATGTGAACTTTGATTTGTTTTTGTTTTGTTCTGTGGTTTGATGTGTTATATCTAACCCATTTAGTTTATGAGTCAACGTATTATGCAAACACAGCAAATGAGTCAATTCAGTAATGAGGTTAAGTATGATGTTGGAACACAGCCTAGGATACAACGTGTTCATCTGCATATCTTGCTTGTCCCAGCACAGTGATGGCCCACTAATCATTTATCAAATGTAGAAACATACAAAAACATTTGCAACTTGCCTGCAGTCTGTTCTGAAGGCATCCTGCACCTGCCTTCTGCTGCTGATACAAGCAATACTGTGCAGTCTGTTCTGCTTCTTTATTTTGTCACTGCAAAGTCTTGGATCCAATTAGCTAGTGTGAAATGTAGAGAAAATACCTGTCCCCTCTGGTTACTGGTTTCTACCCTCTGTGGCCATTTTGTCCTGGGCTGCCAGGTGCCTAGCCCCCTCTGAAAGGGCTGATCCACACTAGCAGTGTGGAGTATTGGTTCAGAGTCTCCTACAAGTGTGAGGATTCAGTGTTGAAAATTTGAACATCAATAGCTGATATGAGTTGAAAACACAACTCCATTAGGAATTAACAGTGGACTTCTGGAATATTGATTTAGTTTTAACTGGTTTATTGGTGGGCCACTGGGAGATTGGATGCATCAACAAAGAATGTGCAGCAGTTTTGGGAAACCTCTAAATACACCAACTCTGGTGGTTGCTCCTGGAAGCAGCACCTTGGTAGCTCTCTATTTGAAAGATTGTTCAGGACATTGGGACTCTTATCTGGAAGTCTATCAAGGACATAAGGACTCTGGGAGTGTTCACAGTGGCTGGGCAGGGAAGGGCTGACTATAGACCTATCTCCCTGCAAAGACCATTTTGCTTTCTTATTTGTTAGTCCAAAGAGAAAGAGTGCGGTAAGCATTTATCAGTTTGGCATGGACTCTATCTACTCTATCTTGTGTGTGGACTATGGATTTCCCACTAAAGACTGATTCTTCACTCAACTGAGAGCCAGAGGAAAGGAATGGTAAGGTTGCAGTTAATGGAACCCTGGAATCCTGGAACAATTAGTGAGACTGGCAGGAGAGGGATTCCTGTGTTATGAATGGGAATGTGTTGATTTTAAGTAGGAATGGTAGTCACTGAGCATCCTGATAGCACTGAGAGCTACTAGAGCTGAAGTTCCTTAGATGGGGTAGGGTCAACTTCACCTCCCTGGGATGGTTGAAGTTGAAGTCAGGGAGCAGTCCCAGATCTTGTAAATAGGGGGGGAAGGCAGGATTGGTAGATGGTGCTACATTTTGGGGGTTGGAGTTGGGCCAAAGTATTATGGCAGTGATGGCATGGGAAGATATGGTGGGAAGGAGGGAGGGAGCAGTCTGTTCTCCACAAAGGCAGGGCTGATGCCTTATAATGGTCTTACATTCCAGCTCCTTGGTCTCAGCCCCTGTACCCTATCAGCAACCTGGCTTTTGATACTGCTTCTAAATCCCAAGTTAGTCTGTAATAAGGCCTTTTTCTCTTATGATTTAATTGTTGATCCAAGGGCTGATCTGGCATACATTACAAAGACCTGACTGGGTCCAGAAGAGAGCGTGGCCTTTTTGGAGACATACCCAGCTGGTTTCAGGTATGGCATCAGACAATACCCTGGGGTAGGGGTGGTGATGTAGTGATAGTACTCTTGGAATTTTTTACAGCTTTCAGGGGTACTAACTGCAGGTTATCAGATGTGAGACCCTGTTTCTTAAGTTGGGCTCTAGGGATCAGTTGGGATTATTGCTGTTGTATCAACTTCCCTGCTGCATAGCAACTCCCCTGCCTGAGCTCCTTGATTCCATTTCTGAGTTGGCAGTGGAGTTCCCCAGACTTACAATCCTGAGTAACTTCAATCTGCCTTCTCTGGGAGTGGGTCTGAAGCCTTAGTTGCTGCTTGGAATGGGGGCAGCTGAGGCTTTGGGTTGGATCACGCCTATGCAATGTATCCCCTCTCATGAATCCTGTCACTCCCTGTGATTGGAAGAGCTGAGGGAGATGAAAGGATAGAACATACATCTAGACCATTTCTGGTGTTCAATGGAGATTGAACTAACATGACTTAATGCTGCTATTAAGCCCTGTAGCTATTAAGAGTGGTGAAATATTAATACTTTCCCATCCTTATTGCCTGTGTGGCTAGCCATCCTGCAATCCTGTTTCAAACGACACATACCTTTCTTGATAGAGTGGACTCAGACAACCCTCTTCAGAAAAAATATGAACAGATCTGATACACAATTTGGGAGTTCTCCTGGGCTCATGACTCCTGCTCAAAGAGCAGATAGCAATTGTGTCTAGGAAAGTTTTTGCACAGCTTTATATTATGTTTCAGTTGTTACATTTGTGCTCATAGTGCCTTATACCTTAGTCACCTCCCAATTGGACTATTGTAATGTGCCCTAAATGAGTCTGCCCTTGAAGAGTTATCTGGAAACTTTTGCTGGTGCAAAATGCAGCAGTGTAGGCAGTTATGTGTTCCTCTAGATAGTGCCTATTACATCTCTGCCCATGAGCTGCATTGATTGCTAGTTTGCTTCTGGGTCCAATTTAAGGTCCTGTTTTTGACTTTTAAGGCCCTCCTATATTATTTCAGGGGCCTCCTCTCTCTAATTATATCTCTGATTATATGTTCCTTCCCATCAAATCCAGCAGAAGAGGCATGCTACAGGTCCCATCTGCAAGGGAGCTGCATTTGGTGATGAGCCTTCTCTACTGTGGTGCTCGCCTTAAGGAATATCTTTTTCCCCTTGAATTGAGACTGGATCCCATCCCTCTCGATTTTTCAGAAGTCTCTCAAAAACTGGTTATGTCATCAGGTCTGGGGGCTCCAGGGACTAGAAAGGTATTGACATGGCTCCATTGTTGTTAAGATTTTCTGTCCTCTCTTAGTCTTTGCAAATTTTTTTTTTTTAGATAATTGTTTTTACATTTTAACTGCTACATAGTTTTATTGTATGCTGCCCAGAATAACTTTTTCATGAGATGGATGTCTATATAAATTTGATGAATGAATAAATGAATTAATAAAATGCCTATTGCAGATTTCCTTTAAGTGGATCAGTACCAACGATGCAACTGAAAGACTTCCATGCACTTTAAGGCATCCATTATCCATTTCTCTAGAATCTTTGTTGATTAAAAATATTCTACATTGAAAGCAAGGTGTTAACCAGATAACTGACAATAAAGTAAACATTGTGGTCTATTATTTGTACTATGTTAACATGATATGTGTTCTGTACTTCTTCCAAAACTCAATTGCTTCTCTTCTTTTTTCTGAATATGACTCAAAGTAAGAAGAGCCAAGATAATGAAGGAACTGTTCTAAATCTATTCACTGAGATTTCCTTATGACAGGGGTATCAAACTCAATTTCATTGAGGGCCGCATCAGCATTGCGGTTGCCCTCAGGGGGGTGGGGGGTGGTCAGGGGGTGGGTGCGGCCTACTGGGTGGGCGTGGAGTGGGTGTGGCCTACTGGGTGGGCATGGCCAGCTCTACATCATTCACGTCAAGGGTGCCTGTGGGGGCCTGGGCAGGAGTGGGACATATCTGAGGGTCTCTGGCAGAAGGGGGGGGACCAGGGCAAGTGCCAAGGCATGGTCCACTGGAGGAGCCTCACTGTTCCTCTCAGGCCATGCGGGGGGGGGGGAAGGGCTGGATGGTGGCGTGGGCTGCCTGGAGCCCTGGGCAGCAGAGGTCAAACATTTTCCCTCCCGTTTCATAACGCGCCATATTTTATCTTCTCACATTTCATCCAGCTTTGAAGACGCTCTGCTGAAATATTGTTATGGCTAACTAGTTCTCAAGCACATTCTTCCACTCCCTCCCCCCATACTATCTAATAGTGGCTCTAAAGTAATACACAGGTTAAATAGTAAATGTCTGCATCCATATATAATGTCAGGCAAAACATTCGATGTTAGCAGCCTTGACAGAGTGTCTCCCCACCTCCATATATACAGTTCCCTACAACAGATAATTCAAATAGTCTCCTTCTTCTCAAAATTCAAGCAAAATTCACCATGTGAGATACATGGTGAGATACAATAAAAATATATCCATGGTGAGGATAATGGAACCAAAGAAGAAAAAAAGAACATAAGCCTTAAAAAAAATGCAAGGAGTGAACAAAGGATTAAAAAAAAAAAACTCTGAAGGAAATGTAAGATCTGAAAAATTCTGAAAGTAGGAAAAAAAAAACCTGAAACATAAGTTTGATGTTTCAGCAACACCTAATTACTTTTGGAAAGGAAGAAAATGAAAACTAAAGGTGCAGGATTTTTTTACTCAGGCTTTCTTTACTTAGTTTGCAGAAAAGGTTGAGAGGGGATATGATAGCTGTTCTGAAATATCTGAAGGGCTGTCACATTATCAAGAGTTTGCACTTATTCTCACTTGCTTCAGAAGATAAGACTAGAACTAATAGAATGAAACTTCACAGATGTGGGTGTGTGAACTTTCAAGTCAGTGTTGACTCTTGGAGATTGCCTATAGTTTTCTTGGCAAGCTTTTGGAAGTATTTGCCATTGTCTCCTTCCTAGGCCTGGTTTTGTGCCAAAGGGGTGACTAGAATTCATAGTCTCCCAGTTACTAGCCTGATGCCTAACACTAGACCAAACTGGCAAACAAATATAGCTACATATTAAACATGAAAAAAAAAACTCCTTGACAATCAGAGCCATCAATCAGTGGAATAAATCACTGCATGGAGTGGTTGCTTCCCCCTTGACTGAATTTTTAAACAAACATTGAATAATCTATTGGGGATGGTATAGTGAATCAGTAAGGACAGAATCCAAAAGAGAGTAAGAATTGGGTTTTCCCAGAGTAGATTAGTTAGAAATAAAATATAATTGGGTTCTGACAGAATCCTACGTTGTACAGAGGGTTGGACTTGATGAGCTCTTAGTTCCTTCCAAGTCTATCATTCTATAATTCATTAAAAAAGTGTTGCTAATCAGGTTCATTTATAATAAAAAAGATTTAAGAACAGTATACTAATATTACTTGTGATCTGCTATTTCATAATACTTCAGAGATGAGAGATTTGCAGTCCTCCAGATGTCACTGGACTTCTATTACTTCTTGCCAAAATGGCAATGCATGAAGGTAACTAGCAAATACCCATTCTGATGACCTGATCATGTTTCCTTCAAAATAATCCACCTTCACATTTGCACATGTACAATTGATTTGTACATGCCAGTATGATTAGATGAGTGCTTATGGCATGGATGGAACATTTTAAACCATGAAAAAAGTGTGTTAGTCCTTAAACTGGTATATATGAAAGAAGAACTAACAAAATGAAAACACATTCTGTGTAATGTAGTTGCCTCTTTTTATTTTAAAATTAGGGAAATGAGGAGAAAGAAAAGAAAAAAGAGAACCTGGAAAAATATTCATATGTGTAGAAAAGTAAATGAGCCTTACTTTCCAATAAAAAGACATGCTTGAGTTGCTAGGGGAAATTTCCTCCCACAAGCCCAATTCCATACTGTATGAAGCGATTAGAGGAACAAACTCCATTAGTTCAGTAATCTGTTCTCTCTGTAGTTTGATTAGTTCTATGATAGAAAGCAGGTTTGCCTATTAGATATAACTTTATCAGCCCTTGTTTCACAATAGAATAATAATCTTAATTTTCCTAATAATCTGTATATGCTTGAGCTCTCAAATGTAAACAGCAATCCTATACTAGTTCATCAGGGAGTAACCTCCTTAAACTCTATTGAATTTGCTACTAGAACATAGAAATTTATTCAGTATTATATCTTCAATCTTTTCTGATAAAATACATTTTTGCTAGTTCTTCTAGAAACAATGAATAAATGCCTTTGGCATATTTGTTAAGGGTCTTCACAAACTAGCTTGGGAATTTATTTTTTATTGCTGTATCTTTGTATTCCTTTACTGCAAAAATATATTTTAAGGGAAGCTAATCTTCTCTGACTAGTATAAATGCAATGTAATATGCAAAATTTATGCATTTGATTTGTCATGTGATGTGTGTTTTGCTTTAGTCCTTCAGTCATATGCACCATCTGCTTGCTTTCATTTTTAGTTTCTGCTGTCATATGGTAGTATTTTTGACTTTTGATGGTGATGAGTAAACCACTGATTACTAGTCCATTGAAATGAGAGGTATAATTCTTCTTAGGCATATCCATTAATGCTCAAGAATAACCGATGAAATACTGGAGGTATAAAAGAAAAATGTGGCGAGATCTGTTAATAGATTTCTGTGCTAGCAAGTGGTGATGGTGACACATCACACATTTTGAAGCATTGAGGCTTCAAAATTTTTTATCCAGGCCATATTGGACTAGGCCAGTTTGGTCTAGGAGTTAAGACCCTGGCCTAGAAACCAAGAAACTATGAGTTCTAGTCCTGCTTTAGGCATGAACGCTAGCTGCGTGACTCTCTCTCAGCCCAACAGGATGGTTGTTGTGGGGAAAATAGGAGGAAGGAGTATTAGGTAAGTTTGCTGCCTTATTTATAAAAACAATAAAGGTGGGATATAAATAACTAAGTAAAATTGTACCTCAAAACAGTTTAGGATACAGAGTGAATGGACCTTTGAACTCTGGAGATTTCTGCTGCCTTTCTTGGGAATCACAACTGCACCTTGATGACTACTGTATATGTACTAGATCCTAAGCTACTCATTCCTACTTTAGCCATTACTTGAAGAGTAAACCCCAATTCTGGTAAACTACTCCTGCTCCTGGTGCTGCTTTATGAACAGATTTGGTTCCTGTTCTGAAATTTCATTACATTGCAAGCTGTGTTTCAGAAGAAATTAGAACTACCTTTCCCAGTTTGTTTATAGGGTTTATGGGCTGTTTTGTTTTGTTTTTAATTACAAGTTTTAAAACCGTAAGGCAATTTCAATCATCCTGAAAAATGCATGATATAGTTGATTTGATGGCCTGATCACTCCTATCTGATACATTAACCAACGATTGCTATAGGAATGTCCCTTATTTGAAAAGGAGGGGGGGAAGAGGAGTGGCAGTTTAGGGATTTCATTAAGAACTTATAGTCTAGGCTTTAGCTGCTGCTAATATTAAAAAAGAACAAATTGAATTCCTGCTTACAGCAATAAGTAGGCAGCTTGCCTCAAATCAATGAAAAATGGTTCATGATGGCAAGGATGGTATTACTTGGAGATGCTGTGTATCTTCTTTTGAAAGTTGTGAATGTTATGAAACTGATCATAACACACTGTAAATTTCAGTGTAAATTTCTGTAAATTAGTCCACTTTATCATACATTCTTTAATTTGTTCTTCCTCTGCTTCAAATTTCTAAAAACCTTATACATTTCAGCATTTACATTTTCATCAACAGTGCACAACTGTATTTCAAAATCTGTCTTGCTTTGCTGCATCCATAAATCTTTTGTCCCTTTCCCTGTTAATGGAAAAACAGTTACATTTGTACTGTTGCTGTATTATTATTATTAGTAGTAGTTTATTGATTGATTAGTCTTGAGATCTTATCAAAAAATAAAATATAGTACTTTACAAGTTACCTCAATTTGTCCAATGTATTGGGTTAGTAGGTTGACTGCCTTAGTTCTAAACTTAGCACTTCTATGTACAATATGTACATTTGAGCACAGGAGGAAATATATGGTTGGGATCCCCCCATGGGCTGTTCTTTCCAAAAGGAATGATAAGCATGTAAGTAATTTGTTACTGTATTATTTATCCTTCTACTATTAATTGTTCCCTTGATTAAATTTTAATTCTCCTTGATGGTTTTTCAATAATTCACAATACATCAACCACCTGTCTTTGTCTGCCGTTCTCTTGTATGATATATTTCTTGAGTTTGAGACCCATAAGGGCATTTTTGGGCACAACCTATTTATTCCATAGATAGCACTTTTAAATCTACCTGTGCCCCTGTCTTAGGGATTATGAGTTTGGCAGGTAGAGAGAAAGGTGGGACGTGTTGACTCACCATTGGGTTGTTCTCTCCTTCGTCGTCACTGTCGTAAGTGGGTAGAGCGGCGGCGGGTCCAGCCTGAGTCCCAGCATTCTCCTGTGTGGGGGATGTGACTTGGGCAACAGGTTCCTGTATGATCCAGTTGGATTTCTCTCTCGCTGGCTGCTTGGCTGGTCTTTCTTGCTGATGGTCCTGGTGTACTCTGCTGTTGGGGGTAGGGGACTGGGCAGTTCGCTGCTTGATGTCTCTGCTGTCCGCATCAGAAAACACTTGATCGGTGGGCCTGCAGGTGGCCTGGGACTTTCAGTAGCCACAGCACTTGAAGGTTTTTTTGGGGGTGGTGGCTGCCTTTGGGTTGCTTTGGCCTCGACTCGGCTTCAGGGGTGTGTGGCTTCTTATAGCGGGCAAGCTGAACATCTAGTCTTACTGCTGTCTGGTACCATTCTTGCAATTGATCAGGTACTGCTCGATAGATACAGGCCTGAGAGAGGTGGTCCTCTAATCCCTCTCTGAGGTGATGGACTAGGGATTGTTCAGGCCACCTCTCTATCTGACCGGCTATCTTGCGAAACTCCTGTACATATTCCAGTGCAGGCCTGCCGGCTTGCTTTACCTTATAGATTGTTCTTCTGCTTTGAGGGCAATGGATGGGTCATCGAACCTTGGTCTCAGTCCTAAGAGGACTGAGGGGGTCCTCCAATTTGGGGGCTTGCTCGTTATATAAATTGTTCAGCCATTCGGATGCCTCTCCATGTAAACTGGTTGCAATCACGTCGACCATAGTGGCTGGGTCCAGATAGAGATAGGCCCAGCAGTTCAAATGAGAGCGCACTTGGTTGAGGAAAAAAAATCAGCTTCTCTGGTCCCCATCGAAGGTTGCTGTGAAAGGTGATGAAATCAATGGTTGCTGGCCTCCCCACTGTGGCTGTTGCACCCCGGCTGTTTCTGCCCCCCCTTGGCAGCTACCGCATCCCCAGTGGCTGCACGTTCGGGGGCTGTTGCCACCTGCCCGGCTGTTGCTGCATTGCCGGCGGCTGTGGCATCCCGAGTTGCCGTAGGTCTCCCAATGGTTGCTGCCTGGGTGGGAGCTGTTGCCATCCCCCCTGCTGCTGCTGTCCTCCCACCGGTTGCTGGTCTCCTGGCATCTGTATCACCCCAAGTTGTTGCAAGGCCTCCATCAGCTGCTGCATACTCGGGCTGCGGCCACCCCCCCTGCTGTTGCACCGGCAGAGACTGCTGGCCTCCCATCTGTGGGGGCTGCGGTTTCCCCCAATGCTGTATGGGGCCAGGGCTGGGTGGTAGATAAGCATGTCAGTCCAGGGATTGGCTGTCCTGGCGACGGCCCGGGCTCTTATCTCGTCGACAGCGATCTGGGCTTTGGGAGGGATGATGGCTGGAGCTGTCCCTCCCTGTGGGGCTGGAGGCCCTGGTAGGGGGCTTTGAGGATGGGAAGGCTGCCTGATCTGCAAAAGAGGGGCTGGGGGATCCCCTTGGCAGGAGTTGGTGGCTGCCTTGTCGATCATCCTGATTGCTGGCGTATGGGGAATGGGAAGGTTGCTCTCCGCTTCTCATCTCTAGCTCCTTGAACTTTTCCACCAACTTCTCCACTGACTGACTATGAGCTGCAGACAGGTACTTCCACTCACCCGAGTCCTCAGCGGCAGATGATTTTGTAGTTCTCCACCAGTCTGGGGAACGCGACATGTGGGAATCTCTTTGTGGTAGCTCAACCTCGTCTGCCTTTGAAGCACTTGAGGGTGGCAGGGCCATCTGGAGTCTCCGCTGGGCTGGGCCCATTCCAACAATCAGATCAGTTGTCCTCATGGCTTGGGCTTTGCCCCCAGCTGGGACGCCTGAAAAAGCTCCTTCTCCACCGGCACGCTGGCTGTCGCTCCCCCCACTGGGGTAGCAGCTACTGTGCTGGGTTCAGGCATTCTCTCCTTCTCCATGCTGAGATCTTCCCCGAATCTTTGTCAGCTTATCTGTCGATTCTAGGGACAGTGACTGGGGCTCGGGACCCCTAGATAGTTAGGAAAAAGTTGGAGTTTTTGGCTTAATGTCATGGTTCCAACAGATGAAACTCTTCAAAGAACTTCCAGGCATTGTTTACCTTAAAGAATCTTTATTTGGGTAGCATAGCATTAGCATTAACATAGTCGAAGCCAAAAACTGGATTCCCTCCCCTGAGCACATAAGTATCAAAGCACAATTCCCTCCTCCAATTAACAGTCATAAATCACATTCTCCAATTAGTTTGAAATGCAGGCTCTCCCTCCTTTCTCCTGCCCGCCAATTCTCATCATCTCTTATTTCATTAACCTTGATTCACACACTGAGTCCAGTATTATTATGTCTATCTAAACTCTCATGCACATTCATCCCCCCCCCAGCATCATCTAACTCTAAAAGTAAAACATAAGAAGAAAATGGTTGCATCTCTAACTGTTGTCAAAGCAAAAACATCCAATGTTAGCAGCATTAACAGTTCTCTTCTATGATATATTTCTTGAGTTTAAGACCCATAAGGGCATTTTTGGGCACAACCTGGGTTTATATCTATTCCATATTCTCAATATGACATTTTGGCATTTTTAAAATCCACATTAATCTTAATTTTATTATAGCATAGGTATTCATGCCATCCAAACCTCAGATCATGATCTTCTAACTCTAAAAGTCACTTGTTTCTCAGTAACACCCGTGCTTTTATCAAGACCAAACAACAATTTGAGATATACAATTTTAAATCTGGTAAACCCAAACTTTCCTCTGCATCTTGTAGCACTTTGTATTTATCTCATTTCCCCCCTTGCCATATAAATTTACATATATCTTTTTGCCACTGTTTAAATGACACATCAGTTGTCAGGGATATTGTCTGAAACAAAAACATCATTTTAAGCAAAATATTCATTTTTTTCATAGAGATTCACCCTAACCTTAACAATTTTAATTTCTCCCATCTTAATTTGTTCTTCTTAATTTCATTCCATGTCTTAACATAATTTTCAAATAACATACAATTCATATTTGTCATATTAATATCCAAGAATTTTATTTCTTAATTTTAAAACCAGTTTTCTCCATCAGTTCTATTTGATCTTCTAATTTCATATTTTTGTTAACAACTTCATCTTCTAATTATTAACTTTAAAACTTGCTAACATATTAAAGTCCTATTATTTTTCCATTATTGTTTCTACTGCCTCAACCCTAACCCTAATATGAATCATCCACAAACATAACTTATCAGTTTCTTTTTAAATCTTAACTCCCATAATTTTCTCATCTTGTCTCACCTCTATTCAGTATTTCAAAATAAACAAAAGTGAAGGCAGTGGAAATCCTTATCTTACCCCTCTTTGAATTTCAAATGGTTTTGGTAATTCTCCATTAATAATTATTTGTGTTTTCTGAGAAATATAAATCAATCTTGCTCATTTAATAAAAAATATTAAATATTCATATGAGCTATAAACAGAAAAATCCAATTCAAATTGTCAGAGTCTTTCTCTGCATATAGGAATATCAATGCAGATTGGGTTTTTTGCATTTTGTTGCTCTAATATTCCATAATATTCAAAACATTTCTAATATTATTTTGTAGTTGTCTTTTAGGTAAAACAAGCATTGACCTTCATGAATAACATTCTATAAAATTATGTTCAACCTTTCAGCCAAAACTATGGTAAGCAGTTTGTAGACATTATTCAATAAAGATATTAGTCAATAGTTTCTTGTTAAAGTTAAATGTTGTCCCTCTGTATTAGCCTCTAACCCTAACCTTTTCCAGCTATCAGGAATGTAGAATAATATTCATTTTTTGTGTAAAGTTTGTAAAAGCTGATTCCCCAAAACACTGTAATATGAAAACGTCTTGGGTAATGTCTCTACTGTATAATCATATCAGTACAGGTTTGGGATGTAGTTAGGAATTTATATATAGGCAGTCCTTGACTTACGACCACAACTGAGCCCAAAATTTATGATGCTAAGCGAGTTTTGCCTCCTTTTAAGATCTTTTGTGCCAAAGTTGTTAAGTGAATCACTGCAGTTGTTAAGTTAGTAACACAATTGTTAAGTGAATCTGGCTTCCCCGTTGACTTTTCTTGTCAGATCAAAAAGAGCGACACTAGAACTATCATCAAATATGAGTAAGTTGCCAGGCATCTGAATTTTGATCATGCGACCATGGGGATGCTGTAATGGTCATGAGTTGAAAAAATGGTCATATTGTTATAACTTTGAATGGTCACTAAATGAACTGTTGTATTTTGTGGACTAGCTGCACAAAACAAGTCCATTTTTTAAAATTTTGATGAAATAAATTTTTCTCCCAGATTTTTGTGAGTTAAATATTTTACATCTTTTTTCCCTAATACCTGTTTCTTGTAAGCAAATCACATCATGTTTTAACTTTTTGAAATAATTATTTTTTCTGTTTTGAAAAATTTACTATTATTTATTTACTTTAATATTCCACATTAAGCATTTATAATCCATAGTTAGGCCAAGATTTTGGAAGAGTTAATGGAATGTTAATGTGGAATCCTCTTCAGTATCTTGTATTGTGGCAGTTGTTTGGTCTCATCTGTCATTGTGTCTTCCATTTGTATTTCCTCTAGTTCTTTATATTTTTCAAAAAATGTATTGTTTTCTGCAGGGTTCAATCTGAATATTTGTTGTTCAAATGTAAAAACATTTCTTCCAACTTATCCCTCTTCCGTTTCCTTTTTAACCATTGCAGTAATCTTTTTGCCAAAATTTTCAAATATTTTCTGCAATAAATTTGGTGCAATGCCCTTATGCATAAACTAGTCACTGCATTTTTCTCCTAATTTAGCAGTTTTCCTTGAGATTGCCATTGTGAGAAAGTAAAAGTATGTCGATTACTTTGGTGAAAATAAAAGGCGGATTTCTCCTTTATTTTGTTCTGTATTGCTTTTTTCTGTCTTTATTCAGACTCAGTTTAGCTCACATTATTCTTATCTTCTTGTTTTGTAAAATCCATCAATTATCTACTACTGTCCTTAATAATAAACAATCAACATTCCCATGAATCTAATTAATCTTGCTATTTTCAAAGGCACTTTTGTCAGAAAAAAAATATTCTGTTTTTTTAAACCACTGTCCCCTTTATCCATTTAAATCTTTTTTTGATCACAATCTTGTCAAACATTTTGCTTTTAAGTTAAAACCCTTTAAAATAGTGGGGAGAGGGGTTCCCTCTTCTTAATTTCAAAAAGAAAGCTTTCACTGAGAATCTTTGATCTTCAATGCTCTTCAGAGTATCTCTCTTAGCTTGTAAAATCATTAAGTCTAAAGGTATTTAAGAAAGTAAAGCTTTTCTCCAGTCAAATGGACAGCGGTTAAGAAAGCATTGCAAATTTCTTGGTACCCAAGTCACTCAGCTTATCTCCAGAGACATTTTTAGCATCCAGAATCTGACTCATGGTTGGTGATTCCACCATGGTGATGTTTCCACTCATAGAACTGCTTGCAGGGATATCTCACCTGCCACCAGTCTTCACCTGGAAGCCACTGTTTTTGTGTAATTTATTTTCCATCAGGGAATAAAATACTTGCAAGTGGATGTATAAAGTGTGCTGCAAATGTGCTTTGAAGTCTGGGGATGTGTGTCTAATTGAAATAAAATAGATCTTTTATTGTTAGTTGAAATAAAAAATAATGTCCTGCTTTTTGATATACAGTAGTGGCCAAAATTGTGGAAACCTTTTGGGAAAAGTGTATTTTTGAGGTTTTATGGCTAATAACACCACTTTTTTTTTTGGAGTAGTACCATAAAATTATATATCAATGGAAAGATATTTTAATCAAGAATGTAATGCAACATAGTTTGTTCAATTATCTGTACGGTATTCTATGAAAAGTTATAGCCAAATAACCAGAAAAAGGAAGCACAACTTGCTTAGGTTGATATCAGGTAGCTTTCCTTCATCTGATTGTAGCCAATGAGCATGAGTGTTTAGAGAGCCAATCAGGTGTCATAATGTTTTGGCAATGAGCCAATCAGATCACAGTAGGATTCAGTTATTGATGTCATGTATTGAAGCTGAGAAGAGGACATTTGTCAGTGTGTTATGTGATCGCTATCAAGTTGGTTGGGTTTTTTTCCCTTTCATTTAGTGAGCTTGTAAAACGTAATAAAATTAAAGTAATGGTGCAAAGAGTTGACTGGTTGCCCAGAAAGTGATGTAAAATTGTATTATTAAGTGAACAAGGCTACAGTTATAAAGAAATTAGAAGAAAAATTGGTGGAAACTTAACCAAAGGTGGCATTTCTACTGTACACTTTTCCCAAAAGGTTTCCACAATTTTGGCCACTACTGTACAGCCTCATATGCATACAATTTATACTTAAAGTTCCTAAAAGCAAGGATATCTGAAAAACTGCAGAATTTCAGTATACATCTCAGAATTATCTTCTAAGAAGAAAAGTGCAAAGGACACAGAAAGTGTAATCTACATTTATCTCTAAATGAAAAATGGGCTTGGGAGAAGAAAAGAAGGGGATAAAAAAGAGTTGAAAAGAAAGAAGGGGTAGTTAAGAAGGAATAGGATCATGACAACAGATTCTGACTGTTATAATGTCTGAGAGAACCTGCAAATGTTTTTTTTAATGTCTCAATTCTGAATATATCTTGGGTGCCAGTAATGTTCAACTGGGGATGTTATCATTTCTTGTTTACTTCCTGATCATTCATTTTTCAAATTGAATGGACTCTTTTTGATGTTGTTGTTGTTTGTTTTTAGAATCTACAGAATGGCCAATAGAAGAAACACACTGTTGACCATATGGTTTTTGGTCACATGGAATGTATTAAATAGGTATCACCATTTGTCCTGTAGATGACCTGGGTCAGAAGTAAAAGGCTGAATTCCATATGAAGGATTAACATAGATACTGGATTGCTGTGTTAGAGAGCCATGATGGTGCAGTGGCTAGAATGCAGTATTGCAGGCTAACTCACTGCTCACTCCAGCAGTTCGATTCTGAGTGAAACAATGAAGATCCAGGAAGATGGCCTTAAAGCTGCTACATTGCTGTGTGTCTGTGGGCAAGAGACTTTTGACATTGCAGAGATTCTTGTAGCCCCAGCACCACTGGAGTCATTGTATATGCTGACTTAAAGAGGATGCTGCGACAGCACTTCGAACCCAAGCTCTCAGTAATTGCGTGGAGGCATGCATTTGAGCAGAAGGACCAGAGGCCTGGTGAGTCTGCTGCGGACTTTGTTGCTGCCTTAAGACAAGCAGTTAGTGCGAGTTCAAGGATCTGGAAGAGAGGCTTCGGGATCACTTGGTTTGTGGACTGCGAAGTCGTGAGCTGCAACAGAAACTTTTTGCACAAGAAGATGTCTCATTCCAAGATGCTTTGATAGAGATTGCAGCTGAAGAAGCAGCGGGCGGCGCTGTGAAAGCCTTGCAGCTTGCCAGGAACCCTCAATCCATGGCCTCAATCCATCAAGATGTCACTCGAGAGGTATCTGAAGAGGATTCAGAAGAGGAGGTGGACAGGCTTCAGCATGCTGAAGAGAAGAGGCCTCAAGGGCGCAGAGAAAAAGCGGCAGCATCCCCTCGGTGTTTCGGTTGTGGAGGTCGCCACAATCGAAATGATTGCCGGTTTCGCTCCACTACCTGCCGGGCATGTGGCAAACAAGGCCACATTGCATCCATCTGTTTGGGTCGCCAGAAGGAACGGTCTGCAGAAGAATTGCCTCTGAAAGGTACCAAGGTCCCCAGCCAACACAGGGTGGGCTTCTGCGCATCCCGTAGGGGCGTTTTCAAAACCGGGGTTCACAGGCCACTTAAAAAGAAGCTTCACATTGACGTGAAGTTGCAAGGGGTTCCCATGTCGATGGAGTTGGACACAGGGTCCTCTCTGTCGATCATTTCCCTTGACACCTTCAATAAGGTCTGCAACAGAAGTGGCCTATGAATTAAACTCAGGCCTTCAGGTTTAATCCTTACTGACTTCCAGAATTCCAGAGTCAGCATGAAGGGGGAGGCCACGCTCAGGGTGCAGCATAGGAATTTTGAGGGGCTGTTAGATGTGGTAGTTGGGGGTGATCGTGCGAGCCTTATTGGGCTCGATTGGTTCGAGGCTCTTGGAATTCAAGTGACTGGACTTCACAATCTGCAAACGTCAGGCCTTGCGCAAGTTTGCAAGGAGTTTGCTGATGTGTTCAGTTCAGAGCTTGGCTTGTTCAAGGGGCCTCCCAGTGCTTTACGTTTAGACCCAGCCATCACACCCATCAGGATCAAGCCCCGAAGGGTGCCCGTTGCCTTAAAAAACAAAATAGATGTAGAGCTGGACAAGCTGATCCAGCAGGGTATTTTAGAGCCTGTGGACTCTAGTCCATGGGAAACACCTATAGTCACGCCACTGAAGGCCAATGGAGAAGTCTGGATTTGTGCGGACTATAAATGTACACTTAATAAGGTATTGCAGCAGCATGCCTATCCAGTGCCTGTGGTGAGCCACATTTTGGCCTCCCTCAAGGGGGGCGGATCTTTGCAAAGCTTGATTTGGCTCAGGCCTATCAACAGTTACCTGTTGATGAGGCAACGGCTGAGGCCCAAACAATTGTGATGCACTGGGGAGCCTTTAAGGTCAAAATGCTGCAGTTTGGGGTTAATGTAGCCCCTGGCATATTCCAGAGCGTGATGGAGCGAACGCTCCGGGGTATTCCAGGGGTCTGCCTCTATTTTGATGACATCCTCATCGCTGGGGAGTCATCTGTGAACTTAGCTGAGAGGCTGAGGGCTGTCTTGCTGTCTTGCTGTGTTGCTGTGTTTACGCCAAGCTGAAGCAAAATAAATGTAAAATTGGAGTCACCTCCACTGAGTTCTTAGGATTCCGCATTGATGCTGCATCCATCCTTCGGAATCCAAGGTTGAAGTGATTCAGCAGGCCCCAAGCCCCCAGTCGAAGAATGAGCTTCAAGCCTTCCTGGGGCTGTTAAATTTTTACCATTCATTCCTTCCCCACAAGGCTGCAGTGGCTGAGCCGTTACACTGGCTCTTGGACAAACAGGCTCCATGGAAATGGACTAAGGTCCATGAAAGGAGTTTCACAGAGGTCAAGGCCTTGCTCTCTTCAAATGTGGTTTTAGCCCATTTCAATGAGCAATTGCCTGTGTGCATAGCCTGTGATGCATCCCCTTATGGGGTTGGGGCTGTGCTGAGCCATCTCGAGGATGATGGGACACAAGTCCCTGTGGCCTACTACTCCAGGATTCTCTCATCTGCAGAGCGTAATTATGCGCAGATTGACAGAGAAGCCTTGGCAATAGTGGCTGGAAAAAAGAAATTCCATGATTTCTTGTATGGCCGCCATTTCACGGTTTACACAGACCATAAACCTTTGCTGGGGTTGTTTACAACAACAAAACAAACCCCACACATTATATTTCCTAGAATGCCGAGACGGTCAATTTTCTTGTCAGCATATGACTTCACTCTGGTTCACAAACCGGGTAAAGAAATGGGCCATGCAGATGGTCTCAGCAGATTACCTTTACAAGAGATAGAGGCAGATCCTGCTCCTGTTCTTCACATTCTCTCCATTCAGGAATTGCCTGAATCTCCCCTCAATGCTAGGGACGTGGCTGCAGAAACTGCCACTGATCACACGCTTACACACGTGCTGACACGGGTGTTGTCAGGATGGCCTGACACGTGCCCGGGTGCAGAATTCCAGAGTTTCTGGCAAAGGAAGCACGAGCTTTCTACTTTCAAAGGGTGTCTCCTGTGGGGCAGCAGGGTAGTCATCCCGGCCTCATTGAGATGTCTCATTCCAAGATGCTTTGAGAGAGATTGCAGCTGAAGAAGCAGCGGGCGGCGCTGTGAAAGCCTTGCGGCTCGCCAGGAACCCTCCGGCGGTGGCCTCAATCCATCAAGATGTCACTCGAGAGGTATCTGAAGAGGATTCAGAAGAGGAGGTGGACAGGCTTCAGCATGCTGAAGAGAAGAGGCCTCAAGGGCACAGAGAAAAAGCGGCAGCATCCCCTCGGTGTTTCGGTTGTGGAGGTCGCCACAAGCGAAATGATTGCTGGTTTCGCTCCACTACCTGACGGGCATGTGGCAGGCAAGGCCACATTGCATCCGTCTCTTTGGAGCAGCCAGAAGGAACGGTCTGCAGAAGAATTGCCTCTGAAAGGTTACCAAGGTCCCCAGCCAACACAGGGTGGGCTTCTGCGCATCCCGTAGGGGCGTTTTCAAAACCGGGGTTCACAGGCCACTTAAAAAGAAGTTCACATTGACGTGAAGTTGGACACAGGGTCCGTTCTATCGATCATTTCCCTTGACACCTTCAATAAGGTCTGCAACAGAAGTGGCCTACGAGTTAAACTCAGGCCTTCAAGTTTAATCCTTACTGACTTCCAGAATTCCAGAGTCAGCGTGAAGGGGGAGGCCACACTCAGGGTGCAGCGTAGGAATTTTGAGGGGCTGTTAGATGTGGTGGTAATTTGGGGTGATTGTGCGAGCCTTATTGGGCTCGATTGGTTCGAGGCCCTTGGAATTCAAGTGACTGGACTTCACAATCTGCAAACGTCAGGCCTTGCGCAAGTTTGCAAGGAGTTTGCTGATGTGTTCAGTTCAGAGCTTGGCTCGTTCAAGGGGCCTCCCAGTGCTTTACGTTTAGACCCAGCCATCACACCCATCAGGATCAAGCCCCAAAGGGTGCCCTTTGCCTTAAAAAACAAAATAGATGTAGAGCTGGACAAGCTGATCCAGCAGGGCATTTTAGAGCCTGTGGACTCTAGTCCATGGGAAACACCTATAGTCATGCCACTGAAGACCAATGGAGAAGTCCGGATTTGTGCAGACTATAAATGTACACTTAATAAGGCATTGCAGCAGCATGCCTATCTGGTGCCTGTGGTGAGCCACATTTTGGCCTCCCTCAAATGGGGGGGGATTTTTGCAAAGCTTGATTTGGCTCAGGCCTATCAACAGTTACCTGTTGATGAGGCAACGGCTGAGGCCCAAACAATTGTGACGCACCGGGGAGCCTTTAAGGTCAAAAGGCTGCAGTTTGGAGTTAATGTAGCCCCTGGCATATTCCAGAGCATGATGGAGCGAACGCTCCAGGGTATTCCGGGGGTCTGTCCCTATTTTGATGATGTCCTCATCGCTGGGGAGTCATCTGTGAACTTAGTTGAAAGGCTGAGGGCTGTCTTGCTGCGTTTCCACCAAGCAGGGCTGAAGCTGAAGCAAAATAAGTGTAAAATTGGAGTCACCTCCACAGAGTTCTTGGGATTCCGTATTGATGCTGAAGGCATCCATCCTTCGGAATCCAAGCTTCAAGCGATTCAGTAGGCCCCAAGCCCCCAGTCGAAGAGTGAGCTTCAAGCCTTCCTGGGGCTGTTAAATTTTTACCATTCATTCCCTCCCCACAAGGCTGCAGTGGCTGAGCCATTACACCGGCTCTTGGACAAACAGGCTCCATGGAAATGGACGAAGGTCCATGAAAGGAGTTTCACAGAGGTCAAGGCCTTGCTCTCTTCAAATGCAGTTTTAGCCCATTTTAATGAGCAATTGCCTGTGTGCATAGCCTGTGATGCATCCCCTTATGGGGTTGGGGCTGTGCTGAGCCATCTCAAGGCTGATGGGACACAAGTCCCTGTGGCCTACTACTCCAGGACTCACTCATCTGCAGAGCGTGATTATGCGCAGATTGACAGAGAAGCCTTGGCAATAGTAGCTGGAATAAAGAAATTCCATGATTTTTTTCATGGTCACCATTTCACGGTTTACACAGACCATAAACCTTTGCTGGGTTTGTTTACAACAACAAAACAAACCCCACACATTATATCTCCTAGAATGCTGAGATGGTCAATTTTCTTGTCAGCATATGACTACACCCTGGTTCACAAACCAGGTAAAGAGATGGGCCATGCAGATGGTCTCAGCTGATTACCTCTGCAACAGATAGAGGCAGATCCTGCTCCTGCCCTTCACATTCTCTCCATTCAGGAGTTGCCTGAATCTCCCCTCAATGCTAGGGACGTGGCTGCAGAAACTGCCACTGATCACACGCTCACACGCGTGCTGACATGCGTGTTGTCAGGATGGCCTGACACATGCCCGGGTGCAGAATTCCAAAGTTTCTGGCAAAGGAAGCATGAACTTTCTACTTTCAAAGGGTGTCTCCTGTGGAGCAGCAGGGTAGTCATCCCGGCCTCATTGAGGACTAGAGTCTTGCTCTCTCTGCATGAGGGACATCCGGGAATAGTCCAGATGAAGGCGCTAGGACGTAGCCACCTCTGGTGGCCTGGGCTCGATAAAGATATCGAGGCCCAGGTGCATGGGTGCCAAGTGTGTCACTAGTCAAGGCCAGAAATGCCCCAGGCCCCTGTACATAGGTGGGAGGAGACACATACACCATGGTCGAGGGTACACATCGACTATGCTGGGCCCTTTCAGGGGCAATTCTTCCTTCTCCTCATGGACAGCCATTCCAAGTGGCTAGAGGTTGTTCCTGTCTCCTCCACTACTACTGCTAGGACCATCCAGGTGCTGAGAGGAATCTTCACCTCACATGGTCTTCCAGATGTCCTTGTCTCAGACAACGGACCCCAATTCACATCTTCTGAGTTTCAGGGTTTCCTTCAAGCCAACATGATCCGGCATGCCACATCTGCACCGTTTCATCCAGCTTCCAATGGTCAAGCTGAGCGTATGGTGCGTACTACCAAAGATGCTTTAAAGAGAATCACTCATGGAAACTGGCATCACAGGTTAGCTGACTTTCTTCTTTGTCACTGCACCACACCTTGCACTGCCACTGGGAAAAGCCCAGCTGAACTCCGCTGGGGTCGCAGACTCATCACTAAGCTGGACAGGTTGCACCCTGACCGGGTGGCTTCACAGGTGTCACAACTGCGGGCACCTAGGAGACTACAGGTGGGCGATCCGGTCTGGGCAAGGAACTATGGACCTGGACATCTCTGGGTGACAGCAGTGGTATGCAAGGTCTCTGGGCCACTGTCATACGAAGTGGCCTTGGATGATGGTCGTGTGATCAGACGTCACATTGACCAACTGCACTGGAGGCTTTCCAGCCACCCTTCCGCTCCTGGCTCTGCTCTGGGGGGGGAGGAGGACCACAATTACGATTGTGGACCACAGTCTCTCCGCAAAGGTGGACCTTCAAATGTTCCTGCACATGTTCCGGAAGGAGGTTTTGCCATGGAGGCGGCTCCTGACTCTGGCACAGGCACCGGGTCTATGGGACATAGCTGTCAATCGGCTACTCAGGCCACTCCAGCTGCTGGTCTTGGGCTCAAAGGACAGTGTTCCCAAGAGGGGTCCATTGTGGATTTGGGGAATTCCACCCCACCACTGGACTTGGGGAACTCCACCCCACCAAGGAACTCTGGTTTGGGTTTAGTGGATCCAACCAGTCAGCAGTCTGGAGGGCTGCCGGGGTCTTGGGGGCATCAAAGTCCTGGCTTGCCTAGCCCAACAGGCGAGGTGGCACACCAGGCACCAACGCTGGCTCCAAGAAAGTCAGAGAGGGCCAAAGGTCCACCCAAGCATCTAAAGGACTATGTGAGGTTCCTGTCAAGTAGTAGGGAGGCTTAATAGTCCTATAGAACTCAATGCACACTCAATAGAAGGGTGTTCTGTTGAGAGCCTAAAAAACACTATGAGGTATTCTTGTAAATACAAGAAATGGAATGAAGGAGTCTGCCAGTGTGCAGACATGACTGTGTTTAGAAATAATAACATGATAAGTAAACACATGAATATGTAGGTTGCTCTAAAACAGTAAGTGTTCACTTATTGTTTCATCCAAGGGGGAGGGGTGTTATGTCCTGGGACTGCTGAATGACTCAGCAGGCTCAGGAGGCTGCAGAAGGCCCGGGCAATCCACATGGTTGCACGGGACCAGACAGGCTGTCTCCAGCGTTGTGCGCATGTGCAAGGCGGGAGACTAGCCTTGCTTTGATTGGCTGACGCTGTCCCTTGCAAGGGAGTATAAAAGGCCCTGGTGCCATTTTGTCTTCTGTTCTGTTCGTGATCTCAATAAAGAGTTGTGTTTGTTACTCCTGCCTCGCCTCGATGTCTCTTCTTTGAAAACAGAACACCCCCCACTCCACCCCCACTGCCAATCCTCAACAGAAATGCTCACAACAATGAAAACCTCGGACAGGAGGAAGAGCGTCGCTGGGTGGGCAGACAGGTGTCTTGCTCTGCTGTGGCTTGGGGGGCACTTTTTTCAGTGCCATTGTAACTTCGAACAGTCACTAAGCGAACTGTTGTAAGTCGAGGACTACCTGTACTTTATCACTTTTTTCCTTTTTTTGGGGGGGGTCATCAAGTTTTTGACACCTTGCTAGGCGACTGTTGGTACTTGGATGTTGCCATATCCTAAAAGTGGTACAATGGGTGAAAAGGTTGAAAAGCCCTGGACTAGACATACCCAGTTCCTTCAACTGTTCATCATATATTTTAGCCTCCAGACCCCTAAACACTTTTGTTGCTCTTCTCTGCACTTTTTCTAGAATCTCAACATCTTTTATTATCATGGTGACCAGAACTGGATGCATTATTCCAAGTATGGTCTTACCAAAGCAGTATAAAGTGGTACTAACACTTCATGTGATCTTGATCTTGGTTCCTCTGTTAAAAATATTTCCCACTATTGCCTATTCCCACAAATTTCCACTAGAAAGATCTGCTATTAAAATCTTCCTGCGTTGTTTTAGAATTGCCGCTTGCTTCTTATAAGTGTTTACTTTTTAAATTAATTTGGTTTTATTATCATGCCTTTCTTCTAAGGTGGTCTAAGTGGTATACTTTATTTTGTCTCTTTCCCCACCTCATCCCTGAGACACAGTGACTGGTGTACTAGCATAATCTATAGCTCAGTCTACTCTGAAAGCAGGGATCTTGTGGCCCACCAGATGTTGCCTGAAGTATGGCTCTCATCATCCTTTGCTGTTGGCAACATTGGAGGGGATGGTGGGAATTTTAGTTCAACATTTGGAGAACTAACACTACTCCAGCTCTCCTAAATATGGTAGAGGGCCAGACATAAATGTGGTCACTACTAGGACAGGAATTCAATTTGTTTTAAATTAAGTTATATTGAAGTATAAATAAATTAAACTGAATTATAGCTGAAATAGTTCCTTCATCATTGCTGAATTATTTTTCCCTTATACACACTAAAAAATTACAATTTAACAGAAACTTTTGGAAAAACCCAGTAGGTAACACAAAGGACTCATCTAACACATCCTGTTTACTGTATGAAAATTTCCTATTGCCATTGCTGAAATGTCTTCATAGTGGAACCTCTATTTCCAAGGCAAAAAAGCAAAGCTTTTTTTCTTGGTAAAATGATAGAAAACCTCCCATCCAATTAAGCCCAATTCTTGAGTATATTCCAGATTAAAAGGCAAAAAAGAAAAAAGAAGGGGAAAGCAGTCCAATTCTCACAATTTCTCAGAGTTGGTTATCTGCCCTGAATGGGCTAGACCAGAGGTCACAACTTTTGTCGATTGGCGGACCGGAGAAACATTTTACATGCATGCATGCGTGTGTGTGCGTGCGCACAAGCACACACACTCCACAAATGGGGAAGGGCTAGTGCCCACATGATACTCACTAGCCTTGCCCCTTTTTTGTGTGGCGCAGCGCCTTGTTTCTGCGCCCCATGGCATGGTGGTGCCCATTTTTTAACCCTGCGGTGCAGCGGTGTCCATTGTTGTGCCTTGCACCATGGCTGCAGCCCATTTTCATGTCCCAAGGTGCGGCGGCAGCATCCTGGTTTTGTGCCTTGAGGTGCGGCGGCAGTCCGTTTTTGCGCCCCATGGTGCAGTGTTGTTTTTGCACCCCATGGCCATGGCGCTAGCGCAAGTGAGAGGGTGTGCATGCACACACGCGTGCACTGGCCAGCCTGTCCCATGGCCCAGTGGCCAGTAGGCCACAGCCCACTACTGGGCCGTGGCCCACAGGTTGGGGACCCCTGGGCTAGACTCCGTCAAATCAGTAGTAGGCATAATAGTAGGCATAATACAGGGCTTTTCAACCGGTGGTACACGTACCACCAGTGGTACGCGAGCACATGGCTGGTGGTACGTGTAGGACGGGTTGAAAAAACATGTAAAAAAAAATGTAAAAAAAATATTAAAAAAATTTTTTTGAATTTTTTTTTTTTAAAGTGTAAAAGTGGATGAGGTGAAGCAGCAGCAGTGCCACAGAGGCTTGTGGCAAAGTCAGCTGGAACTGCACGTTGCCTGGGTCCTACTGAGAGCCCAGGATCAAAGCACGCAGCTCCAGCTGATTGGCGGTGGCCTTGGGGGTGGCTGGCAGCCTCACGCAGTCTTCAGGGGAGATTCTGCCAGAGCTGCACGACGCATTGCCTGGGTCCCCCCCACCCCCACCCAGATGCCCTCACCTCCCCCAAGCATTTTTTTTTTACTCACCTGCTTTCAGCAGTATTCCCTTTCTCTTGTCCTTCTCGGCCTTCGCCATATGTTTGTGAGACAAAAAAAAAAGTTCCACGACACTTTCTAACTTCTCGTGAGAAGTTAGAAAGTCTCATGGAACTTTTTTTTATTTTTTACCCCAAACACGTGGCGAAGGCAGAGAAGCAAACGAAGACAGAGAAGCAAAAGGAGAAAGGGAGTGCAGCTGAAAGCAGGTGACTAAAAAAATGCTTGGGGGAGGCAAGGGCAACTGGGCGGGGGCGGGGGCGCCAACCTTACCATGCATGGTGGCGGGAGGGTTAACGGCGGGCGCGGGTGGGCCAGGAGGAGCTGCAGCTGCAGATTGCGGGTGATGGCAGCACGGAGGCCGATCACGTGTGTGCGCGAGGCCGATGTGCTGCCCGGGGCCAGAGGGGAGGCTGGGCAGATTGCGGGCAGCGGCAGCAACGGGGAGGCCGATCGCGCGTGTGCGCGAGGCCGAAGTGCTGCCCGGGGCCAGAGGGGAGGCCGGGCAGATTGCGGGCAGCGCCGCCTGTGCCCTGCCCCCTGGCCAGGAAGGCACGCTGGAGTCCCGGCAGAAACCAGCAGCAGCAGCGAGCCTGCTTGGGCAGCGGAGATGAGCAGGGTAGTTTCCACATAATCCCATCCAAAGGTTTTCCCTCGGCTACAGTCTTTCTTTCCTCTGTCTCCAGGGTTCTTCTCCCTCCTCCTCTCCTAAGGTTCAAAGCATTATTAGCTTCCCAAGGGCGCCACAATCCTCACGAAAGCGGGGCAAGAAGCAAAAGGGGCGAGAAAGCTCGCGGTGGGCTCGAAGGAGCACCTGTCAGCGTCGGAGACGAGAAACTCCCCCACAAACCCAGGGGAAGGGGTGGAGAAAAGGAGCCCCCTTCGGGAGGAAGCCGCCACCTTCTTCTCCTCGGCTTTGCGCTCTCTTGTTTCTCGGCAGCCGGGCTGCCAAGCCTCTACTGGCTGGAACTCCGCGTTTGTTTTGTTTTTTACTTCTCGCCTTCATGTGTTTCTGCCGTACCTCCTCGGTGCTCCCGCTCCCGGGAACAAGGCGGGCGAAGGAAAGCTTGGCTAGGATAGGCAAAGAAAATCCACGGAGCCGTGAGCTAAGATCGCAGGCAGGCTGGGAAGGGGGTGAAGAAGGGGATTGGGAGAGAGGAAACGCCAAGCTTGTCCTCGCCTCTCCCAAGGACCTCCTGCGCCACCTCACAGGAACACCTGGTTTCAGATTTACGCCGCAAAAGTTTTTCTCGCGCAGAGGAGAGAGGAAAAACAATTATGGAACACTCGGGAATCCCTTGCAAGGCACCATGTACCTTGGTGCTTATTTCCTAACGCCCTCCCCCCGTGTTTTCTGCTCCACCCCGAATTCGCCTCCCTTCCACTCTCCTTACGCAGCCATCTATGGTCTTAATACAGCCCTAAGTCTGTCTCGCTTTCAACTCCCCCGTAAAATTCTTCATTCAGAGTCGACGGCCCGACATAACTTCCCTCCTCAGATGAGAAAGAAGGAATCTCTCCTGCCCGTGTCCCTTCCCCCCCCTTCAAGCGACAACAGGAGGTTGCTGACAACTAAGTCAGCCGGTGCAGGAAGCCCCAGAATGGCCAGTCCGGGGCACCTGGTTGCAGTGCTGGATGTCTTTTGCTCCTCCTAGAAAGCGGTGGCAAGAGAAAGAAGTCGTTCAAAGTTCAAGCTAGCTACTGGACGCCTATTTGCACTTCCCCCCACTTTTTTTTGAGTACTTGTCTGCCAACCCGCCCCATTATAAACGGCGCTGTAAAAGAAAAAGTCTTCTGCCCAAGCATAACTTTTAAGGATTTTAAAAGAGAAATAGAGAAATAGAGAGAGGGAGAGAAAGAGGGAAAGAGAAATAGAGAGAGGGAGAGAGAGAGAGAAAGAGAGAGAGAGGGAGAGAGAGAAAGAGAAGGAGAGGGAGAAAGAGGGAGAGAGAAAGAAGGAGGGAGAGGGAGAGAGAAAGAGAAAGAAGGAGACAGAGAGAGAAAGAAAGGGAGACAGAGGGAGAAAAAGAGAGGGAGAAAGGGAGAGAAAGAGAAATGGAGGGAGAGAGAAAGAAAGGGAGAGAGAGAGAGAGAAAGAAAGAGGGAGAGAAATTAAATTAGTAACATGGTTGTTAAGTGAATCTGGTTTCCCCACTAACTTTGCTTGTCAGAAGGTTGCAAAAGGCGATCACATGACCCTGGAATAATGTGACCATCATAAATATGAATCGGTTGCCAAGCATCCGAATGTAAATCACATGACCCTGGGGATGCTACAATGGTCATAAGTGTGAAAAATGGTCATAAGTCACTTTTTTCAGTGCCGTTGTAACTTTGAACATTCACTAAGCAAACTGTTGTAAGTTGAGGACTACCTGTACTTTATCACTTTTTTCCATTTTTTTTTGGTCATCAAGTTTTTGACACCTTGCTGCGTGACTGGTGGTACTCGAATGTTGCCATATTCTAAAAGTGGTACAATCGGTGAAAAGGTTGAAAAGCCCTGGCATAATAGACAGGATCTGAGGGATTCCCTCACAAATCGATGTTTTAATGTGTTCCTAAGCAACCCGCACCCCGCAGTTCTCCTCGGCGATTTAGACTGGCAGATTTCTAGGTGTTAAATCCAGGAAAGATAACATCAATCCGGCTCCGTTGTACATGATCATTCAACAGCTCCTCAAACCTTATTTTGATGATGGATAAATAAACCAGATCCCGGGGCTGTATCTTTTCAACCTTTTCCTAGCTGCCCGGTAAGGAAGAGAAGTTCAGAGGGACATAGGATAAGAGGCAAATGGTTACATTGTAATGGTTAGCAGAGGTGAATAAACAAAAGGTTACTTTGTAGTGAATAGAGGAAGTGAAAGTAGTAAAAAACCCCTGCATATCCCCCCTCCCCCTTTGGAGTATGGCAGGACCCAGGAAAGGGTAAGAATTGGTTTTAGATCAGAGGAGATAGATAGAAAGGAAATATAACTGGATCCTGACATCCTGCCCCCCTTAAAAATAAGAGATCCACCTGTAGAGAAAACAAAATAGGTATAAAAGTTAGTCTGGCTTGTTAGGATACTCTGTATGAAACTTCTTTAACAAGTTCGGGGCTCTTACATAACGTTTATGGACCCACTCGTTTTGTGAGGAGGGGAGGTGTTTCCATGCTACTAGGTATTGAGTTGTCCCATGATATCTCCTAGAGTCTAGGATTTCCTTTATTTCGAAGTGTTGTTCTCCTTCCACCATGATTGGAGGCGGTGGGGGGGATTTTTGGCCGTAAGGGTGACTGTTGTTCTCTTTCCAGTAAACTGCAGTGAAAGATTGTGTGTATTTGCCTGAAATTTTTAGGTAATTCTAATTCTACTGTTACTGGGTTTGTGATTCTTTTAATTGGAAAAGGTCCTATATATTTTGGTCCAAGTTTTTTACAAGGTTGTAGGGATTTTAGGTATTTTGTAGACAAATATACCATTTCTCCTACAATGAATGATGTGGGTTCAACTCTTTTTTTATCTGCTTGTGTTTTGTATGCTTGCCTAGCTTCATCTAAAGCTTTTCTAACTATTGGCCAGGTGTTTTGTAATTGTTCTATCCACTCTTTCAGTGATGGGATTGCTGGTTCGTTTGGGATTAATTCTGGCATGGGGTTGAAACTTTGATCGTTGGCTATTTGAAAAGGAGTGTAGCCTGTGCTGGAGTGGACTGTGTTATTGTAGGCAACTTCTGCGAAGGGGAGTAGGTCCATCCAATTTGATAGCTGGAAATTAATGAAGCATCTTAAGTATTGCTCAAGTACTGAGTTCGCTTTTTCCGCTTGGCCGTTCCCCTGAGGATGATGACTAGATGTCAGTCCCTGAGTGGTCCCTAAAAGGGATAAAAATTCCTTCCAAAATGCAGACGTAAATTGCACTCCCCTATCAGATATGATGCGTTGGGGTGCCCCATGTAATCTGTAAATATGCTGCACGAAAAGTTTCGCTAAGGCTTTTGCGGTGGGAATCTTTTGGCAAGGGATAAAGTGCACCTGTTTGGAAAACAAGTCCGTGACCGTCCAGATGACAGTATTCCCATTGCTTTCTGGTAATTCCACTATAAAATCCATGGCTATTTCCCTCCAGGGGGCTGAGGGATTTGCCACTGTTTGTAACAGTCCGGGCGATTTCCCTTGCAACCTCTTAGCAGTCGCACACGTTGGGCAGCTGGCCACGTAATTTTCTATGTCCTTTTTCATGGATGGCCACCCAAATTGCCGTTTAATTAAGTGTAATGTTTTTACAAATCCAAAATGCCCTGCTGATTTTGTGTCATGGCACAGCTGCATGAATGTGCCCCACTGGGTGGTTGGTATATATAATTTTTCCCCCACCCAAGGCAGTCCGTCCTTGATTGTGCACACGTGTCTATTTTTTTGGAACCATTCATCTGTTTCCAAAGTTTTCTGGAATTCAATTCTGGTTTGGCTACCCAGCTGTGGTCTTAATTTAGCTTGGGCTCTGGTGGTTACTGGCGCTGCCAGTTGTGGTTCCGCCATAAGCGGTTTAGAATCAGTAGCTCACGTGCTGTTATATTGGGGCATGCGAGACAGTGCATCTGCCAAGAGGTTCTTCCCCTCCGCTTGAGCGTAAAGTGGAATTGGTGAAAATGCTGGGACCAGCGGGCTTGCTTGGGGTTGAGCTTCCTCAGTGTTTTTAAGGCTTCCAGGTTTTTATGGTCTGTCCACACCTGAAAAGGTATTTTATTCCCTCCAATGAACTGGCACCACGTAAGTAATGACCAATGTATCCCGTATGCCTCTTTCTCCCACACGGGCCAGCGCTGTTCCGTTTCGGTGAGTTTCTTGGATGTATACGTGCAGGGTTGCAATACTCCTTCATCGTTTTCTTGTAATAGTACAGCCCCCACTGCCACATCACTTGCATCCACCTGTATGCCTCAGTACTGGTTCGACAGAAAAAAGTCTCTTTAATTTCTCAAACGCCGCTTGGCATTCCATTGTCCATTTTAGTGATTGGCTAGGTTTCACTGAGGATTCTCCCTTCATTTTTAGTAAGTTCGTTAGGGGCAGGGCTATCTGGGCAAATGAGGGAATGAATTGGCGGTAAAAGTTTGTGAAACCCAGGAAACTTTGCAGCTGCTTTCTTGTGCGAGGTGGGGCCCATTCTAATACTGCTCTGACCTTCTCTGGGTCCATTTCAATGCCCTGTGGGGATATGCGATAGCCCCAGTAGTCTATTCTTTCCTGGTGGAATTCGCATTTCAATAATTTGGCATATAGATGGTCAGCTCGCAGTTTCTTTAAAACTGCTCTGACTAGGTTGACGTGTTCCTCTTTAGATTCAGTGAAGATAAGGATGTCGTCTAAATAAACCAGGAACCCTTAAATAGGTGCTCCCTTAGTACCTCGTTGATTAATTGCATAAATACTGTGGAGGGCCCTTGTAGTCCAAATAGCAAAACTTTGAATTGGTAGCACCCCATTGGGCAATTAAATGCGGTTTTCCATTCATCCCCTTCCTTAATTCTAACGTGGTAATACGCTTCTCTTAAATCTAGTTTAGTGAAAATTCTTCCTTTCGAGAGGTGGGATAACATGTCCTTCATGAGGCGTAGGGGGTATAGGTTGCTTTCACTGATTGTATTCAAAGATCGGTAGTCCATGCATAAGCGTAAAGTGCCATCCTTCTTCTCTCTAAAGAGGACTGGGGCAGCTACTTTAGGCTTGGCAGGTTCGATGAACTCCCTTTCTAGGTTTTTATTTATGAACCTTTCCATCTCTTCCTTCTCCTTAGGGCTCATGGAGTATAGTCTGGGCTTCAGGAGTTTTGCCCCGGGCTTGAATTCTATGGCACAATCCGTGGGTCAGTGAGGGGGGAGCTCATCCGCCCTCTCCTCACTGAAAACTTCAGCAAGGTCTCGGTATTCCTCTGGTATTTCAGGTAGTCCCTTTTCTTCTCCCATTGACGCTTTTTCTGTTCTTAATTTTGGTAGGACTCCATGGGGTTTTAAGTCCATAGGGTCCTCCTTCGGGAAATTGATTTCTGCCATCCTCCAATTTACACAGGGGTTCCATTTCTTTAACTATTCCAGCCCTAGGATCACTGGGCATTCCATGCCAGGGGTCACTACAAACGTTATGTCTTCCTCATGATTTCCCAGGGATAGGTGGACTGGTAAAGTGGCTAGGGTAGCTGGCACCCCCCCTGTTATGGACCCATCTAACTGGCCAAATGAGATTGGTTGTTCCAGCCTCCTCACTGGAATATCCAAATTCCCCACTAGTGTCGGGCTAATGAGGCAGTGGGTACAGCCAGAGTCTATTAAGGCTTTCACTTTGACAGCTTCGGGCATGGAGGGAGCTAATATAGTCACTGCCTTGAGGAGGGGTGCAATGGGTCCATTTACCAGGGGTTCACCCTCTGAGCTGTCATCTGAGGTGTCCACTGGCCCTGCAGTGTAGGCTGGAGTTCCCTCCCCATGTCGGGCAGAGGTTGGGGACTCCACAGCCTCTATCGCTCTCATGGCGGGTTCTTTTGGCTTGGCTGGGGACTTCCCGGACTTTCTGGCCGGTGATCGGTCTGGGTTGTGCTGAGGGGCTTTTGAGCGGCATTTACGGCCCGATGCCCCTCTCTCCCGCATTTGAAACAGCCCATTGGCTTCTTGGCCATAGCCTATGGTTTCGCTGGCTCGCACGTTGGCTCATGGAGCGAGCGGCCCCATGGTTTTCCTCTTCAGTAGGTCGATCTCTGCTTCCTCTGCCAGGACGTACCATTCGTCAAATTGGTGTGGGTCCCCCTGGGGCAGGCAAGCATCATACAGGTCATAATTTAGGCCGTCTTTGAAATGGCTAAGGAGGATATCTTCCAGCCAGTTCAACTTGCTGGCAATGGTCCGGAATTCTTGTGTATATTTGGCTACTGGGCGTCTGCCCTGCCTCACCATTTTGATTCTTTCACGGGCTTTGTGATCAGCCAGGGGGTCCTCGAATTGCTTTCTCAGAGAGGACATGAAACGGTTGAAGTCATTGAGCTCTGGGGCATTGGAATCATGCAAGTTCACCACCCAATCTGCAGCCAGTCTGTCCAAAGTGGATTGCACGATACGGGTACGGGCTTTGTCGCTGGGGATGTGCCACCCATATTCTTCCGTGTAGCTGAGGACTTAGAAAAAACCCCAAGCGTGTCGGCTCCCCCTTGAATTTAGCGTCCAGTGGCAGGAATCTTCGAATGGATCGGTGCCTTCACTGTCGGTGGTATTGTCTTCCATCCTGATCACCATCTGCAGGTTGGCGGGGAGTGGGGGCAGCTGAAGTGGTCGCTGCTGGTTCAGCAGACGTCCCCGGGACTATAGGTTCCGATTCCCCCTCAGTGTCTCTCCAGCTACATCTCCAAGTGCTGGTTCGGCCACGGGGCTCTGATTTCTCCTCCCTAGAGAGCCGAGGGTTCTTCTCATCAGGTCAATGGCTTTCTCTAGGACCCAATTTGAGTGTTGTGCACAACTTCCTTCCTCTTCACTAACATGCAGGAATTTCTCCATCTCCTGCTTCCATTCTGGTCGGTGGTTGCCCCGTCTCAGGGTCACCTTTCCCGATCTCTTTTCCCACTCGCCTTTCTTTCCAATGCCCATTGACCACCGAGGTTTGTGGTTTCACGTCTCCACCACCTCTTCTCCTGAGGAGTCTGACATTTCAGATCACGACAGCTGGCAGGTTCTCGGTTGGGGGGACGGATCCCTTTCCTTGGGGTTTCCTTCCTTCCCTGCCTCTTCATCTGACATTGTATTTTTTGCAAAGTCCCCCGGCAAGGTTCTTCCTTCCAGGTTGACTATTACTGCAGATCCTGTCTAATGTAAGGAATCACTTCAATCCACATCTTAAGAAAGCAGAACTCTTGGAAACAATCTCTTCCAACAGGAACTTTTATTAAGAGAAATTGATAGTAGGCATAAAGGACAGGATCTGAGGGATTCCCTTACAAATCCTGTCTAATAAAAGGAACCACTTCAATCCACATCTTAAGAAAGCAGAACTCTTGGAAACAATCTCTTCCAACAGGAACTTTTATTAAGAGAAATTGCTAGTAGGCATAATAGACAGGATCTGAGGGATTCCCTTACAAAGCATCCCTAAGCAATCCCCACCCTGCAGTTCTTCTGGGCGATTCAGACCGGCAAATTTCTAGGTGTTAAATCCAGGAAAGATAACATCAATCCGGCTCCGTTGTGCACGATCAACAGCTCCTCACACCTTATTTTGATGACGGAGAAATAAACCAGATCCCAGATGGCTGTATCTTTTCACCCCCCTTTTCCTAGCTGGCCTGTAAGGAGGAGAAGTTCAGAGGGGTGTAGGATAAGAGGCAAATGGTTACATTGTAATGGTTAGCAGACACGAAGGCGAATAAACAAAAGGTTACTTTGTAGTGAATAGAGGAAGTGAAAGTAATAAAACCCGCATGCATATCCCCCCCTCCCCCTTGGGAGTATGACAGGATCCAGGAAAGGGTAAGAATTGGTTTTAGATCAGAGAAGATAGATAGAAAGGAAATATAACTGGATTCTGACAATTTCTTCCAATAAGAAAAATATCACTGCTGTTACTATCTTCCTATTTCTTTCCTTCCATCCCAGCAATTTCCTGTTGCTTCTATGGCCAGGTCCTACCAAAAGGTTTGCCTTCAAGGCTCAGAGGAAATCAAGCAGGAATTTTCTCAGCTGAAGAAGGAAACTTGTGTATTTATAAGCTTTACTATCACCCATGCAATAAATAATTATTCTACAAAAATCTTACTGGGAGGACCTGAGAACTTCTTTGGCAACAAACAAAGGAGATGCTTCAACTAGAGGGAGTTTTTTTAAAAAAAACAATCATAACATACATTTCTTACATTTGTATGCCCCCAAAGATCTCTTGAATTCTAGGCAGAGAAGCAAATGGCATTAGATTAGCCAAGATAAAAAAACTGAGATTTGGAATCTATCAATGCCACTTTCCTTAAGCCTAAAGGATAGGCAAACCTGACAAGTTTAATGTTGCTCAATTTCTGATTTTACAATCTGCAGTTGATTCCTTGCTATACCAGTTGTGATTAAAAATGAAAAAAGTTCCAAATCAAATTTATAAAGATTTTGTATACATGCATACATATAATTTATTCTAACATGTTTTGTATGTATTTTCTCCTAATATATACATTTTGGCATGTTTATCCATAGCATATATATTGTTGTTCATAGTTTTTTTTTTCAGTTCTGAGCTGCAGCAGTGCAACATTAAGAAAAGCGTACATATCTACTCCAACCTGGATTATGGTTTTCATGTAGGTTCAGAAAGTGAAAACAGGATAAGTTATATGAACATGTGTATCAAATTTCTTTTTTAGTCCTATTTGAACTGTTTTATTTGCCTCAAGAAGCTGATCCAGAGAAAAGCATAGGAGGGATATCTTACAGAAAATGTTCAACAGTTCCTAGCATTATTTAGAGCAGCGGTTCCCAACCTTTTCTATACCCCGCACCCCTAGAATGCTTCTGATATATTCTTGTACCCCTTACAAAAGTTCAAAACAATGGCAATGAATCATTCATATACACTATAATTTTGAAACGTCTAAATGTTTTCGCACCCCCTGGTATTCATCTGATATTTCATCTCACACCCCTTGTTGGGAGCCCCTGATTTAGAGGAAGCTATGACAATCAAATATATGAAAATGTAGATAATTTTCATGCAGATATCGCATTTATGTTTTTGAAATAAAAATCATTGTTGATAAGAGAGTTATACAAAAATAAGGTTGGCATTGAGATAAATATTCTGGTACTTTGAGCTCCATACCTTCAGTTCTTGGTATGCATATCTAAATTAATTGATTATTTTTTGAGTTTCCTGCAGGCATTCTATAACATTCAAGGATATCAAAATTTATTTAGAATTCTGCACTGCTATCTGGAAGTGAATAGAATCCCAAATCTGACATTTTTATAATGCCATATAACTTTTAATTTAAAAACCTTTAAGATGTCAGTCCTTCCGATATCCATAATTTATAGCTATGTAGAAAACTAATTTTTTCTGCTTTTAATAGATAATTATTTTACTGAACATCGTACTTCCAGATTTTAAAGGGATATGTCAACCACTATTTGGATTACATAATTTATTGAATAGCCCATGCCTATCATACTGTTTCTGTTATGTAATGTTTCATAAAGTTAGACATTTTGGGCAGTGCTATGATATATATAAAAGGCATGTGCTTTCCACATGGTTTGTAGAGAAATAGGAAATAACTACTAAGCTGCATTTCTTTGCTACCTGATGATCATAGAATCATAGAGTAGGAAGACCCTTGACAGAACTGAACCCTCTGCTCAGACCATATCCAGACTAAAAAATCCTGAACAGATAGTCATCTATCTCTGCATGGACAAATCCAGTCAAAGAGATCCCACCACTTCAGTTCCAGTACTGAACTGTTCTATTAAGAGAGGTTTTTTCCCCCTAACATTCATTTGGCATCATAGAATCAATTATTCCATGTTCTGCACTCTGGAACACTGAAAAACTTGACTTTCTTCTGTGTGATAGCCTTTCTAGTACTTGAAGTGTTTTCCTCCTGTCTTCCTTCAGTCTCTCTTCATATGATTTTGTAATAAATTATGACTCCTTTTCAGAAATGCTATTACCAAGTCAGGTAGCCTCCATTCTATTTGATTTATGTTTTCTAAATTAAACAATTGACATTTGTCTCCAAGCTTCTATTATTTTTAGAAAAATGTTTTTCTAACCTAAAGACAATTCTGACTTTATTTTTTTGCCTTCTGGGTTATTAGCTATCCCACTCATCTCATTCCATTTACTTTGTCAACAAAGTCATCCATGGCTTCCGGTTCCGGATCGCGGCAAACGCAGTCGTGTGGAGAGCTTTGTCTCTCCCCGGCTGTTTTTCCCTCCGCTGGTAGACCCTTAATCGGGTCGAAAAGTCGCCCTGGAGGGGCGACTACCATTGAGGAGGCCCTCGTTGACTGGGGAAGGGCGGCAGCTCCTTCCACAGTCCGAGCCAGCTCCTTAGGGCCGTCGGAGAAAAGATCGTCCAGCAAAATGGACGATCACTTCGCTGCGCCAGCTGAAAGCGAGAAGAACAACTAAGCACAAAGAACCCCCATGGAGAATCCGGGTGAGACCTTTCCTTCCCCCTCTTTCCCTAATTACTCTCCTGTAAAAAGCTTTTGAATTTGAATTACTTCCCTGCTGTGAGAGAGCAGCATTTCGGCACTGTGGGAAAAACAGCTTTGGAAACTGAAAAAAATAAAACAGCTAATTTTTTATTGACTATTTAACTCTTGGAATACTGAGGGATCCTGAAAATATTTCTACTTTTGAACATTACTATTATTACCACGCTATTTACTATGTTGGAGATGCCTTTCTTTTTTATTTTTTTAATGTGAATTTATTAATTTGGAAAGAAAGACTTTACAGCTTACTGAGAGCATCTTGTGACAAAAAGTGTCACTGCAACTGTATATTTTAATACTGGAGAATGGTTCTGACCTTCAAATGATGATAAGGGTAAAGATAACTTGAAACAGCTGGGTGGTGATCTTGTTTACGAGGAATTGGAGGTGAATATTTGGGGACTTTTATTGAATATAGCCTTCACTAAAAGAGTAAAAGACTTTTTTTTCACCACTGAAATGGAGGATCTTTACCCACAGCTTGATTATCAATTTATACTAGAAGCAATTTTGGAAGCAACAGAGTACATGAAATCTTGGAGAAAAATTAAAGAGAACTATTCAGAATTACAAATTGACTCTCAAAGTTTAATGGATCAAGATCGAGGTACAATTGAGGAAAAACAGTGTAACTCCAAAGAGGTTACTTTACAACAACAGATGCAACCTAAAGAGATGGAGGAAACAGATCTACAACCCAACTATGACTTTACTTTGGGAGAAATAGTGGAAACTACGGAACAAATTAACTTCTTAAAAATCCACGTACAATCTATGGAGAATCTTGATGATCAAAAAACAATTTTAATTGAGAAATTTGAACTGTCAAAAACAACAGAGACTGACACCCAGTCACAACTCACTGGAAATTGTGATAATATGGACAAACAACTAGTACTTACAACATGGATCAAAACTGACTACCTCATTCAGATGACATTGGAAGAAAAGGAAGAGATTTTTGACCAGTCTGAAATGTTGAGAAATATTTCTTTTCAAATATTGAGGTTTGATGACGTAGAAGCTTTATTATGGGAACCGGTTTGGCACAGAAAGAAACCTAGAGTTAGGTTTAAAAATGGGTTCCAAAATTTTACTTAATGGATTATAAAGGCTTTTGAGATTTTGACTGACCTAAACTTGATTTCTGTAAAAGATTATCCTTTGTAATCAATATTTTGTTTTAGATATGATAATTATTTTGCCTAATGGGTTATAAGATTTTTGATTGATATAGATTGAATGATAAAATATATACTTAAAATAGACAGAAATGTTCTCTCTGGATTTATATTTTGATTTCAGATAAGAAAATTATTTTGTAATAGAAGGAGAATAAGAGGGACTGGAGATAAGAGAAGAAATGGTATTAATAAATAATCTACTAGAACAAGAAATAGACTGTATCTGGAAAATATAAGAATGTTATAGTGGGAACAAGATATTTATGCTAGATATAATTATTTGTTAGGGAAAAGGGAAATGAGGAATACCCGAAGTGTTAATAATATGTTTATTTAAGGCTGATTTGAATATGGTAATTCTAAATTAGTAAAGCTTAAAACAGGATTAGATTTTTATAACTGAAATGTGATTGATGTCTGATTGGATTGATTTATTTTATTTAGAAATGTCTTAATTTGAATATGTAAGATCATAAGAGGGAATTTGTAATGAATTAATTTGAGCAATTTCAATTTGCAATTTCATTGCAATCATTCATGTAAGAAAGATCTCCAACAGCCAAAATAATTGTAAATGGAGATCTTACAGAAAACTTTAACATTAAAAAAGGTACGAGACAGGGATGCCTATTATCTCCACTACTATTTATACTAACACTGGAAGTATTGAATAGAAATATTAGACAAGATATAGAAATAAAGGACTGGAGATAAAAGATGAAAAATATAAACTACAAGCTTTTGCAGATGATTTGGAAGATCCACTGGAAACAAGCACTAAACTTATGGAGAAAATAGAAAAATTTGGAGAAGTGGCAGGGTTGACAATACACAGAGAAAAGACTAACGTGCTAACAAAGAACCTAACAGAAAAACAAAAAAAACAAATCTTCAAATAGTTAAAAAAGTTAAATATTTGGGAATTTATCTAACAGCAAGATGTGTAACAATAAAAGAAGATAACTATGTAAGACTGCTAAAACAAATAAAATTGGATTTGGAAAAATGGAAAAACTTCCAACTTTCAATGTTGGGGAGAATAGCAACCGTGAAAATGAGTATCTTACCAAAAATACTCTTTTTATTTCAAACGATTCCTGTAAGGTTGGGAAAAAGCCTTTTTTGATGAACTGAATGCAACAATATTGAAATTTATCTGGCAAAGAAAAAAAGCTAGAATTAGACTGAAAATGCTACAAGAAGTGAAAGAAAGTGGAGGATTTGGACTGCCAGACTGGATGTTATACTACCAAGCAACTATTTTAACATGGCTTAAAGAATGGATAATGCTTAGAGACAAAAGACTATTGTACCTAGAGGGGCATGACCTACAAATTGGTTGGCATACCTTTCTGTGGTATGGGAAGAATAAAACACATAGATACTTTCAAAACCATTTTATAAGAAATGAACTTCTTTCAGAATGGAAAAAAATAAAAGAAAAAATTTATATTAAGATACCTGGATGGCTTTCAACAATGGAAGCTTTGCTTATCCAAATGTAATTAACTACGATAAAGTTGTGACCTATAAAGATATTTTGGACAATGAAGGAAAATTGAAAGACAGACAAGATTTACAAGAACAAGGTATTGATCTAGCACAGTGGCCATATCTGCAAATTCAAACGAGATATGAAAAAGATGCTAAAACAATGGGATTCTATAAAGAACAGACAGAATTTGATCAGATACTGTTAAAAACAGATGAAAAGTTGATTAAGAAACTCTATAAATTTCTGTTAAACTTAAAGATGGAGGAAGAACAAGTAAAAGAAACAATGATAACATGGGCAAAGAACTTTGGATATAATATAGAATTAGAAGACTGGCAAAAGTTATGGGAAAGAAATGTTAAATTAATTAAAGCAGTGGCATATAAAGAAAACTTATATAAAATGTTTTACAGATGGCATATGACACCAGTGAGATTAGCAAAAATGTTTAAAAATACTTCAAACAACTGTTGGAAATGCAAACAAAGACCAGGCACTTATTATCATATCTGGTGGACATGCCCTAAAGCAAAAAGATTTTGGGTTAAAATACATTTATGGTTGGAAAAAATGACTAAAAAACAAATATACTTTAAGCCAGAATTATTTTTGTTAGGAATAATAGGAGCAAATTATGAGAAAGATTGCATATATTTAATTCTACACGTACTAACTGCAGCAAGTATTGTATTTGCCCAACATTGGGAAAATGAAAATTTACCAGCTGAAGAAGTACTAATTAAGAAAATTTTAGTGTGCAGAAATGGATAGATTGACTTTAAAGATAAAAGAGAAAGACAAGTCAGTGTATTTTAGAATATGGGATAATTTCTATCAATGGCTAGAAAAACGAGTTAGAGAGAAAGGAATGTAATATGTAACTCTGAATATATAGTAGCAAGAAGAAGACTATCAAGCGATTAATTAACATATTGTTTATGATAATTAACTATTATCTATTATTGTTTGTTAAACACATGAACCCAGACATTATGTTGTTTGCTAAATATTGAGAATGTTATTTGGAAAAACCCCAACCCCAACCCTGACCCTAATCCTAACCCTAACCCAAATCCCAACCCCAACCCCAACCCCACCTTATTTGTAACCCTATAAAAACTAATACAATTTATACAAAAAAAAGAAAGAAAGAAAGATCTCCAGTCTTCCTTAGACATTTAATTAAGTTTTATATGCATAGTTATACTTGTCCATAAATGGCCTATTGCCTATTGACATATTGTTGTAAGTCACTTTGAATATATGGTTGATCTCTGTCACCAGGGATTGAATTTCTGCTCTGATGTTTACTGTAACTATTTCTTCCATCAGCTTGCCTCCTCCTGTAGGACTGTCAGAAATAATAGCTCAGGTCTGTTAACTGTTTCACATGGCAACTCTTTGATAATACCAATAGTGTCTTTTTGATTTTCTTTTCTAAGAACTGGACCAAGCGTCACCCAATAAAACTTGTTTAGTTTCCTCAAAAACACTGGGATGGCAAAACCCATTTTACATATGGACTTGCAAGAATTGTTCAAGTCTACAGCCTAGCTAGCTTATAACTCCCTAGTCCTTTGCTCTGAATCATCAGTGTAGATTCTGAATGTATGTGTAAACAATTATATAACTGCAGAATCATGTACTTACTGTACCATAATCTCCTACATCTTTAGCAGGAGGGTTACTACATTTTCTCAAAACTGTCTCAGTATGTGCAGGAGCTAATCTTGCCACCCAATGGTCTTCTGGCTACCTACATATTCAAGCAGTTCATTTCAAATTCACATACAAAAGAATCCTTTTCAGTGTCCTCATATTCCCTAAGAGGATAGAACTTAATCTGACAAGTAACATATGCATCTCTACTCACTATAACTTGGAGCAGAGCTTCTCTATCTTCCTTAAGTTCCTCAAGCAGTTCTCAAAAGAGCTTGATCTATTAAATGCTTTGATAAATCTTGTCCCAGCCTTACCCAGCATCTCATACATCCTAATTAATGTCAAACTGCTTGATCCATTTTTAGGATTACCAGTCAACCTTATTCTGAATAGAAACCAATAGTCCATAATCTTTTTTCAACAGCCCCTAGAACTATCTAATCTATTGTAACCATTGCAGCCCTTTAACTATCAGCTAGAACCTCCATTACAGGTAGTCCTCAACTTACGATAAAAATTGAGCCCAAACTTTCTGTTGTTAAGTGAGACATTTGTTAAGTGAGTTTTGCCCCATTTTACCACCTTTCTTGCCACTGTTGTTAAGTGAATTACTGCAGTTGATAAGGTAGTAACTCGGTTATTAAGTGAATCTGGCTTCCCCATTGACTTTGCTTGTCAAAAGGTTGCAAAAGGTAGCCACATTACCTTCAGACACAGCAATGGTTATATTTATGAACCAGTTACCAAGCATCTGAATTTTGATCACATGACCATAGGGATGCTGCAAAGGTCATAACTGTGAAAAATGATTTTTCAATGCCATTGTAACTTTGAACGATCACTAAATGAACTGTTGTAAATCAAGGACTACCTGTACTTAGCTTCTTCTCCCCAGAATCCTCTTTGATTTTGACATAGTCTCCTGGAAATTTCTAAGACATTCCCCTTGATACCATAGCCATAGCCACACTCTTTCTTCTAAGGAAACTAAGCTAATATCTTATCATCAAGCAAAGTACAGAACAAAAGCAAACATAATTTTTTGGTGGGGGAGAGAGTCATTTTTCCCACCTCCCAATGCCTCCTGTAAACACAATTACAGTGATCCAAGACTGGTCACCACCGAAACATGGCTGACCGCTGGCTTGCTACAGTTCCAATTACCTTTTCAAGAAAATAGCATTCTGTCATCTTAGATATTACTGGATACTCTTTTTTTTCTATTTCCCTTCTTGCTGAATTTCTCCTTCCCTTGTTTTATAGAGTATATAGCTGTGATGATCTGACACTGTGGGGCCTTTTCTTACTGTAGCTCCGCAAAAGGCTAGTGACAGGGTTATTACAACCTGCCTCTCAGGAATGCTGTTGATTCTAAGAGGATGAATGATGGTGAAATAAAAGGCAGGAACTTTCATGACCTTTTCAGCTGTTTGATATAAATTGCCACAAAAAATGAAGACATCATTCTGAGTAATTATTCTTTTAAAAACAAGGGGTATTTGGAAACTAGGGTTTCTCTGCTTTATTTTATTTTACATCTCTTGTCACTTCTTTCTTCACCAACCCCCCTCATGAAAACTATTTCCTTCCATTGTTTTTCAAGAAACCTTTTGCTATAGGAACACAGAAAAAACAGGAAGCTGATTTATAGTATTAGTCCATTTAACCCAGAAATATACAACTTCTGGAAGGCACAGTGCCACACTGAGCTTTGGAGTAGCAATCTTGGTGTTTCTCTATAGTTCCTTCCACTAAACAAAGCTACCAGCTAATCAGGCAGGCACAGCCACACTTCTCTGTGAATTAATGATTTACCTGTGGAGATGGTTACCAGCATCAAATTCCTGGATGTGCAGCTACTAGACTGGATTGGTGAAGCGAGTACAACAATGCCTGCATTTTCTGCGTCGCATGAGAAAAGTACATCTTCGTTCCCCTGTCCTTACCACTTTCTACAGAGGGATGATCGAGAGCATCCTGTCCAGTGGTGGGATTCAAATATGTGAGCAACTGGTTCTCTGCATGGACGCCACTTCCAGAAGTCGGTTCTGGGCCTGGGCCTCCGAGGCCCAGAACAGACTTCTGGAAAGGTGTCCAAGCACTTCTGGTGGGCCGTTCTGGGCCTGGGAGGCCTCCACCGGGCCTCTGAGGCTCATAACGGACTTTCGGAATGGCATACATGCACTTCCTATGGGCTGTTCTGGGCATGGGAGGCCTCACCCAGGCCTCTGAGGCCCAGAATGGACTTCTGGAAGCGGCGTCCACACACTTCTGGTAGGCTGTTCTGGGCCTTGCAAAAAAGGGCTAGGACTTCAGCCGGTTCGCTGAAGTCAACAAAAAATTAGCTACACATTCTGCCGAACTGGTACGAACAGGCTGAATCCCACCACTGATCCTGTCATACAGCATTACAGTCTGGTTTGGAAGCATCACTGCTTCAGACAGGAAGGCGGTGCAGAGAGTGGTGAGGATGGCAGAAAAAATTATTGGCAGTTACCTCCCTTCCATCCAGGACATAGCATATAAGCATTGCTTGAGCAAGGTCCGCAAGATTATCTGGGACATTACAAATCCTTTTCCTGACATGTTTTCCTTGTTATCTTCTGGGAGGAGGCTTCGTGGTATCCGAAGCAGAGCATCCAGATTCAGTGATAGTTTTGTTCCATATAGTATTAACCTTGTGAACTCTAAAGCTTCCTTTTTCCATTATGTATTCAAGATGGACAGTGATTAATACTTATATGCTATTTATATGTAAGGATGTAGGTTTATACATATGTTGTATATAGCATGTTTAAATGTGTTATGTATGTGTACACTTTAAGAGCAAGCAACTAAATTTCATTTTTAATGTGTTCCAATGTGCCCACAGTAAAAAATGACAATAAAGGTTATCTATCTATCTATCTATCTATCTATCTATCTATCTATCTATCTATCTATCTATCTATCTATCTATCTATCTATCTATCTATCTATCTATCTATATATCTATCTATCTATCTATCTATCTATCTATCTATCTATCTATATATCTATCTATCTATCTATCTATCTATCTATCTATCTATCTATCTATCTATCTATCTATCTATCTATCTATCTATCTATCTATCTATCTATCTATCTATCTATCTATCTATCTATCTATCTAACTATCAATAATGGGATTTAAACCATACTTTAAAACCAGCTGCAAACCATTGGTTGCTTCTTGCTGTCTAAAACATTTCTTGTGTTTTTAGTTTTGATCTTAATTTTATTTGTAGTACAGTGAATAGTATGTAAATTTTTGCTATCTAAAGTTAAATATTCTCAGTGCAATCCACATCTTAAGAAAGCAGAACTCTTGGAAACAATCTCTTCCAAGAGGAACTTTTATTAAGAGAAATTGATAGCAGGCATAATAGACAGGATCTGAGGGATTCCCTTAGAAATCGATGTTTTAAAGTGTCCCTAAGCAACCCCCACCCCACAGTTCTTCCGGACGATTCAGACCGGCAAATTTCTAGGTGTTAAATCCAGGAAAGATAACATCAATCTGGCTCCGTTGTGCCCGATCATTCAACAGCTCTTCACACCTTATTTTGATGATGGACAAATAAACCAGATCCCGGAGGTCTGTATGTTTTCACCCCCCTTTTCCTAGCTGCCCGGTAAGGAGGAGAAGTTCAGAGGGGGCATAGGATAAGAGGCAAATTGTTACATTGTAATGGTTAGCAGACAAGAAGGCAAATAAACAAAAGGTTACTTTGTAGTGAATAGAGAAAGTGAAAGTAATAAACCCGCATGCATATCCCCTCTCCCCCTTGGGAGTATGGCAGGATCCAGGAAAGGGTAAGAATTGGTTTTAGATCAGAGAAGATAGATAGAAAGGAAATATAACTGGATTCTGACAAAAATTAATTTACTACAGATGTTGACTTGCACACATGTGCATTAATATAAGACTGCAAGGCTGCTCAATAAGTCGCACTATGTGTTAAGTAGAGGTTTTCCATGTGGCAGAATTGACTGCACATTGATTGTCATATTCATCTATGTATGGTAGAATGGCAGAATCCAAACATAGGTTTATCATATCACAATGAAGTAAGGGGCATTAAAGTGTCTTTTAGTCTTCCTATTACTTGCCTTCCTCTCTGTTAATTTTGTATTTTCCTTGATCCAAAATGCAGCTGAGTTTGATACTCAGTTTTAAAATTACAGCCAAAGGTCAGCCTACATAATTTGTCAGTCATTGGTAAAGTACATCCTATCCATCTCAGCTAAACTTAATCAATTATCTCTTTAGTCTATAATAGATAGCTGGTTTCCTGGTGAAGGAAAAATACTCAGCAAAAAAGAAGTGAATTTACTGATGTCATTTTTACTCACTATTGCTAATAGCTTCATTTAATATACTTACATACAATTTATTTTTATGGTTAATCAATGTACTGAGCCATAACTGTACAATCTTGGCAATTTTTGTGTTCACTTACGGATATTATATTTCTGTATTTTTTCCCCTTTTGTTTGCTTGTTCACTCTTTTTTCCCCTCCCCTCTTTTTTTAAACAAATGATTAATTGAAAACAACAAGAAAAGGAGAGTAAGCTTGGGATTTCATTTGGCTACTGGGTTTCTTTTTTTTTTTTTTTTCATAACAAGTTTTATTAGTTTTTGTTTGTTTTACAGCCAGGTGCTTGTAACACATCGTGGAGATAGGGCACTCCATAGAACACAACAAAAAATACAGTCATACATATACAATTTAAACTACTACTTTAAAAGTTCCCTCTTATGGTATACAATTCGAGCATTCCTAAAATATAAATTGTTTCTCATCTCTATCTATTATTCCAATTTCAACTTATGCTTCTCAATCAAATTATATCTCTTATCTATTTCACATACATATTATGTAAATAAACATGAATTTATATATTTTAAAACTATTGCATTAGACATAGTAATATAATAACATAATAATAATAATAGGACAATAATTATTTCTATCATAAACAAGTAATATAACTATTATATCTTAATATTTCTCAACTATATTCTATTTCATATATTCTATCCAATATTTTCATAGATCAGTCCACGTCCCTAAAATATTCCTCAATTGTTTCAGTTTAATCCATTTAATACCTCACTAATTACCATTCAATTCTTATAAATAAAAATATCAATAATATTTCACCAGTCTCAATCTCAATCTAACTCCTTTAATTATAAATTTTCCAATTTTTCTTATTGCCATTCCAAATCATAATCAAATCTATAATTTAAATCTAGTGTTGACTCATACCAAAGTAACCTTAAAGATCTCAAAAATATTAGTTCAATCAACGTCCAGAAGCCTTTTTTACCCATCAAATAAAATTTTAACTCTTATTTTTAAATCTAATTCTAGCTTTCTTTTTGTGCCAGGTAGGTTTCCACAACAGGGCCTCTAAATCCTCCCATCTTAGTAACTGGCTAAAAGCCTTTTCCCACCATTGAGTCCAATCATATTCTTTTTCTCTTTTATCCAGTGTTGTCTGTACTGTCATGTTGTCAACGTTTTTTGTGCCTCGTATTTGGAAGTCCAATCCTATTGCTTTTAAAGTTGTAAATGTTTTAGTTGAGTTCTGCTTTGGATCATCAAAGAAATCCATCATGTAGGATGTGTCCTCTTCCTCTTCAATAAATTCAGTAGATTCAATAGATTGTAAATGTATTCCATCCATCTCATTAAGTTGTAGATCTGATTGTGTATCATAGTCAATCAAAGGTTGAGCTTCAATTTTTAATTCTGAGTCCTCCTTGAAACTAAGCGATCTAATATGTTCTTTAAGTTCCAGTCTCGCTTCCAAGATTTTTTCTAATATAAGTCCATAATTAATCTGTGAGTAGGATTCCATCATCTTTTTTTTTTTTAAAGAAGTTCAGCTTAAAAAATAGATTGCAGCGTTATAAAATATAAAATGCAGACAGAGATATATTTCCAAAGAAAGATAGAGAAAAAATAAACCAATAGTCAGGTCCAGCACAGAGATAAAAACTGGCAGTCAGTTGTTATGTTGTAATCCAGTCTGGGCATCACGCCAAAATCAGGAAGTGGGAGTTCAAATGGAGCAAGTTACATTGTATCAGCCCAAGTTTCTGGGCTTCATGCCAAGTCCCAGGATGCATTGTATCCAAAAGAATCTACATAAGTCCGCCCAGAGAGCAAAAGGTTTTTTAGGCAGTACTGTTCAGGAGGGGGGGGGAGAAAAAAAGAACATCCCACCCCCTCCCTAAGGATTTTCACCTAAACTGAAGATAAACAAGCCAAAAGAGAAAGTCACAATAACCCGGATGCTCGAGTTCCAACTGCTTATGTAGACAAAATAAAATAGTAAAAAAAACAATAATTGTTTTTCCAAAGCCCGTTTTCCCCAGTAATCAAACGCTGCTTTCTCAAAATAGGGAAATAGTTTTTAAAGCTGTTAGCAGGGAAAAAGGTAAATTACCAAGAGGGAAGGAAAGGTCTCACCCGGATCTTCCACGGTGGTTCTTTTCGCTTAGATGTTGCTGTGACTTTCGGCTGGAGCAGCTGAGTGATCGGCCATGTTACTGGCCGATCTTTTCCCCGTCGGCCCAAAGGTGGTTTTCTCGGACCGCAGAGGGAGCCGCCGCTCCCTCCGCGATCAACGAGTGCCCTCCTCTATGGTGGTCGCCCCTACAGGGCGACTTTCGACCCTATCCAGGGTCTACCGGCGGGGGGAAACCGGACGGCCAAGAGAACGAGTTCTCTGCACGTCCGCGGGTGCTGCGACCGGAACCGGAAGTCTGGCTACTGGGTTTCTGTTCCAAACCCATAGAATCTCCATTTTACATCCTTCCTTTGGGGAAAATATTTCCCTCCTCCAATATCAATAGCATCATTAAGGAACTAGACCAAAATTATATGAACTAAAAGGTAATACTCAGCACCAGACTGTACAGTTGACAGAGCTAATCAGTGCAAGAACATTTCACCTTGCCTCTGTGGTCAAATATAACCATATTTCATTATTTGGCAAGGTATGTACATGCTATCCTTTTCTATTAACACTTATTAACAGGATCCAAAGAGATTCCCAAGGGGAAGGAAAATTGAATAGAATTAATTGTATCTTCCTGAAATGGAAAATGTAAACCAGCATAAGAATGGAGGAAATCACTCTGTAAATATTCCCTGAAGGGCAGACTCTCTCTGTTGCAGTAAAATCAGACATTAAAATCAAATCTCAACTTTTAAAAGTTCTATAGTAGTATGCACTAGCCATTTCTGTATTGGCAGATCAGTCTAATTGGTAAAACCCAAAAATCATAATATCATTTTTTCCCACCTCAAGCACAAAGTCCAGAAGCGGACACACACAGAGAGACAGACATTATAGACTGCTGAGTGGAGGTTAAAAGGTTCAGTCTTGCACTCGGTACCCTTTAACATTTATCATAATAATAGCTTGATCCTCACATATAGTGAAGTACTATATAATTGTTACAGTTCTTCACTATACTATGAGCTGTATGAATAACATCTTATTCAAGCCAGGCTCTACTGAGCTGGACCAAGATCTCAATGTTTCTTCCAGAATGTGTGAAGGCTCAATAGAGGGCCTTCCAGAATCATTTTACTCCCTAGTTTCCTGTGCATGACTGTCCTTACTTCTTCACTTCCTATTGAAGCAAAGATAAACAGTAATTCTATTCATATCACCCTATTCAGTTTGATGATGGTCTGGCATTGTGCAGGACTAGAGTGAATGTGCACAAAGAATAGCTATTGGTAAGTGCAATGTACCATTTGGAAATGATTGGCTGAGCTATCAAGGAGAGATGCTCTCATGCAACAGGACCTTCAGACTGAAATTGGCTCAGCTGCTTTAATAGGGAAAGTTGAGGGTCATAGAGAAGGAGGCATTAACAAAGTGTCAGCCAAGAAAACAAGATCCAAGGAGGCATTAAGCAAAGTGAATTTGCAGCGACTAGGAAAGGAGAATTCAAAGAGAAAGTGATACATAGGAATGAAGAGAAAAGAGAAAGCCAGACTCTCATGTTTCAGATGAAAGGGGAAACCAACAAAGTGAAAAAGCCATATAAAAAGGCAAGACTATTGGGACTCAAACTATTGAGCTTCAGATATATTTGAAATAATAAACAAGCAAATCTGTGTGTACAATCTATTAGGCTAGTCTCTGTGTAAAATGCATATGCATCTTCAAAGAAACTATATTTGCTTCAAACCACCAGAATGTAGAAGCAGTTAATGTTTAAATGAAAGAATGTTTAAAAATGAAATCTAGTAGCAAAGAAGGTGGTGGGAGCCATCTCAAAGGAATGATCAATACTTTCTCCTAGATAACAGATTGTGAGATGTATCTGCATCTCCTGGCTATAGTTTAAGACCAAATAAAGCAGAAATATATACCAAAATTAGCCTAAATCTGAAGCCTCACTCTGGAGAGGAAACCTGTTGTCAATAAATAGATGACTGTATGGTCAGAGCTGCAACTTAATCTATCAAAGGAAACCTTGACTTACCTGTAAGTTAATTCACACAGAGAAATAATTAGATTTGGATATTTCATTGTTTTTATTTTAGTAGTGTCTTTTTTGTAAAATGAAGGCAGAGTTGCACTTTCTGGTCAAATGATCTCCCTGCTTGACTGCATCGTTGTTGCAGTTCAACACATCAGAGGAGCACCTGGTTGGGCCAGGTTGTTCTCTTTCTATTTTGTATTACAAGTTGCAGGTTTATAAATCACCTGAGACCAGGGAATCTGCCAAGGTTCATTTAGGGTCCAAGCCCCAGAGTATTCACACATTTTGAGACCTGAATTGTAGAATACTCCATGGAATAATGATGGAATAAAAATAGAAGGGAAACACTGTTTTCTACTCCAGGCAACCATAACCTGCTTCAGCACAGTACTAAAGAAACCAAGCATTTTAATACAAGTTTTTAAAAATAAATCATATGTCAAATATGTGGGATGTGTTGAAACATTTCTCTCGCTAATCCTCCTGCACCATAAATAATACTTTATTGAGGACCTTTAACCATTAAAACTAATGTAAGATAAATAATCAAAGGAAAGCCACAGCTTCTGTTTGGTTATGGGTTGTGTTTATATTGTCCTTAAGCAAGGCAGTGATGATTTTTCAGTCCACTGGCAGTTCATCTTTATTGCTTTGTGGCTAGTTTTAGAGTATCATTCTGTCCACCGCTAGTTGTTCTAAATCCCAATTTCAACAATATGAGTCAATCCAAAATGAAATATAGACATTACAGAATAAACTTCAAGGGAAGACAAAGAAGTTGCGGTACCTCTGGGATAAGTATTCATGGGCTTCAGATGTTTTTGAACTACAACTACCTACAAACCCAGCCAGTATATATAAATTGAAGGAATATTGGAATATCATCCTTTCAATAATAATTCATAGAAAGGCAAAACAGTTGATAACTGAGTTTTGCCCAATTTTACAACCTTTCTTGCCACTGTTAAGTGAATCACTATTGTTGTTAAATTAGTAGCATGGTTGTTAAGTGAATCTGGCTTCCCCATTGACTTTGCTTGTCAGAAGGTTGTAAAAGGTGATTCCATGACCCCATGACTGCAACAGCCATAAATATGAAACAGTTGCCAAGCATCCACATTTTGTTCACATGACTATGGGGATGCTGCAATGGTCATAAGTGTGAAAAATAAGTCACTTTTTCAGTGCTGTTGTAACTTCAAACGGTCACCAAATGAATAGTTGTAAGTTGAGGATTACCGTACAGAAAAAGAAAGAAAAGGAGAGAAAAAAAGGGACAAAACATAATCTTAGCACTTATATTTACAAGAATTCTAGTCATTCTTATAATGACTAGAGATAGAGGAAGGCATATAAAGACATGTAAAGCCTCCACTCACACACACATTCCATTCCAACCCAGAGCTTTTACCACTAACTACATTCTGGGAAGTTCCTAAAACCCTGTAATTTGAAGTCACCCTGCTGACAGGATTCTAGTGCATGCCAGACTGCAGATATTCTGAGTACATTTTCTTTGGGGCATGGGCTTCCATATATACACAAAAGATGTGGACTCCTGTCATGGAGTTGTTTCTTTGGGAGATTGCAGGGAGGAAGAAACTGTGTCAAGGTTGGGTGGGGAGGGGTGAGAGAAAAGTCTATCAACAATTTCCAGCCTCTGATTAAAGTTGAATTTGCTAGAAAAAAGGAATTCCAAGTAACACTTGAATCAAAAAGGGAGTCTTATTCAAGGATATGCTAGTCTATAGAGAAATCGGAAAGCAATTCAATAAGAACTACACCTTTACATTCTGTATTCTCCAATAATGTTAAGCTCTTCATCTCTTGGGTATATAGCTTCATAAAACATATGAAAATTACATTAAAATTGGAGCCTAATCATCCAGATCATATTTTACTCTATAAGGATTGAGGTATTTAATGGTTGCAAACAGAGAAACAAAGAAAAGTAGTTTGAGAACCTGAATGCCACATTTTTTTTCCTTATAGAGGGAAGGGATGATACCTCTAATTACATCCCTTGGATGCTAAGCACTAGTGGTGGCACTAATACATTTTTTTCATTTTGACTTTCTAATTGATGGAATATAACACAGATTATTAAGGAAGGCTTATCTCTCTCAGACACATCAGATTATGCAACAGAGATGTCTGCACCAAGAACAACTGTGCCCCTCCCCGCCAAAGAACAAGAGTCAAGACTCCGAATAAATATCCACCTAGAGGATTTCTGAGAGAGATGATTTAAGGTCTCCGCATTTCTGCTATCTGCTACATATTTATATATTTTAAATTATTATTATTGTACTTCTAGTTAAAATTGCTTAAAGTGTAAAATATTTGGGAATGTTATGCATCATCTGTAATGAGCAGAAAAAAATATTTATTTTACCTGCTCACGTGTTAGGCTTTACTAATTGCTGTAAATCACTTAAGTGTTGGCAGCAGATCTACCTCTAAAATATATATCAAAGAGGAGTTAATCCTATCCTATCCTACAGAGTTGGTTGTTGCAGGTTCTCCTAGGCGATGGAGAAATGAAAGAAAACTGAATGAGTAAAAGACTTCTGTATATTTTCCCACTTAATTAGGGGAAGATAACCATTTACCAGATCCATTTTTGTGGTCCTGAGTAGCAAACAACTTATTTTTTTACCATGCAATCATTTTATATTAACCCCTCCTAACTTCCACGACATCAGCCAAGTTCTCCTTTAATGTCATCATACCAGTCAAATACAAACAAAACAAGCAAGATTGCAGCCTGAAACCACAAAAAAATAGCATCCCAGTTCATATTTCAGAACAATATCCTGTTCTTTTTATGTCTGTAGTAATACTTATAGTCATTTGTGCTTAGCAGTGAGCTTTGAAAGAGTCTATAAAAATAATTTTGCCTATAGATTCACAGCTCACAAATAAAGCACTAAAGGTCTGTGGGGCATGTGATCTCTCTTGGTTCTTTCTCTCCATGCAGCAATTAAATTTATTTTTAAAAAGTTTAATTGCCATACCAGGAAGATTTTCAGAAGAATTACAACTCAGACAAGAAGGTTAACACTTCCTGAATGTGATGATGATCCCCTCCTACAAATCCTTCAAAGGCAATTAGTCCTTTAAAAATAATTCGTTGGCACTAATGGAAATTTTTCAAATAGCAATATTATTGGGAGGGGGGTTAAATGAAACAATGATAGGACAGGCTATTTTGGGTTGTGTCTACAAAAATGAGTCCAAGGGATAATGGACATGGAAAAAAAGCAGGTAGGAAAACAAATTAAAGTAGAATAAATGCAGAAACAGAAAATATAAGTCTTATATAAGTTATTAAAATATAACCCATCTCTCAGAAAAACAAACAGAAAGCAAACAGAAAGGAAGAAGATTTGGAAACTGTTTGGAATAGATTGACATCAGTTGTGTTTTAAAGTGCTCTGACAGCGGTGGTTTCTTGTGAGTTGTTCATATATCCATGTAGACACCCAAACTAGCACTTTGTGCTAAGTAGCTAAAGGAAGTTGAAATTAGAAGTTAGTTTAATTTTCTCTGGGAAAATGTTCCCATGCAAGAAAGAAAGACTCTTGGCCTGGCATCAGAAGTAGAATCTTAAATAATCAGAGGAATTCTGGCAAGGGATGGAAAGAACTGGAATGGAGGAGTCATCACTGGCAATTAAGGTGTATCTAGATAGAAGAGGTGGTTGAAAGTGGCTATTAGTTAATTGGCAATCATGACTGATAAACCTATAAATAGAGGGGATACTAAGGGATTAAGGGATTTTGGCAGTGGCCCAAAAACAATTTAGCAGAGAAATGCAAGATTGGAGAAGACCGCTGAAGACTTCAACAAGAGGAAGGGGCATCACATTGTGGGAAGTCAGCCCCCCAGAGAAGGAAATATTAAAAGGGCAGAAAAATATATTTCCTCCAAGGATCTTAAAGAGGCAGAAAAGCATGCCCAGTTTTCTTAATAGCCCCAGGTCTCCCTCTCCCAAGCAGAAACTAGCTCTGTACAAATGCAGATGTAAACCATCCAGGAAGGTTGGAAGCCCCAGCTAGAAGATTAAGAAGACAAAGACACCTAAAATCTAAGACAGGATATAATAGGATTAACCCAAAGGGCACACCCAGACACAAGTCAAAACACATGACACAGGAAATACAAAGCCTCAAAACAGGAACAGGAAGCAACTCCAAACAAAAGGCTCCAGAGGGTATAAAAACCCACTCCCTACATGTGCTCACCCCTTTTTTCCTCTCTTTTCTGCCAGAGCCATCTTTCTGTCTGGCTCTCCTCTTCAATAAACTGCAACCTTCTTTCTAAAGCAGTCGCCATGTTTATTCCCAGCTTGGACTGAACCACAATGAAGACTTTTCTTTCAACAACAGGACATGGTCTACCTTGCAAATATAATAGTTCAGGGATTAAAGATGACAATTTTCTTTACCAGCATGAGGAAAACTAGCTGCCAGTACTTTTAAACCCTTTCTTAATTATAGATAATGGTAATATGTATAAACATAGAAGGGGTTATATACACTAAGTTAAACATATGCTTTGCAAACATATAGGCCAGTGATGGCAAACCTTTTAGAGACTGAGTGCCCAAACTGCAACCCAAAACCCACTTATTTATCGCCGGGTGGGACGTGGCCCACTGGGTGGGCGTGGCTGTGGTGGTGATGGCAAACTGGGTGGGTGTGGCCAAAGTGGGCATGGTCACCTCGAGGGATGCCTGTGGGGGCCAGGCAGGGTTGGGGGAGATCCAGGGGGTCTCTGGCAGGTGGGGCGGTGGGCAGGAGGCTTGTCCTGCGAGGTGAGGTGAGGCAGGGTGGGGGTACCATTGCCATGGGGCAAGGTGAGGCAGGGGCCGGGGCAGCTGCTGCCTGACACCATTGGCCTCCGCACACAGAGGCCAGCGAGCGCATGGGGGCCGACGGTGTCCATCAGCAGCCACAGTCTGCCGGCTCCTTGACCAGTGCACTCTGGGGCTCTACAGCCCACCACCAGCAGTTCAGAGAAGCCGCCTCTGAGCTGGACAGCTGGCCAACAGTGGGTGGATGCAGTGGGTTGTGCCCGGAAAAAGGAGAGCATGCGAGGCCAGGAGGGACAGGACGGGGAGGGAGGGAAACCAGCTGTACCGGGATGCATCTGGCCACATGGGACCTCAGGCAGCTGGTTGAAAAGGGATGGTTGCCATCTCTGGGGCATGGCACGCGTGCCCACAAAGAGGGCTCTGAGTGCCGCCTCTGGCACGCGTGCCATACGTTCGCCACCACTGATATAGGCTGTTAGGGGAACCTTGAATATAAAAGAAGTATACATTGTTTAAAATCTCAAGCAACTATGCTTGGAAATGGGTGCATGGAGAAGGGTGCATGGAAATGTGATGCTTTAGTTGTATACTCTGCTTGCAAGACTTTGCAGAAAAATTGAATTAAATGCTATTTACTTGCTAAAATAAAAAAAAAATGACGTGGTCTTCTGCACTGAGCTTTTTATCAAATCTTAAGTGTACATAGGAGTGCTGTAGAAGTGTAGGGAGTTAGTCTAATGAGAAATATGAAAACAAATGCTTAATAGAACGTTGTTAAAGAAGCAATGGATGAAATATGGAAAATGTGTTTAGTTTTTAGTTTAATTAAAAATAAATAAATAATAGTAATATGTTAAGATACAGCACTGAAACAAATGATAGTATCCAAGAAAGATGTAATGAACAGGAAATCATAAATTCTACAAATGTTAACCAAAATCATAAGGCTTGCAGGGGTGAATGGTGTCACTGAATAAATATTTCCTTATGGAATGGCTTGTAGTTCTCCCACATGTGTGCAAAGATTGCATCTGTGTCTATCAACTGGAAAAAGACTATTACAATTTGCCTGTGTAAAAGAAGAAATAGCAGGATGCTATTTGTTAACTGTGTCTAAAAAGATATTTGGCAAATTCTGATTAAAAACAAAAAGGTTGGAATATCACTAAATATGGAGTTGAAGTTTAGTTGATGAATGCAGGAAGAGCAATATATCATTGAAGTAATGCTAATGGAAGATTCCTTAGTCAATGGTTCAACATTTGAGCAAGGGATAATACAAGTATGTGTGATGTCTCAATAGTTCAATGTATTTATGGAGAAATCATTATGGTGACATCAAAGATGTGGGATGAGAATGTGAATTAGTGTATATACTTTTGTGTGCAAACAATCCTGTGTTGTTGGCTATCATAAGTGATACAAAATAGAACAGGTAGATGAATTTCAAATTCAGTAGAACATGTACTAAACTGAGAAAAGAGATGGAGCTATTTTAAAAGTGAAAATGCAGAATACACAGTTAGCAAGTAGTATATGATCTGTTATGAAGAATGACTATCTGTTGAAAGAAACTTAGATGGCTATGCTTTTGCCTGCCATTTTGCAGACACAGAAAAGGGTGGGGAGCAAACAGTGTTAGTGTAAACTACATTTACCTATATTTTCCTAATTCCTACTTTTAATTTCATTGGCTTACTATGTCTTATTTATTTTCTGCACTTTACATAGTGTTGTTTATCCAAATGTTAACTAGACAGGATTACAAGAAGCCAATGAAGAAACACCAAGCAGATTTAGCAGAAAGGTAGCTGTGCTTTATATTTAGAACTGTTTCCCCTTCTTACAACCGCTTTCCTCTAAATTGCATGAGAATCCTTGCAATATTTTATAATCTTATTTTCCTTCTTCTGCACACTACAAAGGCATGGAGAAATTAAATGAAGCACTTAAGATGCTGTCAGTCTGAAAGATGCTTAGCTGGTCTGCCCTTTGGCCTCCCCTCAAACCCATACATTATTTAACCCAAAGATAATGCATAAATGAGATGGAATAATGGTAGGAGGAGTGATAAATAGTATATATTCAAGTTTCTCAAATCTTGGCCCATTACCTTTGTTTCTTTTCTAGGATGTGGTGTTAATCATGCTAATATTTTACAGCCCAGCTTCACACTTTAGTCATTATTTTAATCAAAGTGATCAGTGTAGGAAAGAACACACTATCAGGTGGGAATAGTAGCTGTGGCTTGCTGTTAATTACTTTGCATTTTACAGCAATCAGCAGCAGGGGCTGAGATCATAATAAATTCATGACTTATGGGGCCATAAAATCATTACCGTAGGAAAATATGTTTTATCAGGGATTCAGCGGGCTGTTGCTCAGAGAGAGATTTCTGGAAGAAAATGACACCCATGAAATTAAACCAATCTTTGCAGTCAGCAGAAATGCAAATGTTGGTACAAACACACAGCTGGGCTGGGTTTATGCATGAGGTATTGGGAAAGGGTCTGGATGGAGGAAAAACTGAAACAGGTGGGAACAAATGGGAAGACAAAGTTGGCTGACAAGACACAGAGGCAAGGAAAAAGAAGTTATGAAAAGAAGGAGAAAGCACATGTGGAAGAGATTTCAAATTTACACTATGAGATTGGGAAACTCCACCCAAGGCTGAAGACAGATGTAACAGTCTTAGAGTGTCAGTTTGCCTAACATAAGCATTCTTTTTTCTGTTCCTGAACTAACTTAAAATCCCAATTCTACGGATTCCAGCAGGCAAAAATCTGGCTGCGGAGAAGGCTTTTTGGTGTTATCAAGGGCAAAAATCGCTCAGTTTCACCCCTTAATCCTTCTTGGATCAGTTTCAACTCTAAAACAGTGTTTTCACATAAACAACATGTGGTTTATGGTTAGGTCCTCAGACACTTGTAAAAAGTACTTCATTGACTTAGGACTGAGTCAAAACAAGCTTGCTTAAATGGTTAATGGTTTATAAATGGTTACAGTTTACTGTAAGAGGCAGTTTGTCTAGTGGTTAAGGCATCTAGCTAGAAAGCAGGAGACTGATTTCTAGTCCTGCTTTAGGCATGAAAGCCAAGTGGATGACTTTGTGCCAGTCACTCTCTCTCAACCCAACTCACCTCACAGGTTTGTTATGGAGAAAATAGGAGTATTAGGTATGTTTGCATCTTTGAGATATTTATGAAAATAATAAATGCAGTACACACTTATTTTTATAAATACAGAGATTGATTTTTATAGACAAAAAGGACGATATTTTAGTAAGTGTGTCTAGCTTCTGAATGTTCAATAGGTGGCAGTTGCTTAGCAGTTCAGAAACTAAATTGAATTATGCCTACTTAATCTTTGAATGGGAGACCTCCCAAGAATTCTAGACTGGAAGTCAAAAAACATCCCAGAAGACAGAGTGACGTCAGATCCATATTGCTCCCTCCAAAAAAAAACCTCCATATGGAATACAGTCCCTGAGGTCAAGCTCGATTCTAAGGAGATGCTTCAATATGGAATTTGCATTGGCTTTTTCCTGAGATGCCACAGGCAAATTTTCCTAGATGGATCTGTCTCTCTATACAATTCCAGAAGAACTGAGAAAAATGGAATGTTTATTTGAAAAGAACTGACTGTGAGATCCACCATAACTGTATAAGAAGTAAAAGGAATACTGAGCCAAGCTATAAGGAAATAGAACACTAATTTGGCCCAAGTCCAGTTCTCCAGTGTTTTGAAAAAGATTCGAAGTGTTTGACAGCAACCTAGGTCCCTAGGGACCATAAAGTCCCTGAATATTTTTTGGGGTGGCCTCCACACCACAGCAAACTAGGACTACCAAAAAATATTGTTCCCCATCATTTGGAGGCATATCGATACAATAAATGCTAAACTGGCATCAGTATTTTATTCCATCTCCAAAAATAAGGAAAAGGAAAGATTTTTTTTACCTGACTCACAAATATGACAGAGTCCTGCTAGCTTTTCATCCTCCCCTTGCCCACTGTGTCCCTCACACTCTCCCAAACAGACAGTATACATACAGCATCAGCTACTTTGACAGCTGGAAGCTCCTAACAGTAGCCAGGCAACAGCCGCTTAAGGCTCTGCCTGTCTCGGGGGAGTGACAGCTGCAGGAAGATGATTAGCAGCCACCACCATCACTGCCAAGCCCAGCTTCCCTCCCGACTCTCGCCAGCTCTGAGGTCAGTGCAGCAGGTGCAGGTGATTGCCTTGTAATGGAGGCTGCCAACCGAGCCTCGCCATTTTCATTAGACTTGGTTTCCTCTCATTAACTTGTATAGCAATGGTCAAACAATAAATAATTGCTTAAATAAATGCAGAGGGAGTAGTTTACTCTGGACAATCACTCTGCTTTCTGAAATAATATACTTTCCTGGCCCTGGATAACAGGTTTCTCAGTTCCTTAACTGAGTGAATTTTTCAAAAGCTTTACCCCATTGCCTAGGAAATAGGAAAATTAAGGACTGAGGAGTCCTAGTATTGCTAAGTTCACATTTCTTATGTAATAATATTATGTGAGTTGGTTGTTTCTCCAATTTTCATACTTTGCCATTCCCCCAGGTAACTATTTGCTAACACCAATTAAATATTTCCTCACATTCGCCACTGGTTATTTCTCTCTCTCTTTTCCCCCTTTCCTTTATCTCAGAGCATCAGCTCTAGTGAGTAGAATAGGTGATGAGCTTCTGGGACTGGAAAAATATAAAACATTTTTAAAAAAGTCTGGAAACTCACTGGTCAGTGGTTTGTTAAAGGATTGAAACTAGCCATCACTCCGTCTCTGGTTAGTGAGATTTCTTTGCCGTTTTTTTTTAAAAAAAATACATTTTTAAGTCCTAGCGCCGTATTGCTGGGTATAGTTGCAGCTACTCTTCCCATAAAAAACAGGGTTGCAGATTCTTCTTTGGGGGCATTGTAGAAAAAGCAAAATGGTCAGGAGTACAAATGGAGGAGAAATTCCTTTGCTTACCATATCAGTGTGATGCCATCTAATCCCAATTTTACAGACTAATGAACAAACTGAAATACAATTGTTATTTATACTTTTTCAAAGTTGAATAGTAATGATCCAAGTAAAAATCTTACAGGTGAAAATTACATTCTAAATCTGATTGCCTTTATAATGGTTCAGAGATATCCAAAAATTCAAATGATCAGAGTTCTGATAATCTATTCCATATTATTTATAAGAGTGATTGGTTAATGTCCTGGCCCAATTTAAAATATTGATGTGACAGTCCTAAACAGTTGGGATTGTGCTATTTGAAGCATTTCCTGAATACACATAAAATATGTAATCATCTACCCAGGTATTAAGAGTGACCACACAGGCTTATAATTAAGACTAATTATATAACCAGGTGAACAAGAGAAGGTCCTTTCTTTGCTAAACTATATTTCTCATAAAAAATATTTTTTCCTTCCTTCTGTCTTCTAAGTATTATACTTCAGCCTTCTTTTGATTAAAGATGCTCATGGGGTTTTTTCATTCTTGTTATTTTTCAGGGTTAACCCATAATCAATAGTGTAATGTACTTTACTTGGATTCTTGAGCTGATTTGGTGTGTATTTTATGTTGTTGTTTTCCTTGCAAACCTAGCAGACAACTTTGTCTCCCAAAAAGTAGAGAAGGGAACTAGGGGATTAGCCATTTTGGATCTAATTCTCACTAACAGGGATGAAATGATAGAAGGTGTTGAAGCCACAGGAACCTTGGGAGGAAGTGATCATGCAATATTGGAATTCAACATTATGGAAGCACAAGCAATAGAACACAGTCAAACTAGAGTCTTGGACTTTAAGAGAGCTAATTTCAATAAACTTAGAGAGGGTTTGGGAAGGATTCCATGGATGAGAATCCTCAAGGGGAAAACAACTCAAGAAGCTTGGGAAATTTTGAAAAGTGAGATAATAAAAGCCCAGTCTAGCACAATACCAACAAAGAGGAAAAATTACAGCTCTCAAAAGAAACCAGCATGGCTGCATAAAGAACTCTCTGATAAATTGAAAGATAAAAAGGACAAGTATAGAAAGTGGAAAGAGGGGCACATAACTAAGGCAGAATATCAGCAAATAGCCCGAGCCTGCAAAGATGAAGTGAGGAAAGCTAAGGCTCATAATGAACTAAGGCTTGCGACCAAAGTCAAAAATAACAAAAAAGCTTCTTTCAACATGTAAAAAACAAGAAAAAAGTGAAGGAAATGATTGGTCCATTAGTGGGTGAAAGTGGCAAGAAGGTGACAAGCAACAGGGAGAAAGCAGAACTATTTAACTCATTTTTTGCATCTGTCTTTACACAAAGGGAAAAAACAGACCAACCTACCAAAAATAGTGCCATAAAAAACAGAATAGAAATGCAAGTTAAGATAGGCAAGAAAACGGTAAGTGAGCACCTGTCCAGCCTAGACGAGTTCAAATCACCAGGACCAGATGGATTACACCCCAGGGTTCTCAAGGAACTGGCAGATGTGATCTCAGAACCATTGAACTATATTTTTCAAAGATCCTGGAGCACTGGGGAATTACCGGAGGACTGGAAAAGAGCTGATGTAGTTCCCATCTTCAAAAAAGGGAAAAAAATGGACCCAGGAAATTACAGACCTATCAGCCTGACCTCAATACCTGGGAAGATTCTGGAAAAGATAATCAAACAACGAATCAGCGAACACCTAGAGGCAAACAAAATCACTACTAAAAGCCAACATGGGTTTGTCAAAAACAGATCATGCCAGACAAACCTTATTGCATTCTTTGACCAAGTGACAAAATTAGTGGATCAGAGGAATGCTGTGGATATAATTTACTTGGACTTCAGTAAGGCATTTGATAAAGTAGATCACAACCTACTACTTGATAAGATAGAAAAATGTGGGTTAGACAGCATCACCACCAGATGGATTCGTAGCTGGCTGACCGGCCGTACTCAGCGTGTGGTCCTCAATGGAACCGCATCTACATGGAGGGAAGTGTGCAGTGGGGTGCCCCAGGGCTCTGTTCTGGGGCCAGTGCTCTTCAACATCTTCATCAACGATTTGGACGAGGGGATAGATGGGGAACTCATCAAATTTGCGGATGACACCAAGCTGGCAGGAATAGCCAACACTCCAGAAGACAGGCTTAAGATACAGGAGGACCTGGACAGACTTGAACATTGGGCGCTATCTAACAAAATGAAATTCAATGGTGAAAAAAGTAAGGTTCTACATTTAGGCAAGAAAAACCAAATGTACAGGTATAGTATAGGGGGTACCTTGCTCAATAGTAGTAACTGTGAGATGGAGTCCTAGTGGACAATCACTTAAATATGCCAGCAGTGTGCTGCAGCTGCCAAAAAAGCCAACACAGTGCTGGGCTGCATTAACAGAGGGATAGAATCAAGATCACGTGAAGTATTAATACCACTTTACAATGCCTTGGTAAGGCCACACTTGGAATACTGCATCCAGTTTTGGTCACCACGATGTAAAAAAGATGTTGAGACTCTAGAAAGAGTGCAGAGAAGGGCAACAAAGATGATTAGGGGACTGGAGGCTAAAGCATATCAAGAACGTTTGCTGGAATTGGGTATGTCTAGTTTAATGAAAAGAAGGACTAGGGGTGACATGATAGCAGTATTCCAATATCTCAGGGGCTGCCACAAAGAAGAGGGAGTCAAGCTATTCTCCAAGGCGCCTGAGGCAGGACAAGAAGCAACGGATGGAAACTAATCAAGGAGAGAAGCAACTAGAACTAAGGAGAAACTTCCTGACAGTTAGAACAATTAACCAGTGGAACAAACTGCCTCCAGAAGCGGTGAATGCTCCAACACTGGAAGTTTTTAAGAAGAGACTGGACAGCCATTTGTCTGAAATGGTATAGGGTTTCCTGCCTGAGCAGGAGGTTGGACTCGATGACCTCCAAGGTCCCTTCCAACTTTATTATTATTATTATTATTATTATTATTATTATTATTATTATTATTATTATTATTATTATTATTATTATTATTATTATTATTATTATTATTATTATTATTATTATTATTAGTTTAAAAATATTAAATACTATTTATTCATTTTAAATTGTGTTTACAGTATTGATTGTGAGCTACCTTGAGGAGCATAAAATACCGAAATGAATAAATAAGTAAAGAATGCCAGGCTTGTTAATTCCTTCACATCCAGTTCCCCATTCTGGTGGAGATACTTCCTACACCTTTCTTTATAGACTTCTTCTTTGTAAACATTGAACTGCTAAGGTCCTCAGGGCAGGGAATGTATTTTTAATTGTATTATTTTGCTTGTGTTTCCAAGTAAGGTGTCATGTACCTGTATAGCATGGCATAAATGATAAATATTTGCAATAAAAAGTGAACTCTTATAGTCCCTGAAAATAGTTCCTAAGAATCCTGAGATGTTTCAAATTTTATCTTCCAAGGTTGAAGAGATATCTCTGCTGAGAAAGGAAAATACAACAATGATTTATCCCCCCTGGCATTCACAATTATTCCTTCCCTGATATCCTTACTCTAACAGAAGGAGGGAAGGAAAAAGATCAGGAGAGATGGGGAAGGAAAACTTTGGGTGCAAGGGGTCCAATATTTTCTCATTCCTCAATCTCTTCTCCAGCAGAAGGAAGAATTTTTGGCAGCTCTGTCAAAAAAGTATCTCCCATTGATTGCAATTAAACTCAGGAATCCAATCTTATGCTTAAGCAGGATACAGAAAAAGGCTCTTTCCATCCTTTCCTTTTCCACACTGGCATTAGTTTGAAATCGCTTTGGCCATGTTGACTACTTACATGCAAGTAGATAGTGTTGCATTGCCATTATTTTTTTATTGGCAATGTCCTGCCATCTTTAAAGATTTGATAGAGGAAGATTGTTGGGTTTTCCCTTAAGTAGCTCTGGCATCCTAAATGTGCTACCATATCATAAATCGTGGGAAATCCCCAATTGTGGCATACCAATTGTAATAATAACATGTTATAAATATTTGCAACACTTCTCTTTGCACCAACCATTTTTCTGGTAGAGAGTATCAGTATCAGTGAAAATGATGCTGGCTTGCCTGATTTTCATGTCTCTTCCAATTACACTGTGCAAACATAGGACCTTATTTAGTGTTATTTAAGCATGAAATTATAACAGATCATTTGAAAAATAACCACTGAAGAAGAATCTAAAAATACATTTTCATCTCTGGTTAGCATCCGCTGGGCTGAGGGAGAGCTGAGTTGAAAGGATATCAAAAGAAGTCACGCTGCTGCTGCTGCTGCCGCCACCTATAATTCAGAAGAAGAGATGCTGCTAATTCAGGCAGGTATAGCTGAGCTGCTGCCTGCTTTGGGAAGAATTATTCCACCACCACCACCATCCCATAATATATCTTGATCATTTCATGATGGCAATGTTAGCAGCTTTGCTTTTTCTGGCCGGGTAGACCAGTCCCCCTTTGGCTGGTCTGTCCTGGTAGACCAGTACACCTGTCCGTGAGCGGCGCAGTCCCGGAAAGGCTGGGAATTAAGTCCTCCAGCAAGCTCTGATCTGTGGGCGCTGTTCCTTCAGTCAGTAGTGACTCAATTGCGACTGAGTCGTCCAGCATGTCTTCTTGAGTTGCGCAGGACTCCGGCGGCTCAGGCGCACCGCAGCTGTCAGGCAGCCCTCGGCTCGCCTCTTGGTCAGTGGCGAGGGTTTGACTAGCCTGCCGCTGACGCAGTTGATCAATGTGGTGGTGCAAAGCGCACCCGTCTTCCAGGACCATTCGTAAGAGAGTGGTCCTGACACCTTACAAACCACAGCTACCACCCCCAGTGCCCCTTGACCGTAGTTCCTTGCCCAAACTCGGTCACCGACTTGAAAATTCCTCGGGGGCTTGTGTAGCGCTGTCTCTGCTGCAACTTGGTCTGGATGGAGACGGTCCAGCTTCATGGTCAGCCGACGTCCCCATCTCAGCTCCGCTGGGCTACGACCCGTTGAGGTGCACGGAGTTGCGTGTTGGCAGAGCAAAAGGTCTGCCAACCTGTGATGCCAATCGCCCTTGGTTATTCTTTTAAGTGCTTCTTTGGTCATTCTGACCATTCGTTCTGCTTGACCGTTAGAGGCCGGGTGAAACGGGGCAGAGGTGGTGTGTCTAATCATATTAGACTTTAGAAATGACTTAAATTCTGGCTTCCGGTTCCAGATCACGGCGCTGGCGGATGCGCGGAGAGCGCGCTCTCTCCGCCGCCCAGTTTCCCTTCGTTGGGCGACCCTGAAAAGGGTTGTAAGTCACCCTGGAGGGGCGACGACCATAAGGAGGACCCTCGACAGATCTCAGAAGGGCGGTAGCCCTTCCGTTTGATCCGAGGCAGCTCCTTTGGACCGTCGGAGAAAAGATTGGCCATTAACATGGCCGATCACTAAGCCATGCCAGCCGAAAGCCAAAATTATCACCAAGCACAACCAAAGCACTGCGGAGGATTTGGGTGAGACCTTCCCTTCCCTTTCTTTTACCCCAACTATCTTCCTGTGAAAGCCTCCTGAAATTTCTTCCCCACTTTTAACATAGCGGCGTCTGCCTACCTTGGGAAACTAAAGCTTTGAAAAAAACAACTAATCTAAGCAACTATATAACTGGATTTGTATTTTTTGGATACTCTGGGGTCCCAAAAAGTTCCTATTACCGGGACTTATTACCTTATCTATTTGTTAAGTTCGGAAAAAAAAATTAACTGGATAAAAGCCTAACTGGTGTCTGGAAAAAGATTTTGTAGCCTATTGGGGACATCGTGTGGCGAAGCCTGGTACAGCAACTGAATTTCTCTGACTGTGAGGCCTGCTTACTCCCTAGACTTGTCCTTCACACTAAAAAAGATAAAAATTTGAAACAGCTGGGTGGTGAAAACAACTTCTAGGAACAGTGGAGGTGGACATTTGCTGACTTTTATTAAACATAGCCTTAGACTATTTCTAATCACCACAGAAATGGAGGAATTTTACCCACAACTTAACTATAAACTCATACTTGAAAAAATCCTTGAAGCCACTGAGCTAATGAACTCCAGAGTGAAAGACAAAGATCTCACCTTAAAGCTACAGATTGAAGCCCAGACTCCAACTGATGAATTTATAATCCAAAAAACAACAGAAGAGGAACAAATTAACATCAAAAAGGATCCTACACAACAACAAGTACAATCTACTGAGAACTCTGACAGTCAAACCTTGATTTCAACCAAAGTACCTCTAACTCTAAAAACAACAGAAACCGAAGAAAGCAACATTAAGATGGAGGATCCCAAAGATCAACAAATACAATATATTGAGAACTTAGACAATCTAGACAATAAAATAATAACCACAACACCAGACATGACCTCTTATTCTAGCCAGATGAAACTGGAAGAAGAAGAAGAAGATCAGACTGAACTGATGACAAATATTTTAATTCAAACATGGAGATTTGAACTATTAGGGCAACAATCTAATGACTACAAAGGGGCCAGTTCCTTTGAAAAATTGATAACTGGATGCTCTCCCTTGATTCAAACAACATGTGTAGGAATGAAGGGAGACCTATCTGAGGATTTAAAGGCACTGGTTTGGAAGCCTGCTTGGCACAAAAGAAAGCTAGAGTTAGATTCAAAAATGGGATTTTCCTTCTCCTTTTTCTCTTTTCTGTTGACTGATGATGGAATAGCTTAAAACCTTACTTAATGGATTAAGGAGATTTTTAAAGATATTGATTGATTTAATACTTAGGACTTAGTTCTATAAAGGAAATGAAAATTAGCCATTAGAATATAGTTTTGAATCCTAATATGGAAGTGGGTTTGTGACAATGAAAGATATTTTATTAGTAAATGATGAACTACTAGGACGAGAAATAGAATATACTTGTGAAACAAAGCAAGAATGTAATTATCCAAACAATATGTGTATTTTAGATACGATAATAATTTTGTAATGAAATTAGGAAAATGTGGGTTACCCGAAGTTTAAATATTATGGTTATTAAAGGCTAAATTGGAACATGGTAATTGAAATTAGGTAAAACTTAAAAACAGGACTTGGATATGTATAAGTTAAATCATATTGACAAATGTATTGACTGATTGAACTATAACTACAAATGTATTAACCTGAATGTGACACAATAATTAAGGGAAATAGAGAGGGACTTTTTAATGACACAACCTGAGATATGCAGGAAAGATTTTGCTATTGGACTACTGATTACCCAATTACCACGCTGCTCCCTAAATACCTGGATGTAAAATTGAAAAATTAATAAAACTTGTTATTTAAAAAATAAGAAATGACTGAAATTCTGCAGCAGCAAATTGTGCCCCATTATCTGATACAATTACATCGGGTAAGCCATGTGTGGCAAAGATCCTGCGCAGTTCCTGGATGGTCCTGGCAGTAGTCATAGAAGGGACAGGTGCTACCTTGAGCCACTTTCAGTGACTGTCCACTATAATGAGGAACACCTGTCCTTGGAAGGGTCCTGCGTAGTCTATGTGAATCCTAGACCAGGGAGTTTGTGTAGTTTCCCAGCGATGTACTGGGGCCTGAGGCATTTCAGGTCTGGACTGTTGGCAAATCTGGCATCCATTAACTTGAGTCTCAATATCCTTATCCAACCCTGGCCACCACAGGTAGCTTCTCGCGAGTGCCTTCATCCTTACTATTCCAGGATGTCTCTCATGCAGAGATTCTAAGACTCTTTCCCTATAATACTACTCCCCCATAGAATGCATCTCTTATGTGCAGACAGCTCATCCTGTCTTCTAATAAAACTCTGATGGGCTCCAGTTCTGTGAATGCTCCTTCTTCCGGAGCAAAATCCTACTCTATTCTGCCCCGGGGGCCCATTACCTTTCCTGGGGAAGTCTTCGCGTGGAAATTCCCTCTGGCAACCTTTACAGATGATAGCGATGTGACCCTGTTTGCCACATGCTCGGCACACAGCTGCGCGGAACCGGCATTCTGAGCGCTGGTGTTGTCCTCCGCAGCCCTGACAGCTATGGAAGAAGGCTGCCTTGTTAAGCAGCCGCTGCCTTCTTTCTGGGATCTTCTGCACCCGGTCTGCACCCGGTCGATCTCAATGTCTACGTCTGGGTCTTCTGTTCTCTCTGACTCTTCATGATGCACAACTGTCTGGCTGGCTGGGGAAATTCTTGGAGGGATGTAAAGCCTTGACGGCTCCACCTGTGGCCTCTTCTGTCATCACCTCTTTCAGTGTGTCCTGGAATGTCAGGGTCTCTTTAGCAAACAGCCTCTGCTGTAAGTCTCTACTTCTCAGGCCACATACCAGTCGGTCCCTGAGCCTGTCCTCTAGGTCGGGAAATTCGCAGAGCTGGGATGCTTGGCATAAGGCGGCCATGAATTCAGCAATGGTTTCACCTGGCTGCTGTTCGAACGTGTGTCTATATGCGATAATGGATAGTCTCGGTTTGAAGTGCTCCTTGAGTCTTCGTTTCAAGTCGGTGAAGGTGACTGACTCCAAGGTAGCCGGAGCGACTAGGTTCTCCGCTATATCAAAGGTGGCTTGGCCACATACGCACAAGGTTGCAGCCTTTAAATTATCTTCTCTGACCTGGTTCGCTCTGAAGTAGTTTTCTACTCTTGAGACATACAAACTCCATCGTTCAGGGTGCATCATGTCAAACTCGGAAAGCTTGCCAACTTTGGCCATGGTTAAGCTGTTACTGCGTCTCCAATGCCTTATGCTGCTAGGGCGTCTGTGAGATTCCTAGGGACAGGTCCCAAGGAATGTGCTACCTCCAGCATTTGCATACTGGCAGGCAGAAGGGGGGAATGCGTTTCTGGTTCTGTGTGCCCATCTTTATACCCATTCAGGCAGACACATGGCAGAAGTGGCAGAAAATAGAATTACATCCTAGTCTTGTTTACTTTTTGTACCTGAATCCTTTCCCTCCGCTCTCTCCCTGTCAACAGGTTTCCTTCTGCACTTAAGTCTTCCTATTGACAATTCTGTCTATCCCAGAAGACCTATACATTTTGCTGCTGCTTTTTTTTTTTTTTTTATAAACAAGTTTTATTGGTATTTTTTGGTTTTACATCAAAGTGCTTTAAGAATCCACGTGGAGATAGGGTGGTCAATCATCCCCCCCAAAAAACAAAAAAACAACAACAATATAATCAAACATAAATAATTCAATAATTCCTTAAAAGTTCCTTCTCTATTCCCTCAAGCTATAACCTAGTATTAATACATTTCTAAATAAAATTCAATCATTGTAAAAAAAAATATCAATAGTAATTCACTTATATCCATCAAAATCCTGTTTTTAAGTTTAACTATTTTACCATTACCATTTTCCACTGTAGCCTAAAATGAACACATAAGTTACATTTCAGGTCTCCCAATTTCCCATAAAACAATAATTATTTCTAAAATATACATATTATATCAACTATTATATTTTAATACTTCCCAACTATATTCTATTTCCTATACTCTATCAAGTATATATTTTATAAATCAATCCATATCTCTAAAATTTCCTCAATTGCTTTAACATAATCAAATTAATACATTTCTAATTAGCATTCAATCATTATAAAAGAAAAAATGTCAGTAATATTTCACCAATATCAATCCAACTCATTTTTTAATTTAACTAATTTCCAATTGGCCTTGAATAAACAATAAGCTACATTTCAAATCTCTCAATTTCCCTCATAAAACCATAATTATTTCTAAAATATACATATTATTACCATTATATTTTCCTACTTCCCGACTATATTCCATTTCTTATTCTACTCTAAAATTTAAATCCCATCTATTCCCAACAACAAAAAAAGAAAAATATTTTCTTACTTCTTTTCATATCTATATTCTATTTCTTATTCTATTCTTCTTGTTTACCAATTCCATATTACCATTCCAGATCATAATCAAATCAATAATTTTCATCTCAGTAGTATTATCTCAAACCAAAATCTTAAGCCTTTTTAACCCTTCAAATAGATTTTTAATTCTCATTTTTAAATCTAATTCTAGCTTTCTTTTTGTGCCAAGCAGGTTTCCATAAAAGAGCCTTTAAATCATCAAATCTCGATATTTGATCATGTATAGTCCTAAACAATTCAGTCTGATGATGTTTCTTTTCTCTTTTTTCCAATATTGTCAAAGCTGTATAGTTCTTTTTGTTCAATGTAATAGTTACTCGTTGATTATCCGTATTATCACAATTCTCAAAGTCTCGTATTTGCAAATCGGGTCCCATTGCTTTTGACTTTGTAAGTATTTCAATGGAAATCCAACTTTGGTCATCCAAGTTCTCAGTAATATTTTCTTCTAGATTGCTTTGTTTTTCATTTAGTATGTGAGTTGTAGAGTAGTCAATTGAAGTCTGGAAGTCATTTTGAAGTTTTATAATGAAGGCATCTAGTCTAGCATTCACTCGCTCATGAAATTCATAAATTCTTCCCGACATATGTTTCCAAATCAGTTGTGAATGGGATTCTTCCATCTCTTTAAATTGTATAAGTTGCTTGCCAGTCTCTTTAAAGTTGGTATTCTTCCTCTATTATTCCTTGTGCTGAAAATTAGTAGTTAATTCTAAAACATCATCTTTAAAGTTTTTTCTAGAATAAATCCAAAGCCAAACTGTAGGTAAACCTTGTATTTGTACTCCAAAAAAAAAGAGCCAATCCATATGGCTGAGAAAGCACTTTAAAGTCAAGTTAGAATGATATAAATGAAAGCAGAGGGGGGGGAAGTATCTTCTTGCGGTCAGATAGGAATGTCTGGGCGTAGAGTAAAGTCTGGGCGTCGAGCCAAAAGGCTGAATACACACCGAACACAAAACAGTGAAAGTTCTCAAGCGAATACTTTGTTACTAATTTGAAACAGTACAGAAAAAAAATACCCAGCATGAGAGAGAAAAGGTTTTAAACTGAATAATATGATTAAAATGATTTTTCTAAATGTAGGAATAAATTCAAATAAAATAGCTTAAGACACCTTATGTACAGAAGGGGGGGAGGAATAAAAAACACTCCACCCCCCTCCCTAAAGGTTTCAAGCTAAAACAAGTAGGCAGAAAGACGCAGAGTTTTTTCAGGGTCCCCGAAGTCCAGCAATTCAAGTAGTCAATAGAAGTTAATTGTTTTTCCAAGCTCTTTTCCCCAAATATACGAACGCTGCTCTCTTAAAGTAGGGAAATAATTCCAAAAGCTTTTCACAGGAAGGTAGTTAGGGTACAAAGAAGGAAGGAAAGGTCTCACCCGGATCATCCATGGTGGTTCTTTTTGCTTAGCTGTTCTTGTGGCTTACGGCTGGAGCAGCTAGGTTATCGGCCATGTTAATAGCTGCTGTTCCCTCCACAATCAACGAGTATCCTCCCCAGCAGTAGTCACCCCTCCAGGGTGACTTTTGACCCTGTCCAGGGTCTACCGGCAGGGGGAAACCGATTGGCAAAGGGAACGGACCCTTTGCATGACCGCAGGCGCTGCAGACCGGAACCGGAAGCCATTTTGCTGCTGCTTTGTATGGTGAGACAAACTCTTTAAATACATCTGTCTAAGAACATATGTTGAAAACACCTTAATTTAAACAGGTAAACACATATAACACAAAATTATAATCCAAGTATGCAAAAAGTACAGTCTGAAGAATAATAGAATAACAGAGTTAGAAGGGATCTTGGAAGTCTTCTAATCCAATTCCCTGCTCAAGCAGGAGACCGTATATCATTCCAGACAAGTGGCTGTCCAGTCTCTTCTTAAAAACCTCCAATGATGGGCCACCCACAACTTCTGAAAGCAAGTTATTCTGCTGGTTAATTGCTTTCACTGTTAAGAAATTTCTTAGTTCTATGTTGCTTCTCCCCTTGATTAGTTTCCATCCATTGCTTCTTGCCTTCTAGTGCTTTGGAAAATAAGTTGCCTTGTCTTGCTCTCCTCTTTCTTGGCTTCCCTTCTGGTGCTTTGGAAAATAGGGCACATGTAAGACACCAACAACATTCCTTTTGTGGACTCTGAAACCCCTACAGTGTGTAGATCCAAAAAATTAGGATTTTGTTTGCATATTCACAGATTTGGGGGTAAGGAATTAAGCTTTGCCCATGTTTAACATAAGATACCTATTTCTTCCCTCTAAACTCCTTGTCAGAAACCATACCTATCTACTCTTTGTCTCTTTCCCTGACCCAAATTCCATTCTCTTCTCTCCTTGGGTTCTGCCATACTCCTGGAGGGGAGGGGGGAGTGATTGTGGGTTTATTGCCTTAGCTTCCTCTATCGCTACGTTGTAACACTTCACTTTTCCGCAATATTTCTCTCTGTACTTTCTTCTCCCTAAACTGTCAACTAGCAAAGGGGGGAGGAAGAAAGGAATGCAGCCTGGCTTATCTTTCTGCTCTCAAGAGAAGGTGCGAAGAACCGCCTAAACATCGCTGTTACAACCAGAGCCGGCCTGATGTTATCTCCCCTTTCCCATGAAGGACTTAACACCTGGGGATTGGCCGATTTGAACTGTCCGGATGAACTATGGGGTGGGGTTTGCTTGGGGACACTTTAACCTATCGTTCTGCGTGGGAAAACCTCAGATCCTGTCTAGTATGCCTACTATCAGCTTCTCCTAATAAAAGTTCCTTTTGGAAGAATCTGCGTCCATGAGTTCTGCTTTCTTGGGATGAGGTTTTGAAGTGGGCCCTGACATTAGACAGGCTGTGCAGTGATAGTCAACCCGGAAGGAAGAACCTTGCCGGGGGACTTTGCAAAGTCTACCATGTTGGACAACAAGGCAGGGAAGGAAGAAGCCGCCGCAAAGGGAAAGTCCTCCCTCCGGTCGGGACCCTGCCAACTGTCAGACTCCGGGACGTCCTACACCTCGGAGGAAGAGGTAGTGGAGATGCACAGCCACAAGCCTCAGTGGTCAATGGGCGTTGGGAAGAAGGATGACTGGGAAAAGAAATCCAGAAAGGTGACCCTGAGATAAGGCAGCGAACAATCAGGGTGGAAGCAGGAGATGCAGAGGTCCCTTCACCTCAGTGAAGAGGAAGGGGATCATGGGGAGCAGTCAAACTGGATCCTGGAGAAAGCCATTGACCTGATGAAATCAACCCTTGTCTCCCTCAAGGATGAAAAACCCGAGCCCCGCAGCTGCACCGTTACCTTAGGCAGCAGCGCGAAAGACACCGAGGTGGAGTCTGAAGCCGAGATTCCAGGAACCTCAGGTGGCGCCGTCGAATCTGCAGCAGTTGCTGCAGCAGCCCCCACTCCTCGCAGCTGCCGACTGGGATGGACGGCACCACAGACGACAAAGGAGGCACCGATCCATCCAGAAATTTCCTCCGTTGGATGTAAAGTTCCAAGAGGAGCCGTGACACCTGGGGTTCTTCCTGACCCAGGTCATCAGCTACATCCTGACATCCCAAACGACAAGGCTCAGATCCGCATCGTACAGGCAGCCCTGGGTGGCATGGCAGCTGACGCCCCCGAGCTTCAGAACTTCAACCAGTTCATGTTCTCCCTTAGGCGATGGTTCGAGGACCCATTGGCAGACAGGAAGGCCCAGGAAAAAATTAAAACAGTGAAGCAGGGCAGACGCCCGGTGGCTGAATATACCCAAGAGTTCTGAGTCATCACTAGCAAGTTGAACTGGCCGGAAGACATCCTGCTTAGCCATTTCAAGGATGGCTTGAATTACGACCTCTATGATTCCTGCCTTCCCCGGGGAGACCCACACCGACTGCACGAGTGGTACGTCCTGGCAGAGGAAGCCGAAATCGATCTACTCAAGAGACACCGCAGAGGGAAGCCATGGAGCCAATCACCAACCGAGCCATCACACGAGCCAGCAAAGCCTCAACCCACCGGCTGTTTCAAGTGTGGGAAGGAGGGACATCATGCCGCGGAATGCCGTTCGATGAATCCCCAGGAGAAACCTGACCGGGCACCAATCGGAAAGTCGGGGAAGTCGCTTGCTAAACCCTGAGAGCTGGCTATGAAAGGCACCGAAACCATAGAGTTCCCCCCCTCTGCCCAGCAGGGGAAGGGAACCCTGGCCTACACTGCAGGAGCATCCAATTCGTTGGATGACAACTCTGAAGACAAGTCCCTGGTAAGTGGACCTATTGCGCCCCCCACCCGGACAGTGACTATATTAGCCCCCTCTATGCCCGAAGCTGTCAAAGTTAGAGCCCTAATAGACTCCGGCTGCACACATTGCCTAATTAGCCCAACACTGGAAGGTAACCTGGCAATTCGTGGTGACCCCAGGCATGGAGTGCCCAATAGTATTAGGGATGGCGTGGTTAGTGAAGTGGAACCCCCATGTGGACTGGCGAACAGTGGAACTCAGATTTCCGAAGGGAGTTCAGATGAGCCCACCATCCCAGGGAGCACCAGAAAACCCCGCCCGGGAACAAGCAGCGGTGGGGGAAGAGAAAGCATCACCCGAAATACCAGAAGAGTACAGGGATCTCGCTGAAAGGTCGGATGAACTACCCCCTCACTGACCTACGGACTGTGCTATAGAGATTAAGCCAGGGGCGAAGCTTCCAAAACCTAGACTATATTCCATGAGCCCCGAGGAATTACAAGAAATGCAAAAGTTCATAGATAAGAACCTGGAAAGGGGCTTTATCAAACCAGCTTCCCCAAAGAAGGTGGTAGCCCCAGTCCTGTTCAGGGAGAAGAAGGATGGCACCCTGCGCATGTGCGTGGACTACCGCGCTTTAAATGTAATAAGCAAAAGCAATCTGTACCCTCTCCCCCTTATGAAGGACATGTTGTCCCACTTGTCCAAGGGGAAAATCTTAACAAAACTGGACTTAAGGGAAGCCTATTACCGTGTTAGAATCAAAGAGGGGGCAAATGGAAAATGGCGTTCAATTGCCCTATGGGATGTTACCAATTCAAAGTCCTGTCGTTCGGGCTGCAGGGAGCTCCCGTGGTCTTTATGCAATTAATTAATGATGTACTGAGGAAGCATCTGTACAAGGGGGTTCTTGTTTACCTGGATGACATCCGGATATTCACAGAGACAAAGGAGGAGCACATAAAATTAGTTAGAGCTGTCCTGAAAAAATTGAGAGCCGCCAACCTTTACGCAAAACTATCAAAATGCGAATTCCACAAAGAAAGGATAGATTATCTGGGTTACTGCATATCAACTAAGGGCATAGAAATGGACCCCGGGAAGGTTCGGACAGTGCTAGAATGGGCGCCACCCCTCACGAGAAAGCAATTGCAAAGCTTCCTGGGGTTTGCCAACTTCTACCGTCAATTTATTCCCTCTTTCGCCCAGATAGCCTTGCCCATCACAAACTTGTTAAAAATGAAAGGGGGAGGCCCGACAAAACCGAGCCAGCCATTAACATGGACAATGGAATGCCAAGCCGCATTTGAAAGATTAAAGAGACTTTTCTCAACTGAGCCGGTCCTAAAACACCCCGACCCGGACAAACTGTTCATGATTCAAGCAGATGCCAGCGATGTGGCAGTAGGGGCTGTGTTACTACAGGAAAATGATAAAGGGTGTTGCAACCCTGTGAATACACATCCAGAAAACTCTGACACAGAGCAGCACTGGGCGGTGTGGGAAAAAGAGGCGTATGCTGTGAGATGGGCACTTCTCACCTGGCGCCATTTCCTGGAAGGAAATAAAATTCCATTCCAGGTCTGGACAGACCATAAGAACCTGGAAGCCCTCAAAACACCCAGAAAACTCACACCCAAACAAGCCCAGTGGTGGCAACATTTCCACCGGTTCACATTCACAATTAAACACTTGCCAGGGGGGAAGAATTTCCTGGCAGATGCACTATCCCGCATGCCCCAATACAATAGCACCTGACCAACTATCTCAAAACCACTCATGCCAGAGACGCAATTGCCAGTGCAAGTAACCACCAGGAGCCAAGCAAAACTAAACCAACCACTAGCTAGCCAAGCGGGCATTGAGTTCAGGAAGGCTCTAGAAACCGAGGATTGGTTCCAAAACCACAAAAACCTTTGCACCATCACTGATGGCCTGCCTTGGGTAGGAGAGAAGCTATATATCCCAAAGGGTTATATTCATGCAGCTCTGCCACCATACAAAGCCACTTCGGATTTGTGAAGTCACTTTGGATTTGTGAAAACGCTACACTTAATAAAAAGACAATTCTGGTGGCCATCTATGAAAAAATACATTAAAAGCTATGTGGCCAGCTGTCCGACTTGTGCAGCAGCCAAGAGACTGCAAGGAAAGTTACCCGGACTACTGCAACCAGTAGCAAACCCCTCAGTCCCATGGAGAGAAATCTCCATGGATTTCATAGTGGAGCTGCCAGAAAGCAATGGAAACACATGCATCTGGGTGGTCACAGACCTATTCTCAAAACAAGTACATTTCATTCCTTGTCCAAAAATCCCTACCGCTAAAGCCTTGGCAAAACTATTTGTTCAACACATCTACAGATTGCACAGAGCCCCTCAACTAATAATATCAGACAGGAGAGTGCAATTCACATCCGACTTCTGGAAGGAGTTTTTGTCCCTTTTAGGGACCACCCAAGGACTGTCATCATGTCATCATCCTCAGACGAATGGTGGGATGGAATGTTCAAACTCAGTAATTGAACAATATTTAAGATGCTTCATGTTGGAAAACAGACGAACTGGACCAATCTGCTCCCATTCGCAGAAGTAGCTTACAACAACGCAGTCCATTCCAGCATGGGCTACACACCATTCCAAGTAGCCACTGGCCAAAGTTTCAACCCCATGCCAGAACTAACCCCCACCAAACCAGCCATTCCCTCCTTGAAGGAATGGATTGCACAATTACAAAACACCTGGCCAGTATTTAGGAAAGCACTAGATGAAGCCAGGCAAGCATATAAAGCACAAGCAGATAAGAAGAGGATCAAACCAAAACAATTTTCCATAGGGGAGATGGTGTACCTGTCCACAAAATACCTTAAATCATTACAACCATCCAAAAAACTAGGACCAAAATACGTGGGACCATTCCCTATCAAAAGAATCATAAACCCAGTAACAGTAGAACTAGAATTACTAAAAACCCTTAGACAAATTCACCCTATTTTTCACTGCAGTTTATTAATACGAGAACAACGGTCTCCCTTAAGACCAACTATTCCCTCCCCACCTCCTCCCATTATGGTTGAAGGAGAACAACATTTTGAAATAAAAGAAATCCTTGATTCCAGAAAATATCACGGGGCAACGCAATATCTGGTAGCATGGAAACATCTCCCTTCTTCTCAAAATGAATGGGTTCACAAACGCCACATCAGAGTCCCCAAATTGCTTTAAAAGTTTCACTCGGACTACCCGAACAAACCAGACTAACCTCTCAACATTTGTTTTATCTCTCAACAGGTGGATTGCTCATATTTTTAAGGGAGGCAGGATGTCAGAACCCATACCTATCTACTCTTTGTCTCTTCCCCTGACCCAAATTCCATTCTCTTCTCTCCTTGGGTTCTGCCATACTCCTGGAGGGGAGGGGGGAGTGATTGTGGGTTTATTGCCTTAGCTTCCTCTATCGCTACATTGTAACACTTCGCTTTTCCGCAATATTTCTCTCTGTACTTTCTTCTCCCTAAACTGTCAACTAGCAAAGGGGGGAGGAAGAAAGGAATGCAGCCTGGCTTATCTTTCTGCTCTCAAGAGAAGGTGCGAAGAACCGCCTAAACATCGCTGTTACAACCAGAGCCGGCCTGATGTTATCTCCCCTTTCCCATGAAGGACTTAACACCTGGGGATTGGCCGATTTGAACTGTCCGGATGAACTATGGGGTGGGGTTTGCTTGGGGACACTTTAACCTATCGTTCTGCGTGGGAAAACCTCAGATCCTGTCTAGTATGCCTACTATCAGCTTCTCCTAATAAAAGTTCCTTTTGGAAGAATCTGCGTCCATGAGTTCTGCTTTCTTGGGATGAGGTTTTGAAGTGGGCCCTGACATTAGACAGGCTGTGCAGTGATAGTCAACCCGGAAGGAAGAACCTTGCCGGGGGACTTTGCAAAGTCTACCATGTTGGACAACAAGGCAGGGAAGGAAGAAGCCGCCGCAAAGGGAAAGTCCTCCCTCCGGTCGGGACCCTGCCAACTGTCAGACTCCGGGACGTCCTACACCTCGGAGGAAGAGGTAGTGGAGATGCACAGCCACAAGCCTCAGTGGTCAATGGGCGTTGGGAAGAAGGATGACTGGGAAAAGAAATCCAGAAAGGTGACCCTGAGATGAGGCAGCGAACAATCAGGGTGGAAGCAGGAGATGCAGAGGTCCCTTCACCTCAGTGAAGAGGAAGGGGATCATGGGGAGCAGTCAAACTGGATCCTGGAGAAAGCCATCGACCTGATGAAATCAACCCTTGTCTCCCTCAAGGATGAAAAACGCGAGCCCCGCAGCTGCACCGTTACCTTAGGCAGCAGCGCGAAAGACACCGAGGTGGAGTCTGAAGCCGAGATTCCAGGAACCTCAGGTGGCGCCGTCGAATCTGCAGCAGTTGCTGCAGCAGCCCCCACTCCTCGCAGCTGCCGACTGGGATGGACGGCACCACAGACGACAAAGGAGGCACCGATCCATCCAGAAATTTCCTCCGTTGGATGTAAAGTTCCAAGAGGAGCCGTGACGCCTGGGGTTCTTCCTGACCCAGGTCATCAGCTACATGGAGGAATATGGCCAAGACATCCCAAACGACAAGGCTCAGATCCGCATCGTACAGGCAGCCCTGGGTGGCATGGCAGCTGACGCCCCCGAGCTTCAGAACTTCAACCAGTTCATGTTCTCCCTTAGGCGATGGTTCGAGGACCCATTGGCAGACAGGAAGGCCCAGGAAAAAATTAAAACAGTGAAGCAGGGCAGACGCCCGGTGGCTGAATATACCCAAGAGTTCTGAGTCATCACTAGCAAGTTGAACTGGCCGGAAGACATCCTGCTTAGCCATTTCAAGGATGGCTTGAATTACGACCTCTATGATTCCTGCCTTCCCCGGGGAGACCCACACCGACTGCACGAGTGGTACGTCCTGGCAGAGGAAGCCGAAATCGATCTACTCAAGAGACACCGCAGAGGGAAGCCATGGAGCCAATCACCAACCGAGCCATCACACGAGCCAGCAAAGCCTCAACCCACCGGCTGTTTCAAGTGTGGGAAGGAGGGACATCATGCCGCGGAATGCCGTTCGATGAATCCCCAGGAGAAACCTGACCGGGCACCAATCGGAAAGTCGGGGAAGTCGCTTGCTAAACCCTGAGAGCTGGCTATGAAAGGCACCGAAACCATAGAGTTCCCCCCCTCTGCCCAGCAGGGGAAGGGAACCCTGGCCTACACTGCAGGAGCATCCAATTCGTTGGATGACAACTCTGAAGATGAGTCCCTGGTAAGTGGACCCATCGCGCCCCCCACCCGGACAGTGACTATATTAGCCCCCTCTATGCCCGAAGCTGTCAAAGTTAGAGCCCTAATAGACTCCGGCTGCACACATTGCCTAATTAGCCCAACACTGGAAGGTAACCTGGCAATTCGTGGTGACCCCAGGCATGGAGTGCCCAATAGTATTAGGGATGGCGTGGTTAGTGAAGTGGAACCCCCATGTGGACTGGCGAACAGTGGAACTCAGATTTCCGAAGGGAGTTCAGATGAGCCCACCATCCCAGGGAGCACCAGAAAACCCCGCCCGGGAACAAGCAGCGGTGGGGGAAGAGAAAGCATCACCCGAAATACCAGAAGAGTACAGGGATCTCGCTGAAAGGTCGGATGAACTACCCCCTCACTGACCTACGGACTGTGCTATAGAGATTAAGCCAGGGGCGAAGCTTCCAAAACCTAGACTATATTCCATGAGCCCCGAGGAATTACAAGAAATGCAAAAGTTCATAGATAAGAACCTGGAAAGGGGCTTTATCAAACCAGCTTCCCCAAAGAAGGTGGCAGCCCCAGTCCTGTTCAGGGAGAAGAAGGATGGCACCCTGCGCATGTGCGTGGACTACCGCGCTTTAAATGTAATAAGCAAAAGCAATCTGTACCCTCTCCCCCTTATGAAGGACATGTTGTCCCACTTGTCCAAGGGGAAAATCTTAACAAAACTGGACTTAAGGGAAGCCTATTACCGTGTTAGAATCAAAGAGGGGGCAAATGGAAAATGGCGTTCAATTGCCCTATGGGATGTTACCAATTCAAAGTCCTGTCGTTTGGGCTGCAGGGAGCTCCCGTGGTCTTTATGCAATTAATTAATGATGTACTGAGGAAGCACCTGTACAAGGGGGTTCTTGTTTACCTGGATGACATCCGGATATTCACAGAGACAAAGGAGGAGCACATAAAATTAGTTAGAGCTGTCCTGAAAAAATTGAGAGCCGCCAACCTTTACGCAAAACTATCAAAATGCGAATTCCACAAAGAAAGGATAGATTATCTGGGTTACTGCATATCAACTAAGGGCATAGAAATGGACCCCGGGAAGGTTCGGACAGTGCTAGAATGGGCGCCACCCCTCACGAGAAAGCAATTGCAAAGCTTCCTGGGGTTTGCCAACTTCTACCGTCAATTTATTCCCTCTTTCGCCCAGATAGCCTTGCCCATCACAAACTTGTTAAAAATGAAAGGGGGAGGCCCGACAAAACCGAGCCAGCCATTAACATGGACAATGGAATGCCAAGCCGCATTTGAAAGATTAAAGAGACTTTTCTCAACTGAGCCGGTCCTAAAAGTTCCTTTTGGAAGAATCTGCGTCCATGAGTTCTGCTTTCTTGGGATGAGATTTTGAAGTGGGCCCTGACACTCCTCTTCCATCCACTTATGGGGCATTGGTTACATTTATCTTTGGAGTATAGTTCTTGACATACTGCATAAAACCTAAACCCTGGCCCTAAAGAAAACAACAGAAGTTGCACATTCCTGTTATAAATGTTCATTAGAAATAAAGGATTGATAACAATGGCTAATAAGTGAAACAATTGTTGGTTTAGTGTTTTCTTAATTCTTTAGCTACATGAGTTCTTAAGCAAGTAATATTATTAGTAATTCTGGAAGGCATTATGTTTAACTCTGTGAATGAACAGTGGCGGCTTACTTACTCCATGTGTCCTCCAAAGCTTGGGAAAGGGAAATCAATTAGCAGCTATCTCTGAAGGAGAAGAAATATATTGCATTAAAACTAAGAGAGACAGTCCTAAGTAGGCTGTAATAATTTTCATTAGGAAAGAGATAATCAAAACAGGAATCAGGCCTTTGTTGATTATTACATGGAGTGGGAAATAAGATAAATTTGTTTGGCTTGAAATCCAACTGGAGTTCTTGATGGAGTTCCATGCCTTAATTGAGCAGTCAAGCTGTTTGGTTGGTTTCTTTAAAATATATATATATTATTCCTTTTGTGGTATTCCAAATAGCTGTTGGGTAATAGCACAATAAGCAAAGGAATAAAGCAAGTATAACTAGTAGTATCAGAAGAGTATACCACTGAGAATTCCTTTGCAGAAGAGGCAAAGGAATTTTAAAAACAGGAATCAGTCAAACAACTTGTGATAATAATATCTTAAAAAATGCCTAGCAGCTTGTTCCATAAACTCTGATAAAAAACAATCTTGGAATAATGCTGATGCCTCATTTACCTATGTTAGAGACTAGCTACACATTATGTTCAACACATCAAAATTAACCCCCAAAAAGTCTGCATTGACTTCTGAAAATTGTGAATGCATTGGAGGAAGGGGAAAAATCAGAGGCTACTCTTCTCCATCCTGTTTTTAATCTATGTTTTCTGATTTTTGTTTAGAAAATTAATTGTTCTGCTTATGTCTTGCCTGATAAAAAAGATATGATCCCCAAAGAAATGGAAAAAAGACTGGCAACAGCTCCAGAATTCACTAATATAATTTTGCATTATCCTTAGCCTTATTCCACAATAATTGTCAGAGCCCATTCCTATATGGGGGGGGGGGGGTGAATCTAAGAATTTATTCTATTTCTTTCTATTTCCTACTGAGGGTTCTGCCATTCTCCTGAGGGGGAGGGGGGAAGGCTCTGCAGGCTGTTTCTCTGTTTTGCTAAAATGTATCCTTGCCGCTATTCCTGCATACTTGCTCTTTGAACTGTCTCTCCCTTGATATTACCTTGGGGTGAGAGAGGAATGTGCCATCCGGCCATCTGGCTTATCTCTCTCTGCGGAAGGGAAGGTGTGAAGACCTAACAACACCATCAAAAGCCTGGGAATGGACTCTGTTATCAGCTCCTTTCCCACAGCAGACTTAACACCTGAGGATTGGCCCATTCAAACTGACCGGATGAACTATTGGGGTGGGGTTTGCTTGGGACTCTTTTAACCTATTGATCTGAGCGGGAAACCCTCAGATCCTGCCTATTATACCTGCTATCAGCTTCTCCTAATAAAAGTTCCTTTTGGAAGAAACTGCTCCAAGAGTCCTGCTTTCTTAGGATGAGATTTTGAAGTGGGCCCTGACATTAGGCAGGATCTGCAGTAATAGCCCGGAAGGAAGACCCTTACCGGGGGGCTAAGCAAATGATGTCGGATATCGGAACGGAAAGGGAAGAACCTGCCATGGGAGGGGAGAGCTCCCACCTAGCAGACTCCAGCAAGTACAGTTTTCAATCCTCGAGCTCGTCAGATGAGGTAGTGGTCGCGGAATGCCGCCACAAGCCCAGGTGGTCAATGGGTGTCAGAAAGAAGGAGGACTGGGAGAAGAACTCCAGGAAAGTGATGCTCAGACGTGGCAGTCACCAACCAGGTTGGAAAGTCGAGATGGAAAGGTCACTTCACCTTAGCAAAGATGAAGACGACAGACCACCCCGCTCCAGCCAATTTCTGGAGCAAGCCATTGACATGTTGAGAGTCGCCTTCGACTCCATGAGGGAGGAGAAAGCTGACCCATGCCGGGGAATCACCAACCTGGGCTCGACCGAAGGAACAGATGAAGGGGGGGCGAGCCAGCAGTCCCAGGCCCTTCCACCAGCACTGCAGAAACAGCAGTCATAGCTACTGCCACCACCACCCCCAGATGAGCCGCACCAGCAGACGGAGATGGACACCAACACCGGCGGAAGAAAGGACATCGGTCCATCTGAAAGTTCCCACTGCTAGGAGTAAAGTATTGCAGGGAGCCGCACCACCTGGGATTTTTCCTGACCCAGGTGTTGAATTACATGGAGGAATATGGATGTGAAATACCGAGTGACCGTGGCCGGATCCGGATCATGCAAGCAGCCCTGGATGGCACTGCAGCAGACTGGGTGGTGGATATCCATGACACGGATGCCCCAGAACTGCAGAACTTCAACTAATTTATGGTGGCCCTCAGACCCAGGTTGGAAGACCCCTTGACTGATCAGAAAGCATGGGAACATATAAAAACCATCAAGCAAGGCCGGCGACCCATGGCAGAATACACCCAAGAATTCCGAGCCCTGGCTAGTAAGCTGAACTGGCAAGAAGACATCTTGATTGGACACTTTAAAGATGGTCTAAACTATGACTTGTATGATGCCTGCATTCCCCGAGGAGATCCCAACCGACTCCAAGACTGGTACATCTTAGCTGAAGAATCGGAGATCAATCGGGCCAAAAGACAGCGATGCAGAAGCAGATCTTGGGGGAAGTCGCCAGCAGAGCCAGCCCGAGAATCAACGAAGCAAGCACCAACCGCCCAAAGAACAACAGGATGCTTTAAATGCAGAAAGGAAGGACACCGTGCAGCTGAATGCTGCTCATGCACCCCGGTCCGAAAACCTGACCGAGCCCCAGTGGGGAAGCCCAGGAAGACCCCAATGAAGCCGAAGGATATGGCCATGAAGAGCGTGGAAGTCGTTGAGTTCCCGACCCCATCCAAACAGGGGAGGGGAACTCCGGCCCCACCAGGACAGCCACCAACCTTGTCAGACGACAACTCGGAGGACGAGCCCCTGGTAAGTGGACCCATTGTGCCCCTCACCAGGACAGTAGAACTATTTAGTCCCAGAATGCCCAAGAGGGTGGCATTCAGAGCACTAATAGACTCTGGCTGCACCCATTGCCTCATAAGCCCAACATTAGTGGGGAATTTAGGAATTCTGGTGAGGAGGCTGAAGAAACCGATTTCATTCATTCAATTAGATGGGTCCATCACAGGGGGGACACCAGCCACACTTGCCACACTGCCTGTCCAACTCACCCTAGGGGATCACGTAAAGACTATAATGTTTGTAGTGACCCCTGGCATGGAATGCCCCTTATCTTGGGCATGGCCTGGCTAACCAAGTGGAACCTATGGGTGGACTGGAGGATGGGAGAATTCAGATTCCCAAAAGGTGATGCAGAAAAGACCCCGACTCAGCCTAGGAATGGAGGAGACCCCTCTGAAAAGCCGGCGGTAGGGAGGGAGAAGAGCTTGCCAGAGATCCCAGAGGAATACAGAGACCTAGCTGAAGTATTCAGTGAGGAAAAATCTGATGAACTGCCCCCCACTGGCCCATGGACTGCTCCATCGAAATCTGCCCAGGGGCAAAGTTACCCAAATCAAAACGATATTCCATGAGCCCTCGAGAGCTAGAGGAAATGCAGAAATTCATAGAGAAAAACCTGGAAAGGGGTTTTATCCAACCGGCGAAGCCAAAAACCGCAGCTCCCATATTATTTCAGGAAAAGAAGGACGGGACTCTTCACCTCTGCGTGGACTATAGATCCCTGAATGCAGTGAGCGAGAGCAACCTATACCCTCTCCCTCTCATGAAAGACAAGCTAGCACACCTATTGAAAGGAAAGATTTTTTCAAAACTGGACTTAAGGAAGGCGTATTACAGAATTAGGATAAAGGAGGGAGACGAGTGGAAGACAGCTTTCAATTGCCCTTTAGGATGTTACCAGTTCAGGGTTCTGCCATTTGGACTCCAAGGGGCTCCTGCAGTGTTCATGCAATTAATAAATGACGTGCTCTGGGAGCACCTATACAAAGGGGTGCTTGTTTACCTAGATGATATCTTAATATTCACTGAGACGATGGAAGAGCTTTTGAAGCTAGTCAGAGCTGTACTGAAAAAACTCCAGGCAGCTCACCTGTATGCCAAACTGTCTAAATGTGAGTTCCACAAAGAGAAAATTGACTATTTGGGGTATCACATCTCACCAAATGGCTTAGAAATGGACCCCAAGAAGGTTCAAGCGGTATTAGAATGGTCTCTGCCCTACACGAGGAAGCAATTGCAGAGTTTCCTCAGATTCTCTTTTACCAGCAATTTATTCCCTCCTTTGCGCAGATTGTGCTGCCAATTACAAACTTACTAAAAACCAAGGGGGAGGGGAAGTTGAAACCAAGCCAGCCACTGAAATGGACAGTGGAATGTCAAACGGCATTCAAAAAGTTAAAAAGACTATTTTCCGCAGAACCAGTCTTAAGGCACCCTGCCACTGAAAAGCCTTTTGTGATTCAAGCTGATGTGAGCCATGTAGTGGTGGGGGCAATGCTATTATAGGAAAACAATGAGGGAAAATTACAACCTTGCGTATACACATCAAGGAAGCTCACAGAAAGATGGGCAGTTTGGGAGAAAGAGGCTTATGTGGTTCAATGGGCTCTTCTCACCTGGCGGCACTTCCTGGAGGGGAACAAAATTCCTTTCCAGGTGTGGACCAATCACAAGAACATGGAAGCATTGAACATACCCAGGAAACTGACCCCTAAACAAGCAAGATGATCACAGCATTTCCACCGGTTTAATTTTACATTAAAGCATTTGCTGGGAGGAAAGCACTTCTTAGCAGATGCATTGTCCAGGCTGCCCCAGTACAATAGTAACAGAACAGACATAACAGACCCGCTAATGCCATTGAAGCAACTAGCAGCACAAGTCACTACCCGAGCACAAGCCAAACTTCAAAAGCCTTTGGCGAGCCAAGCAGGGATTGAATTCAAAAAAGCACTAGAAACTGACGAATGGTTCTTGAGCCATAAGAACCTATGCACTATAACTGATGGTCTACCATGGATGGGAGGAAAGCTGTACATCCCAAAAAGTCAGAGACTAACATTCATGCAGCTATGCCACAACTCAAAATCAGCTAGACATTTCGGATTCGTAAAACTTTACATCTAGTGAAAAGGCAGTTTTGGTGGCCATCAATAAAAAAGGACATTGAAAGTTATGTGGCCAGCTGTCCAGTCTGCACTGCAGCAAAGAGAATGCAAGGAAAGACCCCAGGGTTACTGCAACCAGTAGTGACCCCATCAGCACCTTGGAAGGAAATCTCTATGGACTTTATTATGGAGTTACTGGAAAGTGGGGAAAACACAGTCATCTGGGTCGTAACAGACTTATTCTCTAAACAAGTACACTTTATTCCATGCCACAAAATCCCTAATGCAAAAACATTTGCAAAGCTTTTTGTCCAACATATCTATCGACTTCATGGAGCCCCACAATGAATCATATCAGACAGAGGAATACAGTTCACATCAGAATTTTGGAAATCATTCTTAAAACTGTTGGGGATCACCCAGGGGCCATCATCTAGTCATCATCCGCAGACAAATGGTGGGATGGAACGGTCGAACTCAGTACTGGAGCAGTACTTAAGATGTTTTATTAATTACCAGCAGGACAACTGGACCAACCTGCTCCCATTTGCAGAGGTTGCCTAAAACAATGCAGTCCATTCCAGCACGGGGTTCATTCCTTTCCAGGTTGCAAATGGGCAAAGTTTTAATCCGATGCCTGAACTCCCAGCCTGCGATCCCACCATTTCTTCCCTTAAGGAATGGATGGCACAATTACAAAATACCTGGCCGGTTGTGAGGAAGGTATTAGATGGAGCTAGGGAAGTCTATAAGATCCAGGCAGATAAAAAATGGAGCGAACCAAAACCATTTGCAGTAGGAGAGAAAGTTTATCTGTCAACAAAATACTTAAAATTCTTACAACCCTCAAAAAAGTTAGGACCAAAGTTTGTGGGACCATTTCCCATTAAAAGGATAATTAATCCTGTCACAGTAGAATTAGAACTCCCAAAAACACCCAGACAGGTTCACCCAATTTTCCACTGCAGTCTTTTAAAATGTGAACTGCAGTCACCATTAAGGCCAGGCGAAACTCCTCCTCCTCCCCTAATCACGGTAGAAGGCGAACAACATTTTGAAATTAAGGAAATTTTAGACTCCAGAAAACATCATGGCTCTACCCAATACCTGGTAGCATGGAAACATCTACCACCTTCCCAAAACAAGTGGGTCCAGAAACGTCATGTTAGAGCTCCCAGACTCCTTACTAAGTTTCATGCTGCTTACCCCAATAAACCAGACTAATCCTTGTCTCCACTTTTGTCTCTTTTGTTCTCTATAGGTGGATCTCTCTTTTTTTAAGGGGGGGGCAGGATGTCAGAACCTATTCCTATATGGGGGGTGTGAATCTAAGAATCTATTCTATTTCTTTCTATTTCCTACTGAGGGTTCTGCCATTCTCCTGAGGGGGAGGGGGGAGGCTCTGCGGGCTGTTTCTCTGTTTCACTACAATGTATCTTTGCTGCTATTCCTGCATTCTTGCTCTTTGAACTGTCTCTCCCTTGATGTTACCTTGGGGTGAGAAAGGAATGTGCCTCCAGCCATCTGGCTTATCTCTCTCTGTGGAAAGGAAGGTGCGAAGACCTAACAATACCATTGAAAGCCTGGGAATGGACTCCGTTATCAGTTCCTTTCCCACAGCAGACTTAACACCTGAGGATTGGCCCATTCAAACTGACTGGATGAACTATTGGGGGTAGGGTTTGCTTGGGACTCTTTAAACCTATTGATCTGAGTGGGAAACCCTCAGATCCTGCCTGTTATGCCTGATATCAGCTTCTCCTAATAAAAGTTCCTTTTGGAAGAAACTGCTCCAAGAGTCCTGCTTTCTTAGGATGAGGTTTTGAAGTGGGCCCTGACAATAATGATTTTTTTAAGTGTGGAAGAGACAATGGGGCACATACAAGAACTCCACCCTTAATCTTTTCAGGATAAATCCAAAGAAGAGACTAACTATGTTAGGCTCAATGTATCTTTGAGCTCCATGCCTTTGGGAAATATGACTGACCATGATGGCCTTGTACCAGATTAATACTATAAGCACAAAACAGGGTAGGTATAATGTCCAATATAAAATTCTCGGTGACCAGGTCACCTTTGAGATTGGACCATGACACTATAACAGAAATCACTGATATATTGAACTCTTGCTGCCTACCTTTGCTGGTTGAATGATTATTCTTCTCTGTTCCCTTTGATCAAAAGGGACATTTCTGGAATTAGACCTGAGATTGTATGACTTTTCTCAAACACTAAACAACCTAAGACAACTTGCTAGACCTGCCTCTTTCTTTGCAATCCCAATCTTCTGAAGACAGTACTATACACATTTGTGCTACAATGTGTAGAGTCCAGAAGGATGGCCCACTTTTTTGCATGAGAGAAAAAAGTCCTCTCTCTCATCCTCCACAGCATTGGCAATGCATGAGGCAGAATGCCTGAAATGGACATTTGAAAAGACGAAAAGTAAAGGACGATCAAAGCCCTGTAATTTGTATGATTTTGTAGAAGAATTTTTGGGAACACACAAGACATAATAATAACACTGGCATTGAATTGAGTAAGCTATATCTGGTGGGTGACATATTGAAAGGTAAGAAGAGGTGAATAAATGCAGACTGTGGGACAGATGGCTGTTAACAATTCTGATATGCCAGAAAAGTTATGCCATTTCAAATACCATTAGGAGAAATGACAGTAGTGGAGATTTAGGAATAACACTGCTTGTTCTGTACAGATGAATGCGGCGTTTAGTTTAAGGTGCCACACATCAAAAAGGACAATAAGAAAAGAGGACAGTAACACACTAAGAAAGCATTGGAAAATGAACTGTATGAACACTCAACAGTCTAAAAGCAACCTTTAAAAAAGTATCTATTGAATAAAATGTTAGATTTGGAAAAAATGGTTGTAGAAGAGCTTGATGGGGAAAAATATATCAGGGTCTACTATATTGGTAAGATTTGTAAGATTCAATCAAACATTTGCCTCTTAGGGTTGTTTTGTTTCATTTAGTTGCCTTCAAGTTGCACTGACAGACGTGGTGACATCTGAAGTGTAGTTAACACTCATATTGTCAACTATTACATTATATATAAATTTTTTTACCAGAGTTGAGCTGCAAAAACAATGAATAAACCTCTCTCTCTCTCTCTCTCTCTCTCTCTCTCTCTCTCTCTCTCTCTCTCTCTCTCTCTGTGTGTGTGTGTGTGTGTGTGTGTGTGTATCTGAGAGAGAGAGACAGACAGAGACAGAGACAGAGTGAGAGTGTTCCTTTTAGCCAGTTTTTTATTTTACTGGGACAAATCCCCACAGGTTTTTTATGAAATTGTTGTTATTGCCTTCTTCCTAAGGCAGAGAGAGAGAGAGAGAGAGAGAGAGAGCACAACTGGCCAAAGTCAACCAATTATCTTTGTGAAGCTTCTCTTGCTTAGACCAGGGCTTTTCAACCAGTGGTACGGGTACCACCTGTGGTACATTGGCACCTGGCAGGTGGTACGTGACCATCCTAGAAAAGTGGTAGTGGGGGAGGGGAATGAGCTGAACCGGTGGCAGCACCGCACAAGCCTGAGGAGAGATGGCTGGAGCTGCAGGGCTGTCAGGGCTCAGCGGAAGCGCCAGGATCAGTGCCGCTTTCCAGCTGATCGGCGCTTCTTCAGGGCTGTCAGGGCTCAGTGGAAGTGCCAGGATCAGTGCCAGGCACCCAGCAGATGGGGGGAATAAAAACCAAACACCCTCCCCACCCCACCCCCACTGCCAATTCTCAACAGAAATGCTCACAACAATGAAAACCTCGGACAGGAGGAAGAGCGCCACCGGGTGGACAGGCAAGTGTCTTGCTCGGCTGTGGCTTGGGGGGCACTTTTTTCAGTGCCATTGTAACTTCGAACAGTCACTAAGCGAACTGTTGTAAGTCGAGGACTACCTGTACTTTATCACTTTTTTCCTTTTTTTATTTTTTTTTGGTCGTCAAGTTTTTGACACCTTGCTAGGCGACTGGTGGTACTCGGATATTGCCATATCCTAAAAGTGGTACAATGGGTGAAAAGGTTGAAAAGCCCTGGCTTAGACAGATGGCAAAAATCTCTGAATCTCTGGTATGTCTACAGGAAATAAAAACCTAGTCTGACATATTTCTACTCCATTTTAACACTGAGCAAAGTTGCATACATGATCCTTTCAGAGGTGTTTTTGGGCAAAAAGGAATCATAGCCTCTGCAGCTTTGGTGGTTAAACCTGCTACAGACTATTCTTTCTTTAAGCCACTAGAATAGAATGAGCAAATTAAATGGAATTAATGGAGCTTCTTGTAATTATTTTCTAGACATATTTAAACAGAAGTGTATGGATGACATGAAAAACCCAGTACTTCCTATACCAGTCTAACCTTTCCAGAAGGCACTTGAAAGGATGTGTATCTACAGAGTTACTCCTTCTATATAGTCTTAAAGTATCCCAATATTGTGACTGGTCCTGTTACCATGGACTTCCCTTGAAAGAGCAAAGGTCCGTTAAATGCAGGGGAATTTCTGCTCCAACTGAATCTAGCTAGAATCATAGATTATTATTGGGAGGAATATTCTTTCCAAGACCATTCACATTAAGCACAACTAAGCCTTTTTGAATATATTCCAATTCCCTTGAATTGGGAAAGGGCTTCATTGCCCCTTGAGATATTAGCCACTTTCATGCGGTGAATCATTGGAGATGTCCCTTACAGTGTTGCATCCTCCCTCTCTACTTCCAGTGTACCAAAGGGTGTGGTAATATGATAATTTCTCATCTCACTTCACTGGAGACCTCAGAGCCAAAACTAGGTGCATTCACTAGAGGTAGATGCATTCTGTATAGGCATGACAAAGATTGCAGAAACCATTCTGAATTCCTTAATCAAATCAGACTAAAATAAATTAATTCCTTACATTGCCAACTCTTTCTGAAGCACAAGTGCCTAGAAAAAAAACTTGCTAGTAGTTACTACAACTTTATCACCCAACAGTCATGGAGTGAATAATCAGCAGCAAAAAAATCTGCTAAACTTTATTGTAATCTTGACAGATTCTGCTTCAATTGCTTCTGTTTCTTAACCCCATCCTGTCACGTTGTTCTTACTTTACACTCTGGAAAATTACATGCAGAGTGATATAAAATTGATCTGGCTGGAAGACAAACTTGTACATTTGTAAAAAAAAAATGAGAAGAGTTGTCATAGTGCAGGTGTCAAGATTGAATCACTAAGATGCCTGTTAACTTCTATCGCTACTCAACTTGCCATAGAAAAAAGGGGGGAGGGGTAGGAAGCATGGGAGGAGTCTAAGAAGCCATCCATGGACTGTGAGAGCCTACAAGAATGCTAAGGTCTCTAACACAGGTTTCTGATGGAGAAGTGGACTGTTCTCATAACAAACCAAAGATGTATGATTGGACAACGTGATCGGTGGGTGGGGGCTATGAAAAGCTATTGTTAACTAGGCAGATTTTCACGCAGGAAAATCAGAGCTGGTTTTGCTTCTTCAGTTCTGAGATGTGTACTCAGTAAAATTTTATCTTTTATGGCATTCCAAAGCCTTGAAGATTCTTTGATTTTGAGTTCGCTAGTCAGATGGTTGATGTTATGTACTGAGCTTAATTGGGAACAGGTGCAGGGAGCTGCCCTGAACAGTCAGCAGACCACGTGGCCTGCTGGGCCAGACTTGCTGTCGGCAAGGCTGACTAGGATGCATTTGAGTGGGAAATTACAGTGCATTCATTGGTTGGCAACGCCCCAGGCTGAATGTATAAAAAGGGGCGGAGCCATTTTGTTCTTAGTTTTGTTTAGCTGCAAATAAAGAAGTACCTGTTTGTGAGTCTTGCCTCTTCAATGCCTACCAACGCAAGAAACAGAACAGTTGACATCAGGAATTTTTCACAAAGGATTGTGAGAATATTTGATCTGTAATTAGCTAGGAGTGCCCATATGACTTGTACAGAAAACTACTCTTTCTCTAAACTGGCTTCAAGTAAGTGAAGACTGTTATTAAATTTGATTGCTCATAGATTAGAGTATGTATTATAGCCTAATATACTGTAATGATGACAGAAAAAATAGTTTGAGGCTATTTTGTTACCCTGTCAGGTTCTTGATTGTTCAAGTCAGCTGGTGGCAAGGAATACCTTCTTTAGCTGAGAGTAATCAATCTATTATGTCCCTTCTTAGAGAGAATTGAACCAGCTACCATTATCCATACATTGGGTAGCTCCTGTTTAGATGACAGCAGATTGGTCTATATTAAGATGCCTTTGAAAATGCAACGGATCCAAAATGTGGCAGCCAGATCTCTGTTCTGGCTAAGCTGCTTCCAATAGTTAATTTCAGGTGCCAAATGGAGCTATGACCTTGTCTAAAGGCCTATTGCAAATGCTGGAGGGAGAGCACCTGGTATTTAGTAGCAGCTCTGGTGCTATGAAATTCAATTGTTTTAAGAATAATTTTAAAAATTGCTTTTAAATTTTAGCCTTTCCTTAATGGAGTTTTCCTATAATTTTAGTCTATCGTATGTATGTATGTATATATGTATGTATGTATTTATGTATATATATATACATATGCGTATGTATTTACAATATTCAGAATATATTTTTATATTCTTAATTTATTGTTGCTGCTGTTAGCTGTCATGAGTTAGTTTAACTTGGAGTATGTGACAAATGAGAGTAATGAGAATGAGAAAGGGAGATAAGCAGGCAGGGAGTTTCAAATAGATAAGAGTGAGGAAAAGAGTTGAGCCCTGGGGCACCCCACATAAGAGGGTCTAGAGCTGGACCTCTTCCCACCCCTCCCACAAGCACCATTGGAACCAGCCTTGGAGGAAGGAGCAAAACAGTGGCCTCTATTCTCAATCCCCAGGATACCAGGCTCAATCATACCGAAAGCCATGAAGAGATCTATGAGAGCAAGGAGAGATTCTCTCTCTCTCTCTCTCTCTCTCTCTCAATCTCTCTCTCTCTCTCTCTCACACACACACACACACACAAATTATTCTGAGTCTTTCAGAAGATATTCACAAACACAAGCAATATCATCTCAGTACTATAACCTGGTTTGTAATCTGGAATTTCAGTACTGTGATGGAGGTATTTGTGGAAACTATAATAAGTCTGCTCTCAGTCATAGAGTCTAGCTCCCTGTTCATATTTCTATGCAAGCACCTAAATAAAACAGCTAATGTTCATGTTATTGAAAAGGAGCTGAAAGTAGGTGTTAGATTCTAATAGGAAATAGTTGTCCTAGAAAAAGAAGGGGTGATAGTTATGGAATGGCAAAGGAGAACATCTTTTTTAAAAAACACCATGGACAATTCTGGAAACAAGCTTAGAAATGGAGGTAATGGCTCCAATCAATAACTTGGACTTACTGTACAACTCTAGTGGTCCTGAAACACTGTTGTGTTCAATCCAGAAAAAGGGTGGCTAGTAATCCTAAAATGGATTAAACCATATTTGCCATGTTGAAGGCTGCTAGTTCAGGAGTTGTCTGGTCAATAATATCCTTGAGGGCATAATATAGGGGAACAGAGCAGCTAATATAATCATTACTGAGACCTTTAGTTGGATTGAAATTAATAGAAGAAAGATCAAAAAAAATTTCTTATCAAAGGATCATCAGCTAGATCAAGGCCAGCTTCCAATTCATTTGGTTAAAATAGGAAAAGGAAAACTTACTACTAATACTTGCAAACCTTTTGTAACACTTACAGGGGAAGAATAGGTAGGGTAGGATTAGAGTAGAGCACATATACTTTAATATACTTATAATATGCACGTATGGTTGATAATGCTTAAGGTTAATAAGAGTTGAAAGCTGAAGTTCAGAAAAAAGTCGTCCTACTTATCCTGAAAGAACAAAACTGTTTTGACTGGTATGCAGTCAGCTAGAAGCTGTAATTCATACTTGTAAACCTATGGCTAAAGAAATGATAAGATAGGATAGGATAGGATAGGATAGGATAGGATAGGATAAGATGATGAGATGAGATAAGATGATAAGATAAGATAAGATAACCTTTATTGTCATTTTTTTACTGTGGGCACAACGGCACACATCAAAAATGAAATTTAGTTGCCCGCTCTCAAAGTGAAACACATACATGACACACACCTAAAACATACTATATACAACGTATGTATATAGACCCACACCCTTACATATACATAACAAATAAATATTAAATACTGTCCATCTTGAATATATAACGGAAGGAGGAGGCTTGATGGCTATGGCTGAATCTGGATGTTCTGCTGCGGATACCACGAAGCCTCCTCCCAGAAGGTAACAAGGAAAACAGGTCGTGAAGATGATGTGTAGTGTCCCAGATGATCTTTCGGACCCTGCTCAAGCAGCGCTTCTGTGCTATGTCCTGGATGGGAGGGAGGGGACTGCCAATGATCTTTTTGGCCATTCTCACCACTCTCTGCACTGCCTTCCTGTCTGAAGCAGTGATGCTTCAGTATTTTTGCTGAGTTTTATCGATTATTTGATTTTAAAAGGAGAGGGGAATGAATGGAATGCTATTTTCCACAGTGGCACTATCTATGATTAAATTTACTTGGGCCAATGAGAGTTTGGGCTCTTATTGATCAGTTATCAAAATAATCATTTATTTTATTAATTAGATTTATATTCCATCATTCCTTCAAGATCTCAAGGTAGTATATATTAGTAATCTACCTTCAATTTTATCCCAAATAATATGTCTATGAGATAGGCTTGGCTGAAGAATTATAATTAGCCCAAATCACCTAGTGTGTCTTCACCGTCAAATGGATTATGGTCCATGAAAGTTTATGTAATACCTAATTTAGTCTTAATGGGATTATGCTTGCAAGGCTAGGGGAGGTGGAAGAAAAAGGGAAAGATAGTGAATAAGTGTAATGGATAAGATGAAAAGATGTCCTCTGAAAAACCATCAGTTCTTGAAGAAAGTCAAGGTGACTACCATTTCTCCATATAGTTGTCAGAGGATGACCCAACTCCGTAACATCCTACTAATTAACTAGTTAACTAAGGTATCAAAAGACAATTGTTCTTGTACTAAAAACTAATATGGCAACACTTCAAGTCTCCTTGATTTTTCATACAATAATTAAGCACTAAATCATATTAGTTTTCTTTTATATTTTACAAATATACTTTTGTAAAAATGAACTGCAGTATGTTCACATAATTATATAGATTGCATCTAGTCTTGCTTCTAGCCCAAGATCTACAAATGAATATCTTTGTTCATTCTATTGGTGAGATCTGTGGCAAAAAGAAGTGTAACGCCTAGCTGATTTGCTAAGACTTGTTAGAGGCTTTTGATGCTATATATTACTATATTCTTCTGAACAAGAGATTTGGGGTAGCCCCTTAGAAGCAATGCTTTCCCAATAGTCCCACATTTTCTTGGAGGTTTATCTTAAAAAATGATGTTGAGATTCTTGCTTTGGAAATTTCCATGTTACACACTACTTAAACTAAATTGCTTGGAAGAAAATACAAGCAATACACTATTGACACACACTTTCATCTCTTGGGAAGGGAGGGGAGGGGAAGGTCTCCCTTTAATCCTTTTGATTCCTTGTGACTTCAAGGACAATCTTAGCAACAATAAAGAAGTTGTTTGCCATAATTTGCTGTCATGGCAAACATGCTTCAAAACAGCTTACAGCTCTTACAGCCAGTGGCCTCTCTTTAATCCTGATTAGTTTTATCAATGTCAGCTAAGGTTGACAAGGGGCCATCAAATCCAAATTAAACAAACAGAAATTGAATCCAAGGAACATTCCTTAAATATTGATCTGAGAATTTCAGCAAATTGGCTTCTTATTGAATCTGGTGGGTGACCGGAAATATTCCTTAGAAACCTACTAGTGGGAAAGATAGCAGGGATGGCTGAAGATGAAATCAACATCAGGAAATGAGTTTAAATATGAGTTTAAATATTGACAAAATTGACATAGCTGGAAATGTGATGTCTCAATCACATCCCCCTCTTTGAAATCCAACCTACTGCTATCTTCGATCAATCTTTTTTTTTTTTAAATCATCTGCTAGATCTAAGGCAAACATATTTTAATTCACTACTTCAAATAGCCAGCAGTACCATTATGAAATTATCATGTTCAAGTGTTTCATACAGACCAATAGCTAATGTCTGTATTGTAAAACGCAGGCTCATTCAAACCAGTAATTGAATAAGGCCTTAAGATAATACTACAGAAGGTTTTTGTTTTATACAAGTTTGAATCCCTTCCAAGAAACTATTATGCATTCATTGTCATTCTCCTGTTATATGTAGACTTCTCTCTCAATACTTTGATGATGATTTTCTACTGGCTCCATTTGTAAAGAAGTGTATGTATATGGAGCTTCTATCATAATAAATAACATTTTAGTAGTCTTACTGAATGGTTGTGCCAAGGTTACCAGCTCTTACAGCAGCCTACTTATGCCTTCTTTATGAGCTGTTGCAATGTGAAATGGAATGCATCTAACTAATCACTTGACAGTACATTTAGAATAACCAAACCTTAACCTCCCAGGAACTGGGTCAATAAAAAAAAAAGGTGAGTGGTACATTTATTTTCCATGAAAGATCATAAAGTTTGCACCACAGTCTTTCTATTAGTATTTATTTACTTTCTCATTGTAGTGCTATTTCATCCTCTTGGTCCTTACCCAATGTTCAGAGATAATGCATAATTATATTTTTTACAACATACATTTGAAGACAATTACTGCAGTGTTTAACAACAATATTTGATTTATAAGAACATGGCTTTGAGAAACATCCCTTACATGAATGACAAACTGCCTGATATATATTTTTCATGGCAGGTTCAAACACCAGGAGCACAAATTGGTTCACAAAATTGAAATAATTGTTAGAGCCCATGGTAAATTCAGTCCCCTTTTCCATTTTTCTCACATAGTCTAGAGGAAATGGTGTTAGCTGGAATAATCTGATGCTGAAACTATTTGTATGGTAGTCTAAGCAGAATCACTTATATATTCCACTTGTGAGTTGACTGTGGGAGAGAAACAATAACAGTATGAAATGTATCAATGCTGTCAGCTTCATTCATTATAGTATAGCTTCTTCCTTGGAAAACATCCCAAAATTGCAAAATTCCTATGGGGGTGTAGCTTGCATGACATTGTATTAAAACTATAGATTGATATGGATTGAACACAATGCAACAATAAGGCATAGAAATAACAAAACATGTATTAATTTGGTAATAGAAAACTGATTTTTAAAAAACAAACAAACAAAGGTGATGTACTAGATGCTGTTTAATGGAAACATTCCTTCAGCTGCATGTAAGAAAAATAGGGAACAATTGTCTGTCCTACAGCCAAGGGTGTTTTGCATCAATATTCTGAAAATATTGCAGTGGGCAAGGAGAATGGTTTGGAGTAAGAAAAGGTCAAACAGCTACACTAAAGGTAATCCAGCCTTATTTAATACTTGTGTTGTGCTCCTAAAGACTAGATAGCTGAGGTACCAAACCAAAGATGAAGATGTTGCAAGCTACCTTTGAGAGGAGTTCATTCGAATCTGAGTCGTCACTGCAGTGAGTGACCTTGTGTCATTTTATCTTGCATGTTTGTAAGATCTTGGCTAAGTCTAGCTCATACTGGGAGGGGAGGGGGGAGGGAACCACCTACAAACCGATTAATTAAATGTACCTAATAGCATGGTAAGGAAGCCTGCCTCCCATGGGCTACACGGCAAGCTTTCAGTGCCATTATTGAAGCCCCCTGAATTTCCAGCAAGCAATATTTGATATTTTTAAATCTTCCTCAAGAACACACAGTGAGCCAGGTTGGTATAGTGGCTAAGGCATGAGGCTAGGAACCAGAAGACTGAGAATTCTAGTCCCACCTTAGGCATTCTTGGACCAATCACTTTCTCTCTCAGCCCTAGAAAGGAGGCAATGACAAACCACTTCTGAAATTTTGGCAAGAAAACTGCATGGATTTGTCCAGATAGTTGCCAAGAACCAGCACTGACTCAAAGGCACAAAAGCTCACAAGAACACACAAGCACACAGGTATACAGACATACATGCACAAGCAAACAAAATGCTAGCCCTGCATTTTGTAATGACATCATCTGGCCATCAAAGGAGGGATGAGGGGACAAATGATGAAATGCTGTATGCAAATAGGGATGGGGCAAAGCCTACCTCATGACATCATGATATCATTTTATTCTGATGAAATCTCAGTGGCTACAGATACCCCTGCTTTCAACCCTCCATTGTTAAAAGGTTGCCATCCTCGACATAAGATTGCTATTAGGGGATTACTTTCAGTTCAGGCTTCCTGAACCTCAGTCACCACTGTTATGCCAGGCATCTCCTCATTACATGACAAACAAGGGTAAAATGTTGAAAGTACAAAGAAAATACAAAGAAACATGATAGCAGAGAAGGGAGTATCAAATAGGTGTGAAGAAAGCCTTGTGGCTGGTGAAGTGGAGCTGGGGAAAAAGAAAAGCTGCACTATAGCCAGAAAAGGAGAATGAATCCTACATTTTTTTTCCAAATGTCTTTTAAACTACAAAGAGCAGCTATTGAGCAAAAAGTATACTGTACCTACTTTTCCTTCAAGACTAGCCATACTGTCTGTCTACCTGCTGGTCCCCCAGATTTTTTATTCGTTTACAATCAAATAGTGTAGAAATATCTCCACTGCTCCTATCACAAGAAACTGATCTTGAAAAAGATGCCCCTGTTTTCAACTGCTTAGGAAGCCAAGGGATTAGTAAAGGATGTTTTTTGCTCTGGATAGGAGAGCAGAGAGAATTAGAAGTTTTCTTCAAGAGCAGCTCTTTGTATGTAGGTCAAATCACTTGACTCCACTTAAGCAGTATTCTTCCCATGGGCCAGACCACAGACTCGGGCCAATTATAGGGAACAAGTGATTCCCTTGAAACAAAAGATTCACTGGCTATTTATCTATTCCTGGGCCCAGTTCAGTGTGTTGGCTGTGACCAATATAAAGCCCTATACATCTTGGAACTGGATTGGTTTAGAGAGTGGAAAAAATCTTTGTGCCTATCCTACTGCTCTTGGGAGAAAGACTGTCCCCAATTGACAGCTTCACAATTCACTTGTCTAAGGTTTTATTGCAAAGTTACATTAGCAAATATTAGACGATTTAATTATCATATAGTACAGTCCTACAGCTGGAAAATAATTGCAGAATCTTCAGTTCTAAAGATGCTTATTTACTCCTGTTTCTACCCTAAAAGAAGCATCATGCACCACTGCAGCATGAGGGAAGGAGAGTTTTCAGACTTAATCCCTTATTCATCAAGAACTGGATTAGGTAAAACCTGGTACAGGAAAAGTTTGGGGTCTCTCTCTCTCTCTCTCTCTCACACACACACACACACACACATTTCATTATTGACTACCTCCAGATTTTTTATGTTGTTTTTGCCATATGGGCTTAGGACAGGAGAAGCAAGCTAGTTTGAAATGCAAATGGAAAGGCTTGGCCTGCTGCATGGCTCTCTCTAGCCATGTGGTGCAGCTCTTCCTTTCCTGGTATCATGTCAGTCAGAGCAAACTAAGGAAAAAATGGCAATGGAGAAAAATTAGCAGCAACTAAAGAAAGCAGCATTTAAAAATGACCAACAAGAGCTGGGCAGATCCCAGCCCTGGCCACATCATCACCATGATTATGACACAAATGTTGTATATGGCAAAGTTTGAATTGGTAGAAGTTACTAAATATATTTCCACATTGGCTGCAAAAATCAGAGCAAGATAGTCTCCTGTGTTTAATTTTTTTTTAATCTGATTATTCTGCTACTTTGTGTATTGAATTTCTATTATTATTTGTATTTAAGTTTTTTAATGAATGTAAATGTTTTATTATAACATTATAATATATATTATAATAGATTAAAATATTTTGTGTGTGTGTGTGCATTATAATACTGCTATAGGGCATTGCATGCCAAGACAACTGGACACAGGGACAGTTTTTTTCTCTCACCCTGCTGAACACCTAATTCTCACAGTACTGTCTTATGTCTAAGTATGTTTACCCATGTTGTATGGCTGTAGTATTATTATCTGTTCCATTGTCGTTACTACCCCCTCATATGGGTATCATTATTATGATTATTATTACTCTATTGCTTTGCATGTGCACTAAAGGCTTTTGCACTGGAGACAAATTGCTTATGTGTCTAATCAAATTATTCTATTCTGTTCTGTTCTGTTCTGCTCTGTTCTCTGACAAGATGGGCTATTATTATTATTATTTTTTAAATCTACCTAGTATGCTGGCCTCTTGTTGCTAGGTGGTAAAAAAAAAAGCTGTCTTGTGGAGAGCTGTGAAAAAAAAATCTTTGTTAGATAATGTACTGTCTGTTCAGAGAGTTTTGAATGAAATAGAATCACCATTTGTATTAGTCTTGATCTTAGATAAGACAAATGCATTAAAGCCACTGCTTATCAGGAATAATGCCTTATTTTTTCTAGCTGTCTCAGAGGTTTTCAGGGTGCTACTTTAACACTAACTAAAATGGAAATTTGTTCATTCTCCAAATTAAATACCATTTGCTATGTTCCCAGATGTTAGACAAGAGCAATGTATCGTGCATGAGTACAAGCACATGAATGCCTATGGACTTATTTAACAAGCATCCACTTTCCATCCTTCTATATGAGTGCTTATAACAAGTAGTAAACACTTTGAAGTGTATTTCAGCATGAACAAGCAGCAGACTAAGACTTCTGGCATGTGAATATATCACATGTATGCAGGACTGTCACCATTTTTAACTGTGACATTTTGGAGAGCATAATCTGGTGATCTGAATCATCAAATAGTTGTCCAGTCCTGGATACCTCATGATGCACACTGGAATATGGTTAGAGCTGGTAACTAGAAAGGCAAGCTGCCTAGAAATGAAATTTTTTGAATGAGAGTGAAGAGCTAATAATGTTTAACCTTGGAAATTAATACAAAAAGGAGATATAATGGAGATTTTAAAACTGCTGTGGGACTGCTAGATTTCTTCTCTGTGGGTTCAGAGAGCAAGACTAGGAAATTATGGGGAAACATTTTGACAAAAACAAACCAATGAAGGAAATACAAAAAGACACCACTGTTCTGTTTCAGACGAAAAGACATCGAGGCGAGGCAGGAGTAACAAACACAATTCTTTATTGAGATCACGAACAGAACAGCACACAAAATGGCGCCAAGGCCTTTTATACTCCCTTGCAAGGGACAGTGTCAGCCAATCAATCCAAGGCTAGTCTCCCGCCTTGTGCATGCGCACAAAGCTGGAGACAGCCTGTCTGGTCTCGGGCAACCACATGGATTGCCCGGGCCTTCTGCAGCCTCCTGAGCCTGCTGAGTCATTCAGCAGTCCCAGGACATAACACCCCTCCCCTCTTGGATAAAACAATAAGTGAATACTTACAGTTTTAGAGCAACCTACATATACATGTGTGTCATTATACTGATATTATTTCTAACACAGTGATGCCTGCACACTAGCAGACTCCTTCATTCCATTTCTTGTATTTAGAAGAATACCTCATAGTGGGTTTTTTTTAGGCTCTCAACAGAACACCCTTCTATTGAGTGTGTATTGAGTTCTATAGGACTCCCACCTTCGTCGCCAATGTTCTGTTTTCGAAGAAGAGACATCGAGGTGAGGCAGGAGTAACAAACACAACTCTTTATTGAGATCACGAACAGAACAGAAGACAAAATGGCGCCAGGGCCTTTTATACTCCCTTGCAAGGGACAGCGTCAGCCAATCAATGCAAGGCTAGTCTCCCGCCTTGCGCATGCGCACAATGCTGGAGACAGCCTGTCTGGTCCCGGGCAACCACGTGGATTGCCTGGGCCTTCTGCAGCCTCCTGAGCCTGCTGGGTCATTCAGCAGTCCCAGGACATAACAGGGGGGTGTTTGGTTTTTATTCCCCCCGTCTGCTGGGTGGTTGCAGCAGGTTTTGGTCACTTCACATGACCCTGGGACACTGTGACCGTCATAAATATGAATCAGTTGCCAAGCATCTGAATGTAAATCACAAGACCCTGGAGATGCTGCAACATTCCAGCTGATTGGTGCTTCTTCAGGGCTCAGCAGAAGCACCAGGATCAGTGCCGAGCTCCAGCTGGAACCTGCCGGTGATCCTGGTGTTTCCGCTGAGCCCTAACAGCCCTGCAGCTCCAGCCATCTCTTGCTGAGGCTTGTGTGGTGCTGCCACCGGTTCAGCTCATTCCCCTCCCCTGCTACCACTTTTCTAGGATGGTCGCGTACCACCTGCCAGGTGGTACCACTGGTTGAAAAGCCCTGGTCTAGTCTAACAGAGAGAAGGAATAGGGCTGACATGATAGCAGTCTTCCAATATTTGTGAGGCTGTCACAAAGAAGAACCCCTTCTCCAAAGCACCTGAGGGCAAGACAAGAAGTAACAGATGGAAACTTATCAAAGAGAGAACCAACCTAGAGCTAAGGAATAATTTCCTGATAGTAAGAACAATTAATCAGTGAAACAGCTTGCCTTCAGAAGTTGTGGGTGTTGCAATACTGGAAGTTTTAAAAAAGAGATTGGACAGCAATTTGTCTAGAATGATATAGAGTCTCCTGCTCGAACAGGAGGTTGGACTAGAACACGGGTCGGCAACCTGCGGCTCCAGAGGCACATGTGGCTCTTTCAGCTGTCTCCTGCAACTCCCTGTCTACCACTGCCATGTGCAGTCTGCAAAAAAAAAAAAGTGGGACTAAAAAAGTTCAACCAATCAATTCAAACTTCTCACAAAAAAAAACCTCGCAAAGTTTGAATTGATTGGTTGAACTTCTTTGGTTTGTGGGACTGCCCACAAACCTCTTTCCTTCTTCGGACTGCACGTGGTGGCAGCGATGGAAGAGCTGGGAGGACAGCTGGAAAGGTGTCCCTTTGCCATCCTCCGGAGGCAGAATCTGGGTAAGGAGCCGTGGGTGGGGGCGGCCAGTCTCAGGGTGCCTCTTCCCGCTAGCAGAGGCGGCAGGTCTCCCCTCGCCCTGCTCCACCGCCGCCTCTGCTAGCGCTGGGGGAGGGGTCGCCGGGGGGTCTTGGAAACTTCCCCTCTCGGCCCGCGCCTTTCGGCCATCTCACAGGCGGCGGATCTCCGTGGCCTCTTTTGCTGCTGCCGCCACCACCATTCGTGCTGAGCGAGGCCAAAGGTGGCGGCGACCGGGCAGCCACGCCCCTCCGCTGTCCTCCCGCTGCCGCTGCCGCTCATGCCAAGCAAGGCCGGAGAGGCAGCAGCAACTGGGCAGCCACGCCAATTCGCTGTCCTCCTGCTGCCGCTGCCGCCGTTCACGCTGAGCGAGGCCGGAGAGGCAGCGGCGACCGGGCAGCCACACCCCTTCGCCATCCTCCCACCGCCGCCGCTGCTGCTGCTGCCGGTGGCGCTGAGTGAGGCCAAAGAGGCGGCGGCAACCGGGCAGCCGCGCCCCTTCGCCATCCTCCCGCTGCCACCGCCGCTGTTTGCGCTGAGCGAGGCCGGAGAGGCGGCGGCGACCAGGCAGCCGCGCCCCTTCGCTGTCCTCCCGCTGCTGCTGCCGGTGCTGAGCAAGGCTGGAGAGGCAGCAGCGACCGGGCAGCCGCGCCCCTTCCCCATCCTCCCGCCGCCACCGCCACTGCTGCCGCCACTGCCGCTGCATGAAGTTCACCTGGCTGCCGTGGGGCTCTCTGCCGCCCGGCCCCACCTCAGCCCCATTGGTGGCATCTTCCTCAGCTGCTTTTGGGGAGCCGCCGCCGCCACCCTCGGTGCTGCAGGAGAAGGAGACCTTGGGCTACAAGGGCGGCGGGGCCGGCGGCACGGCGGGACCCCCCTCGTCCCCGCAGCGGCATGGTGCACCCACGCTGCAGGGAGATCAGCATCCCCTTGGCACCCTCCTCTTGTGACAGCGAAGTGGCCGAGGACGCGGCAGGGGCAGTGGTCAGGCCGGGGGCGGCGGGGACCCCCAACGATGCTGCAGTGGCCACCGCTGTTCCGCCGCTGCCACCGGAGCCACTGCCTCCCATCCTGCCCCCCTCTCCTCCCCGCCCCTTCGGTGCCGTCTGCCTTTCTTCTCTCTCTCTCTCCTCACCTGGAGAGAGAGAGAGAGAGGGAGAGAGAGAGAAAGAAAGGAAAGAGAGAGAGAGAGGAAAGAGAGAAAGAGAAAGAGAGAGAAAGAGAGGGAGAGGAAAGAGAGAGAAAGAGAGGAAAGAGAAAAAGAGAGAGAAAGGGAGAGTGAGAGGAAAGAGAGAGAGAGAGACCCTTTTGACATCTAAAATGAAGATAACATTGCATATATCCTGTTTTACCTTTATTTTATATATATATATAATAACATTAAAAAAGGATATATGCAGTGTTATCTTCATTTTAGATATCAAAAGGGTTTTGCGGCTCCCAGTGTTTTTTTTTCCGGTGGGAAACGGGTCCAAGTGGCTCTTTGAGTGTTTTGGGTTGCCTACCCCTGGACTAGAAGACCTTCAAGGTTCCTTCCAATTCTGTTATTCTGTTGCTTCTTTCAGGTTTTTTACAATCATCACTATTTCCTGCCTTTGATTTGGGGGTTGGGTTATTTGAGCCAGTGCCCCTCCCTGATTACATTTGCTCATCCCATCAGATTCAGCAAGAGAGGCATGCTGCGGGTCCCATCTCACAGGGAGCTACATTTGATGGGTCTGAGGAGTGCCTGACCTATGGAACACTCCCCTTCCTGCCAAGTGAGGTCACTCCATTCCTCCTTATTTTCTGGACGTCTCGCCAGACTTGGCTTTATCATCAGGCATGGAGGGTCGCAGGGGACCAGTGAGATATTGAGGTGGCTCTGTTATTGATCAAATGTTTTGGTGTACTATATATGTGTGTGTGTGTTCATGACTATTGTTTTTATACTTCTCTTTGCTGTATGCTGCAAATTTGTGTGTGTGTGTGTGTGTGTGTGTGTTTATGTGTGTCTGTCTGTGTCTGTCTGTGTGTCTGTCTGTGTGTTTATGATTATTATTTTATACTTTTCTTTGCTGTATGCTGCCCAGACTCATTTCATGTGAAATGGGCAGACATATAAATTTTATAAATAAACATCCTGCATTTCTTTTAGAATACTCTGTGTTCTATTTCTTGCTGGGTTCAGCATTGAAGAGGTGAGAGTAGTAACAGGTACTTCTTTATTGAAGACAAACAGAACACTAAACAAGATGGCCCCGCCCCTTTTTATACATTGAGCTAAGGACGGTGTCAGCCAATGAATGCGCCGTATTCTCCCGCGCAAATGCTTACAGATTGAGCTAGGAGACAGCAAGTCTGGCTAGCAGGCCACGTGGGTGCAACTCCCTGCACCTGTTGCAAAGTAAAGCTCAGTACATTACACTCTGCATTTCAAACTGGAGTACTGATTTGAATGTGAAAAGAGTAATTACCAGATTTAATTCATTTTGTCTCTTAAGCAGAATTTTTAAATGAAGGAATAATGTCTCAAATATAAGAAAAATCAACTTTATCATACAGCCCTGATAAATGGAAACCATTAATAATTTCTGTGTGGAACCTGAAGAATCACTCTCTTTGTAAGGTGCTTTATTTCAGATCTAAATCATCATTGTTCTGGATGAAACTACGGCATATAACATTCTTAACAATCATTTTGTTCAACATATAGGAATAAGCAGCCCCTAAATTATTTTTCCACAAAATTCATTTTGGCCATTGGAGATTATCAAACAAAAGACAAAGTGAGTTAATTTCTAGCGGATAATGCTCCAGATGTCCAGGAGTCTTGCAGCACTCACTATATGGATCTGTAAAATACATTTTATATGCTTTTCTATCATTCATTGCTACGGCTATAAATCTTTGAGATTCTTCATAAACAAAGCAAGAGGCAGAATGTAGCAAAGAACATTCTATAGGATACTTTTGGCAGTATTGTTTTTAAGAAAATATAGATTTTCAGGGGAATGATAGGGAGATAATGGTGGAGCTGGTATCAATTAAATGAAGAAAGTGTTTTCTGCTGACACTAGATTAAAAGGAAAAAAAGCACCACAGTACTTTTCAAAGATGTTTGAAAAATCAGTATGGGAGTATTGTCAGGCCAGTGTACTGTATATAATAGATACATATAGAAAAAAAATTGAATTATGGAGTAGAGTAAATTATGTAGTTAGAGCAAATGTGTATATACTTTATTTTATGATGGGTACTGTTTACATAGTTAATAAACATCAGGCATGCAAAGACATACAAACAACTGAATTCCCTCTCAAGCCACTGAAATTCTGATGCAAGCTTTAACTCACCCTATTGGTGATGTCTGTGATTTCAGAAGGAGTTGCCATGCAGTTTAAGTTACACTTTCTGACCATCAGAACAAGAAATTGGCTCTTTTCTAAAAATTAAAAACAAGAAATTCTAGATGATAAATTCTTTTCTCTCTACCACTATCCTGTATCTCTGTGGAATTGTAGATAGATCTGAACAAAATCAATTAACTACAAGTAGCATGAATACATCTGCATTACACTGAACCAGACCTCTGATCCTTCTATCCTAGTATTGATATCTTACCTCTCAAGTCTCTTGTAATGGTTCCGATTAATGAAACACTTCAAAGAACTTCCAGGCATTGTTTATCCCATGGGTCGGCAACCTGCAGCTCCCTATCCTCCGCTGCCATGTGCAGTCTGCAAAAAAAAAAGTGGGACTAAAAAAGTTCAATCAATTCAAACTTCTCACAAAAAAAACCTCGCAAAGTTTGAATTGATTGGTTGAACTTCTTTGGTTTGTGGGACTGCCCACAAACCTTTTTCCTTCTTCGGACTGCATGTGGCGGCAGCGATGGAAGAGCTGGGAGGACGGCTGGAAAGGTGTCCCCTTTGCCATCCTCCGGAGGCAGAATCTGGGTAAGGAGCCATGGGTGGGGGCGGCCAGTCTCGGGGTGCCTCTTCCCTGCCCGACGGGTCTCCCCTTGCCCTGCTCCACCGCCGCCTCTGCTAGCCCTGGGGGGAGTCACCGGGGGTCTCAGAAACTTCCCCTCTCGCCCCGCGCCTTTCAGCCATCTTGCGGGCGGCGGATCTCCGTGGCCTCTTTTGCTGCTGCCGCCGCCGCTGTTTGCGCTGAGCGAGGCCAAAGAGGTGGCGGCGACCGGGCAGCCGGGCCCCTTCCCCGTCCTCCCGCCGCCACCGCCGCTGCCGCTGTATGAAGCTCACCTGGCTGCCGTGGGGCTCTCCGCCGCCCGGCCCCACCTCGGTCCCATCGGTGGCGCCTTCCTCAGCTGCTTTTGGGGAGCCGCCGCCGCAGCCACCCTCGGTGCTGCAGGAGAAGGAGACCTTGGGCTGCGAGGGCAGCAGGGCCGGCGGCGCAGCGGGACCCCCTCGTCCCTGCAGCAGCATGGTGCACCCGTGCTGCAGGGAGAGCAGCGTCCCCTTGGCACCCTCCTCTTGTGATGGCGAAGTGGCCGAGGATGCGGCAGGGGCGGCGGCCGGGCCGGGGGTAGCGGGGACCCCCAACGATGCTGCAGTGGCCACCGCTGTTCCGCCGCCACCACCGGAGCCGCTGCCTCCCATCCTGCCCCCCTCCCCCTCCCCGCTGTCTGCCTTTCTTCTCTCTCTCTCTCCTCACCTGGAGAGAGAGAGAGAGAGGGAGAGAGAGAGAAAGAGGGAGAGGGAGAGAGGAAAGAAAGGAAAGAGAGAGAGAGGAAAGAGAGAAAGAGAGAAAGAGAGGGAGAGGAAAGAGAGAGAGAAAGAGGAAAGAGAGAAAGAGAAAGGGAGAGGGAGAGGAAAGAGAGAGGGAGAGAGACCCTTTTGACATCTAAAATGAAGATAACACTGCATATATCCTTTTTTACCTTTATTATATATATATATATATATAATAAAGGTAAAAAAGGATATATGCAATGTTATCTTCATTTTAGATATCAAAGGGGTTTTGCGGCTCCCAGTGTTTTTTTTCCAGTGGGAAATGGGTCCAAGTAGCTCTTTGAGTGTTTTGGGTTGCCTACCCCTGGTTTATCCTAAAAAGTCTTTAATCGTGTAACAAAGTGTCAGCACAGCATGAAGGATGCCAAGATCTGAATTCCCCTCCCTGAGCACATAATATTCCAGCCTATTTCCCTCCTCTTATTTGCAGTCATAAATCACGTTCTCCAATTAGTTTGAAGGGCAAAGTTTCCCTTCTGTTCTGTAGCCCGCGGGTTTCTTATCTTAACTCATCCCCACACACATTCTTTTTCCTCCCCTCCCAGCATTATCTAATTTAACTCTAAAAATACCACACAGCTTATACAGAGAGCGGCTGCCTCTTTATATATTGTCAAAGCAAGAACATCCAATGTTAGCAGCGTTGACATCCAGCCGCCCTTACAAAAAGGTTTGTTGGTTTGTTGGGGTTTTTCTCATGAAACTTTTTGATGAGTCGGTCAGCCTTCACATCGCTAGATTTCACCCAAGTAGCTTCAGACAGCGAATACCCCTTCCATTGTACTAGGTACTGCAATTTCCCTTTAAAAATTCTAGAGTCAAGAATACATTTCACTTCATAGTGAGTCTGACCCGCTACTACGAGGGGCCCGGGTGCCTTCTTAGGGGGAGAACAGGTCTATCACAGTCCAGATGACAGTATTTCCTCTACTTTCAGGTAGGTCTATTATAAAGTCCATAGCTATTTCTTCCCATGGTTGGGAGGGGTCTGCCACTGGTTGCAGTAGCCCAGGGGGTTTCCCTGGAATTCTTTTCATGGTGGCACATACAGTACAACTCTTGACATAGTTTTCCACATCTCGTTTTAGCCCCAGCCACCAGAATTGCCGGCGGATGAGGTGTAGAGTTTTTAGATATCCAAAGTGCCCAGCCTGTTTTACATCATGGCTGTGTTTGAGAGTATTAAGACAGATGGCTTCAGGCAGATACAGTTCCCCCCCCCCTTATAAGACAAACCATCCCTGCATGTTAGGGAGGTTTGATTATCTTTGAACCATTGATCGGTGAGGAGCTCTTGTTTTATTTTCTTTACCCCAGGGTCATCAGGATTAGGGACCCTGCGAGGCATGAGTTGAGCAGCAGTTTGTGAACTGGAGATAATTGCCTCATTAACCTCTTCGTGTTCGCTTTTGTACTGGGGCAATCTCGATAGTGCATCAGCTAGGAAGTTTTTTCCTTCCGGTATGTATTTTAGAGTGAAGTTGAAATGGTTAAAATACTGTGTCCACCGCACTTGCTTTGGGGACAGTTTGCGAGGAGTTTTCAGTGCTTCTAGATTTTTGTGATCTGTCCATACTTCAAAAGGCACCTTGCTCTCCTCTAGATAGTGTCACCAGTTTAACAGGCCCCATCTAATTGCCCATCTCCTCTCGCTTTCAGTGAATTTTTTGGAGGTGTAGGCGCAGGCTTGCAGGACCCCACTTTTGTTCTTTTGCAGTAATACAGCTCCGACTGCCACGTTGCTGGCGTCAGATTGAATTACGAAGGGCTCCCCTGGGCAGGGGTGCTTTAGGACCGGCTCAGCAGCAAATAGTCTTTAAATTCTCAAAAGCTGTTTGACAGCCCATCATCCATGCTGGTGGTTGGCTCGGTCGTGGCTTTCCTCCTCCTTTGCCTGTTTTAAGTAGTTCTGTAAGGGGTAGGGCAATCTCGGCAAAGGAGGGGATGAATTGACGATAGAAGTTGGCAAAACCCAAAAAGCTCTGAAGCTATTTGCGAGTCTTTGGGGGCTGCCATTCAATTATAGTTTTCACTTTGGCTGGGTCCATTTCTACGCCCTCATTGGAAATTCTGTAGCCAAGATAATCTAATCGGGTCTGGTGAAATTCACATTTTGACAATTTGGCATAAAGCTTGGCATTCAATAGTTTCTTTAACACTTCTCTCACCAGCTTTATGTGATCAGTCATATTCGTGCTGTATATCAGGATATCATTAAGATACACCAGAACCCCTTTGTACAAGTGATCATGTAGGACCTCATTAATCAACTGCATGAATACGGCTGGGGTCCCCTGTAGTCCAAATGGCATGACTTTGAATTGACAGCTCCCCATGGGGCAGTTGAAGGCAATTTTTCACTCGTCTCCCTCCTTTATTCTCACCGGGTAATATGCCTCTCTCAGGTCTAATTTAGTGAAGATACTCCCCTTAGCCAGATGGGTTAATAAGTCCTTTAGGAGGGGGAGGGGGTATTCATTTTCCACAATCACAGCGTTGAGACCCTTATAGTCTACGCAGAGGTGAAGAGACCTATCTTTTTTTTTTTTTAACAAGACAGGGGCTCCCACAGTAGACTTGGCTCGTTCAATGAACCCCCTCGCTAGGTTTTTATTCACGTATTGTTGCATCTTCTCCATTTTGAGGGGGGACATAGCATACATTCTCGGTCGTGGGAGTTTGGCTCCCGGCAACAGTTCGATTGAACAATCATTGGGTCTGTGAGAGGGCAGGGTATCGCATTCTTTCTCACTGAATGCTTCCCCCAGATCCCGGTACTCGCTGGGGATGATTGGCTCGTCTGGCGGCAGTGAGGTACCCATGTGCGCTTGCTCATTTGGTGGCCTAAAGTGTCCTGCAATGTTGGTTGAATCAGTGGGTGGTTTAGGCCCTATAGGTAGTCTCACAGTTCTCATTCCTTTCTCCCACCAGATAAACGGTTTCCATTTGTCCAACCAGGCTAATCCCAGGATCACAGTCATTTTGGGGGCCACCAGGAATCGAATAAACGCCCAGTGCTCACTTATTTCTAGGCGTAGGGGTTCAGTTAATTGCGCGACTAAAGTCCCTCCCATCAGGGAGCCATCGGCTTGCTCAAACCTCACGGGTTTGGACAGCTGTTTTGCCCACAGGCCCATTTTCATGGCAAATGGCAGGCTAATGATGCACCGAGAGCATCCAGAATCGATTAGCACGTTTAAGTCTATTTGTGCCCTCGACTTAGGGATTATAAGTTTGGCGGGCAGTGAAAAAGGCGGGATGTGTCAACTCACCATTGGGTCGTTCTCTCCTTTGTTATCGCTGTCAAAGGAGGGTAGAGCGGGGACAGGTCCACCCGGAGTTCCAGCATCCTCCTGGGGGGGGGGATGTGACCTGGGCAACAGGTTCCTGCGTGATCCGGGTGGATTTCTCTCTTGTTAGCTGCTGGGCAGGTTTCTTTCTCGCTGCTGGTCCCGGTCTGTTCTGTGGTTGGGGGTAGGGGACTGTCAGTTTGCTGCTTGATGTCCCTCCTGTCCGCACCAGAAACACTTAATTGACGGGCCTGCAGGTGGCCTGGGTCTTTCAGCCATTGCAGTAGTTGGAGATTTTCGTGGGGGTGATTGCCGTTCGGGTTGCTCTGGCTTCGGCTCGGATTCAGGTGGGGGAGGCTTCTTATAGCGGGCGAGCTGAACGTCTAGCCTCACCGCTGTCTGGTATCATTCTTGCAGCTGATCAGGTACTGCTCGATAGATACAGGCCTGAGAGAGGTGGTCGTCTAATCCCTCAATGAAGTGATGGATTAGGGATTGCTCAGGCCACTTCTCTATCCAACCTGCTATCTTGCGAAACTCTTGTACATACTCCAGGGCAGGCCTGCCAGCTTGTTTTATTTTGTGGATTTGTTCTCCTGCTTTGAGGCCAATGGATGGGTCCTCAAAACTTTCTTTCAGCCCTAGGAGGAAGAGGTGGGGGTCCTCCAATTCAGGGGCTTGCTCATTATATAAATTGTTCAGCCATTCGGATGCTTCTCCCTCTAGGCTGGACGCAATCACATCGACCATAGCACCTGGGTCCGGGTAGAGATAGGCCCAGCGGTTCAAATGAGAGTGCACTTGGTTGAGGAAGAAAATCAGCTTTTCTGGGTCCCCATCAAAAGTTGCTCTGAATGGTGGAGCCATTAATAGCTGCTGGGGACCCCACTGTCTCTGTTGCACCCCCAGTTGCTGCTGGTCCCATCCTGACTGCTGCTGCATGCCCAGGGGTTGTGACCAGGGCTGCTGCTGTAGGCCCCTCAGTGGTTGCTGTACATTCAGGGGCGGTGACCAATCTCCTTGCTGTGGTCGTCCTCCCACCAACTGCTGATCTCCTGGCTTCTGCACCACCCCAAGCTGTTGCAAGGCCTCTATTAGCTGTGCCAAGCTCAGAGTTTGCTGACCATCCATCTGTGGGGGATGCCAAACTCCCCATTGCTGCAAAGGCGTCAGACTGGGGTTCCCTCTCTCTGTAGGGCTGGAGGCCCTGGCAGGGGAAGACAGGGTCTGGAAGGCTGTCTGATCTGCAATGGAGGGGCTGTAGGCTCCTCTCATCAGGAGTTGATCTCTGCTTCCAATCTCTAGCTTTTCAAATCTTTCCAGTGACTCACCCAAACCTTCAGTGGCAGACGATCTGGTAGCTCTCCACCGGTCTGCTTTTGAAGCCTTTGAGGGTGGAAAGGCAGTCTTGAGGCATCTGGAGTCTCCACTGGGCTGGGCCCGGGCTGACGGCCAGATCAGCTCTCCTGGGTGCAAAAACTCATCCTCCCATAGCATGCTGTCGGTTGCTTCCTCCTCTGGGGTATCAGCAGTTGCCAGGTCATCGTCTTCAAGCAGGTTCTCTTTTCCCATGATGAAATTTTCCTCCTGAATTTTTGCCAGCTTCTCTCAAGCCTAGAGAAAGTGGCTGGAGTTCAGGACCCCAGGTTGTTTGAAAAGAAAATAGATCTTGGCATGATGTCATGGTTCCGATTAACGAAACACTTCAAAGAACTTCCAGGCATTGTTTATCCTAAAAAGTTTTTAATCATGTAACAAAGTGTTGGCACAGCATGGAGGATGCCAAGATCTGAATTCCCCTCCCCTGAGCACATAATATTCCAGCCTATTTCCCTCCTCTTATTTGCAGTCATAAATCACGTTCTCCAATTAGTTTGAAAGGCAAAGTTTCCCTTCCATTCTGTAGCCTGCTGGTTTCTTATCTTAACTAATCCCCACACACATTCTTTTTCCTCCCCTCCCAGCATCATCTAATTTAACTCTAAAAATACCACACAACTTATACAGAGAGTGGCTGCCTCTTTATATATTGTCAAAGCAAGAACATCCAATGTTAGCAGCGTTGACATCTCTAGGCAAAGTGTCTGCTTTTTAAGAATCTTTTGCCGGAGCTTCTACCAATTGAACTGAACATGATATTTTCTGTTTCGAAGTATGTGCCTCAGAACAAAATATGGGCCAATGAAATGTACCTCTAAGTCCTCCTGCAGTTATTGGGTCCCCAAATATGAGTGCTTCATTATATCTCCTTTAATAAAGATTTATTTGTCTCACTGAAGAAGATACTATTTGCCTAGTTTGTACCAGTTTTAGGCTGGGGGCCACTTAATAGGCTTGTATTCAAAATAGAGATTTTTAATTATTGTTGTCATATTTGTTTTCATTTCAAAACCCAACTCTTATTTACATTATTATATATGATTATTCCATTAAAATGCTCTTACGAGTCTTCACCTGAAAGTACAGTCTTCTCAAACCTTTTATTAGATTATCTTGAGTGACTAGAATGTGGATTAGAGGACATTACAATACCGTTAAAATTAGACCACCAGCTTAGTTTGAAGTAGCAAAATGAGATAAATAATTAGAAACAGAAAGTTTCTAATTATTGGAAACTTGGAAATCCCTGGGGATAGGGAGCAGAAAAGAAATTTATTTAGACTAGGTGCACAAAGATATAGGATCTCCTTGTTTGTGACCTGTCCTTTAAGCAAATGTAGCCACTGTGATTTGTAAACCATGCTTTCTGACTTAGCACAATGGACAATAATGGGTTATTCTCTAGACAACTTATAACTGTGGTTTAATGTGGTGTCTTGAATTTAATATTTGGTTTTTGTCATCAGTCACAAGGAGGCTGCTTCCCAGAAATAACTTTAAAACAGATTGCAAGCTAAATGCTTGGACCCTCCATCTCTACCATGAAAGAGAACACTTGGTTGATTTAGTTCAGCTATTACTGAGCCAAGGACTGTTAAAATGGGAAGACCCATCTGGTCTCATCTGTTACCCTCAGGAACAATTATGACAAAAGTGCTATTTAATACAGGAAGGGAAAATCAGCCTGACTGAAACTTGATACAAATTGTCTGTTTATTATGCACAGCTTTGTTCTGACTTAATTTATCTCTTTTCTATTTTTCCTTCTAACATATATTTTTACCTTTTATATTTGTATGTCTAACAGTAAGGCTTCTTGTATAAATAAACAGATAAAGCCATATTTTCGAATTTGAGGGTAGTCTGATTTTTTTTTTTTGCATCTCAGTAGTTCATACTCTTCCTATCAATGGTTATTAGATTAACTAAGTCTACCCTTAGACTAAACTTTTGGTGATGGTACTTATCTTGATTTTGCATGCTCTTTTCCTTATTCAAGAAGTTGTTTCTCTTTCCCTAATTCTTACTGTCCATTTGTACAATGCTTGAACTAAAGCACCCGTTTTCTACATTCTGTATTCTTTTTGGAAATAAAAGATTTATAAATGCATTCATAAGCAGTGCCTGTCCTGCATTTTTTATGATGAGTAGGAAATTAATTCTATTTTTGATGGCATTGGGCTATCCATTTCCTGCATGCCATTTTCAAAACAGGTCTATAATTCTCCTCCGATTACTGAGTTGAGGAGTTATGGGTTCCTCTATCTCAACTTTTGTGACTGGCCCTTGAACAGAAGGCTTCTCCGGGACTCCAGGTGAGCGTGTATGTAACATATACACATGTGTGCATAATTTCTATTGCTGAAAGAACCTTGCAGAAGGCGAATATTGAGATATTAAAGAAGAAATCACTATTTACATATTAATATCTATAACTCTGAACTGTTTCAAACTTTATAATTTATACCCATGGATCAAATCTAATGTTTTAATACTTCTTTTGAAAATTCAGGTGAATGTCAGTTTCATAATAGATTCTTACCAGTGGTGGGTTCTCTTGTGTGGATGCCGCTTCCGGAAGGCCATTCTGGGCCTGGACAACAAAAAATTAGCTACCAATTCTGCCGAAGTAGTGCGAACCGGCTGAATCCCACCACTGATTCTTACCCATTCACCCCCCAGTCCTATGACATTATATTCAAGTAGTCAGTATATAAAGTCTAAAAGCTTTTAAAAGCTACTTTTCTCTGTATTGATGAGCAAATTTTGTACAATTCATTCTAGATGTAGTTCAGAGTTGTTTTGTTGAATTTCCCTACATATTTCCAGCTGAAACCTATTTGTTTTTCTGGAACTGCCCTTTCAGCTCTGATACATCTGCCTCCTGGAAATTATAGCTTTGAGTGCCTGATCTGCACTCTCTAACAATCCCATTCATAATAGAAAAGAGGCATTGGAAATTCAACTGACCCTTTTATCTGAACCAAACAGCCCAAAATATGGGTATACAAGGCAACCATTACCTATAATAGTTGCATAAACTGAAGGCTGATTAGGCAAGCAGTCTTGATATGTAGTTTACATTATTATCAATCTTAGTTCCATTAGTTGAAAGGGATTAGAATTAACATAACAAAAGATGGTGCACTGTCCCCATTCCAGAAATCAAAAATGCCTTTGAGACAAAAGGCTAGCACAGTGAATTTATTTCAGCTCAATCCTTCAGTAAACAGGAACAGCCAGGAAAAAACAACTGAAAGGGACTTGCAATTCATTATCTTTCACTTAGCTGCTTAACTTTGTTTTAATAGGAAGGCTGGCCCTGGAAAGACACACCATTAAAGAACTGCTGATCATTTGACTTGGTCTGCTGGATAGTCAGTATTCTAAGCCAGAGATGAACTTCTGGGGAAATGACACTAGACTCATCATCTTGAACATGTACTTGATCATTATGTACATGTACTTGATGTGTACTTGATCATTATGAAATTTGATGTTATCACTCATTGGGGATATTAAAAAAAATACCAAACTGTATATAGGTAGTCTTGACTTACAACCATTCATTTAGCAACCATTTGAAGTTACAACAACACTGAAACAAGTGACTTTCGACCAGCCTTCACACTTTTAATTGTCACAGCATGCCCACAGTTACATAGCCATAATTCAGAGGCTTGGCAACTGGCATGTATATATGATGGTTGCAACATTCCATGATCATGTGATAGCCATTTGTACCTTTCCCAACTGGCTTCTGAAAAGCAAAATCAATGGGGGTAGCTGGGTTCACTTAATGATTGCATGATTCACTAACAACTGTAGTGATTTGCTTAACAACAATGGCAAAAAAGGTTATAATCAGGCATGGCTCACTTAGAAACCACTTTGCTTAGCAATGGAAATTCTGGTCCCAGTTGGGTCACAAGGTGAGGGCTTTCTGTAATACTTTGCTTAATAAACATTTCACCCATGCTTCCTTTGTCTTTAAGAAAGCATTTATTGTTTAAAAGAATACCAAAGAGAACCATGAGATGTCCTTACTCAAGTATATGAATAACGAATATGATCCTTGTAAAGAAAGAGAAGTAGGCCACTAGATACAGTTGTGAGCATGAGGCTAATCCCATCATTTCCTGGCAGTGGAAGACCAGTGAGGAGCTATCTGGAGCACAGAGAGGTTGCAAAGAACTGGTCTACTAACTGGTTCTTTGGTTTTTGCTGTGGTCATCTTTCAAAGACAGGCTTCCCCCAGAAGTCCTAGTACTTATGGTATTAAAGCAATGCTTTTAATAGACTACATGGCCATTCATCTAATGAATAGTGGAACTTTCAGGATAAGGAATTAACTTTGCTTTCCCTGTCAAGTTTTTTTTTGGAAAGGGGGGTATTTTATTGAAATTTATTATTCAACAGTCTCCTTCCTCCTTGTTCCTTTGTAGAAGCTAAAGCAATGCTCCTCAACATCTTGAGAGTACCAAGGTGCAGAAAACTAAGGTTACATTTTCATAGAAGCCTTAATGTCAATCCTATGCAACATATGGTCAAAGATGATTTCTTGATGGAAGCTGATAGGTATGTATGTATCTCTATAATATTGAAATAAAAGACTGGAAGGAGCAATAGCATTTCAGCTTAATTTAATAAATGACTATGATTTAGGGGTAGCAGGTAAGATAATAACCTGCTTCCTTCTAGTTTTTTGATGCATGAGGCTGCTGTTGATAATAAAGTCCAAGTTCAAAAGCTCTGTAAATAGAGGAGTCAGTGAAAAAGGAACAGATTTGATTTTTGTTTGAAAAGAGTCTTAAATTTTGTGTTGAATGAGTTTCCTAGTTTAGGGAAGAAATTTTTACACATACGTATATGGATTTAACACTCTAGTCATTTTAATACAAGATACTTTTCTTAAGAAAACTGAGATGAAATGGATATTGGTTTGCTTTGACAAATTTTTTTCCCCAAGAGCATTTATTTCATTCTTGATGCAAATTTTAAATATGGCCTTTCTCCAAGAAAGTATCATGCTTGATCTTCAGCCAACTCAGCCAGGCATTATTAGAATATCTGCAACCAAAAGAAAGTAGGTAAATAGCTGAGACTCTTTTTCTTGATTAAAATGTGAAAATTATTCTGAACTGAAATGGAGCTTCGAATTATTGTCAAATGAACAAATAAAAATATAGGACAAAAAAACCCCAAAGATGAACATAACACACAACAAGGCTCCTATTAGTTATATACACTACACTGCTTTTCAACCAGTGATACGGGTACCACCTGTGGTACATTGGCACCTGGCAGGTGGTACGCGACCATCCTAGAAAAGTGGTAGCAGGGGAGGGGAATGAGCTGAACCGGTGGCAGCACCGCACAAGCCTGAGCGAGAGATGGCTGGAGCTGCAGGGCTGTCAGGGCTCAGCGGAAGCGCCAGGATCAGCGCTTCTTCGGGGCATTCTGGGCTCAGTGGAAGCGCCAGGATCAGCGCCAGGCTCCAGCTGGAGCTCGGCGCTTATCCTGGCGCTTCTGCTGAGCCCAGAAGAAGTGCCGATCAGCTGGAATGTTGCAGCATCTCCAGGGTCTTGTGATTTACATTCAGATGCTTGGCAACTGATTCATATTTATGACGGCGGTCACAGTGTCCCAGGGTCATGTGAAGTGACCAAAACCTGCTGCAACCACCCAGCAGATGGGGGGAATAAAAACCAAACACCCCCCCACCTGACCCCCACTGCCAATCCTTAACAGAAATGCTCACAACAATGAAAACCTCGGACAGGAGGAAGAGCACCGCCGGGTGGGCAGGCAGGTGTCTTGCTCGGCTGTGGCTTGGGGGGCACTTTTTTCAGTGCCATTGTAACTTCAAACAGTCACTAAGCGAACTGTTGTAAGTCAAGGACTACCTGTACTTTATCACTTTTTTCCTTTTTTTTTTTGGTCATCAAGTTTTTGACACCTTGTTAGGCGACTGGTGGTGCTTGGATGTTGCCATATCCTAAAAGTGGTACAATGGGTGAAAAGGTTGAAAAGCCCTGCACTAGATCCATCTCACAGTTACTACTGTTGAGCCAGGTACCATCTATTCTATACCTGTGCATTTGGTTTTTTCTTGCCTAGGTGTAAAACTTCCTTTTTCTCACCACTGAATTGCATTTTGTTAGATAGAGCCCAATATTCAAGTCTATCAAGATCTTTATGGATATTGAACCTACCTTCTCCCCAGCTTGGTGTCCTCTGCAAATTTTGTGAATTACCCTTCTAGCCCATCATCTAAACTGTTTATGAAGATATTGAAGAGTACTGGGCCTAAGACAGAACCTTGGGGTACAAACATTAAAAGGAGTGCCATGAATATGACCTAGAACTCCCCTGGCAATCCCCCTCCTTCCTCCCAAGTTGTACCTTCAACCTTGATAGATTGTTGTGTTGATCAGTAAGAAAGCAGAACCTGTTAACAGAAAATAAGAAAGTCTACTGAACTGTCAGTGACAACTTTGCCCATTCCCTCTTTGACTTTGCCAGAAAGAAGGTAGGTATAGAGAATTAGACAAGTTTTTATCCTTGTATCTTTGTGAATGGATAGGTGGAGGGAACAAAATGGAAAGGATGGATGGGAATGAAAGAAGAGGTGGGCTGAATGATAAATGTATTTATGGTGCAATTGTGTTAGAATGGCAGTGAGGCATGTAAAGGATTAAATAACTTGAGATGAAAACTTGTGTGTGTACATGTGCTTGTAGTCTAGTTCAACCTACTTTGAACTCTCTACAAGACCGCTTCTGATCTTGAAGCACATCTTTAATTTAAGGATAATCTTAAATTAACAGATTGCATGCAGGTAAATGAGATATAAAAAGATAAACATTTACACTGTTTAACTGCTTTCAGAGGTCTTTGTCCTTTCCAGTGCCACTCCTCTCTCTAGCAACATTTTTGTCTGCTATTTCCAACCCCACTGTTGGATTAAACAACATTGTCAAATGAAGCTGAGGACAATGACATGAAGAAAAGTAGCACCAAAAGAACTCACATTCCCGTATTGAAAATATAAGAAATTGGACGGTGATTTTCAGTACAGATAGAGGCATGAGAACTGAGAGGCTAGTTCGGCTCAACCCCAGTTTTACAGCACTTTTTGACAATCAAAGATAATTTTAACATATATTTATCGGTAATTTTACAAATACTGCTCCCTATACAATAATATCATCATATTGCAGTTTGGCAGGAATAAAATAGTGGCATAGCTACATCTTCCTGGTGAATTCATAGCTACTTTATCAGATTTGCCCCTTGTCCTACCAATGAATTATTCCCAAATAATAAAATATACCAGTATGCCACTCTGAAATTTCATGGTAGCTGGAAAATATTTAACTAATAAAAGAACTTCATGGGATTTGAAATTTGGGTGAGACTTTTTTAAGACATTCCAACTCCCCTCTCCATACTTTCCACCTGTCTCTGGGGTTGAATATACCTGTAGTAACTAATTGTAATTGAATGGCTGTGCAGTCTAGGAAGTGTAAGGAACCACATCAATCCACATCTTAAGAAAGCAGAACTCTTGGAAACAATCTCTTCCAACAGGGACTTTTATTAAGAGAAATTGATAGTAGGCATAATAGACAGGATCTGAGGGATTCCCTCACAAATCGATGTTTTAATGTGTCCCTAAGCAACCCCCACCCCGCAGTTCTTCTGGGCGATTCAGACCGGCAGATTTCTAGGTGTTAAATCCAGGAAAGATAACATCAATCCGGCTCCGTTGTACATGATCATTCAACAGCTCCTCAAACCTTATTTTGATGATGGATAAATAAACCAGATCCCGGGGCTGTATCTTTTCAACCCCCCCTTTTCCTACCTGCCCGGTAAGGAAGAGAAGTTCAGAGGGACATAGGATAAGAGGCAAATGGTTACATTGTAATGGTTAGCAGAGGTGAATAAACAAAAGGTTACTTTGTAGTGAATAGAGGAAGTGAAAGTAGTAAAAAACCCCTGCATATCCCCCCTCCCCCTTTGGAGTATGGCAGGACCCAGGAAAGGGTAAGAATTGGTTTTAGATCAGAGGAGATAGATAGAAAGGAAATATAACTGGATCCTGACATCCTGCCCCCCTTAAAAATAAGAGATCCACCTGTAGAGAAAACAAAATAGGTATAAAAGTTAGTCTGGCTTGTTAGGATACTCTGTATGAAACTTCTTTAACAGGTTCGGGGCTCTTACATAACGTTTATGGACCCACTCGTTTTGTGAGGAGGGGAGGTGTTTCCATGCTACTAGGTATTGAGTTGTCCCATGATATCTCCTAGAGTCTAGGATTTCCTTTATTTCGAAGTGTTGTTCTCCTTCCACCATGATTGGAGGCGGTGGGGGGGATTTTTGGCCGTAAGGGTGACTGTTGTTCTCTTTCCAGTAAACTGCAGTGAAAGATTGTGTGTATTTGCCTGAAATTTTTAGGTAATTCTAATTCTACTGTTACTGGGTTTGTGATTCTTTAAGGTCCTATATATTTTGGTCCAAGTTTTTTACAAGGTTGTAGGGATTTTAGGTATTTTGTAGACAAATATACCATTTCTCCTACAATGAATGATGTGGGTTCAACTCTTTTTTTATCTGCTTGTGTTTTGTATGCTTGCCTAGCTTCGTCTAAAGCTTTTCTAACTATTGGCCAGGTGTTTTGTAATTGTTCTATCCACTCTTTCAGTGATGGGATTGCTGGTTCGTTTGGGATTAATTCTGGCATGGGGTTGAAACTTTGATCGTTGGCTATTTGAAAAGGAGTGTAGCCTGTGCTGGAGTGGACTGTGTTATTGTAGGCAACTTCTGCGAAGGGGAGTAGGTCCATCCAATTTGATTGCTGGAAATTAATGAAGCATCTTAAGTATTGCTCAAGTACTGAGTTCGCTTTTTCTGCTTGGCCGTTCCCCTGAGGATGATGACTAGATGTCAGTCCCTGAGTGGTCCCTAAAAGGGATAAAAATTCCTTCCAAAATGCAGACGTAAATTGCACTCCCCTATCAGATATAATGCGTTGGGGTGCCCCATGTAATCTGTAAATATGCTGCACGAAAAGTTTCGCTAAGGCTTTTGCGGTGGGAATCTTTTGGCAAGGGATAAAGTGCACCTGTTTGGAAAACAAGTCCGTGACCGTCCAGATGACAGTATTCCCATTGCTTTCTGGTAATTCCACTATAAAATCCATGGCTATTTCCCTCCAGGGGGCTGAGGGATTTGCCACTGTTTGTAACAGTCCGGGCGATTTCCCTTGCAACCTCTTAGCAGTCGCACACGTTGGGCAGCTGGCCACGTAATTTTCTATGTCCTTTTTCATGGATGGCCACCCAAATTGCCGTTTAATTAAGTGTAATGTTTTTACAAATCCAAAATGCCCTGCTGATTTTGTGTCATGGCACAGCTGCATGAATGTGCCCCACTGGGTGGTTGGTATATATAATTTTTCCCCCACCCAAGGCAGTCCGTCCTTGATTGTGCACACGTGTCTATTTTTTTGGAACCATTCATCTGTTTCCAAAGTTTTCTGGAATTCAATTCTGGTTTGGCTACCCAGCTGTGGTCTTAATTTAGCTTGGGCTCTGGTGGTTACTGGCGCTGCCAGTTGTGGTTCCGCCATAAGCGGTTTAGAATCAGTAGCTCACGTGCTGTTATATTGGGGCATGCGAGACAGTGCATCTGCCAAGAGGTTCTTCCCCTCCGCTTGAGCGTAAAGTGGAATTGGTGAAAATGCTGGGACCAGCGGGCTTGCTTGGGGTTGAGCTTCCTCAGTGTTTTTAAGGCTTCCAGGTTTTTATGGTCTGTCCACACCTGAAAAGGTATTTTATTCCCTCCAATGAACTGGCACCACGTAAGTAATGACCAATGTATCCCGTATGCCTCTTTCTCCCACACGGGCCAGCGCTGTTCCGTTTCGGTGAGTTTCTTGGATGTATACGTGCAGGGTTGCAATACTCCTTCATCGTTTTCTTGTAATAGTACAGCCCCCACTGCCACATCACTTGCATCCACCTGTATGCCTCAGTACTGGTTCGACAGAAAAAAGTCTCTTTAATTTCTCAAACGCCGCTTGGCATTCCATTGTCCATTTTAGTGATTGGCTAGGTTTCACTGAGGATTCTCCCTTCATTTTTAGTAAGTTCGTTAGGGGCAGGGCTATCTGGGCAAATGAGGGAATGAATTGGCGGTAAAAGTTTGTGAAACCCAGGAAACTTTGCAGCTGCTTTCTTGTGCGAGGTGGGGCCCATTCTAATACTGCTCTGACCTTCTCTGGGTCCATTTCAATGCCCTGTGGGGATATGCGATAGCCCCAGTAGTCTATTCTTTCCTGGTGGAATTCGCATTTCAATAATTTGGCATATAGATGGGCAGCTCGCAGTTTCTTTAAAACTGCTCTGACTAGGTTGACGTGTTCCTCTTTAGATTCAGTGAAGATAAGGATGTCGTCTAAATAAACCAGGAACCCTTAAATAGGTGCTCCCTTAGTACCTCGTTGATTAATTGCATAAATACTGTGGAGGGCCCTTGTAGTCCAAATAGCAAAACTTTGAATTGGTAGCACCCCATTGGGCAATTAAATGCGGTTTTCCATTCATCCCCTTCCTTAATTCTAACGTGGTAATACGCTTCTCTTAAATCTAGTTTAGTGAAAATTCTTCCTTTCGAGAGGTGGGATAACATGTCCTTCATGAGGCGTAGGGGGTATAGGTTGCTTTCACTGATTGTATTCAAAGATCGGTAGTCCATGCATAAGCGTAAAGTGCCGTCCTTCTTCTCTCTAAAGAGGACTGGGGCAGCTACTTTAGGCTTGGCAGGTTCGATGAACTCCCTTTCTAGGTTTTTATTTATGAACCTTTCCATCTCTTCCTTCTCCTTAGGGCTCATGGAGTATAGTCTGGGCTTCGGGAGTTTTGCCCTGGGCTTGAATTCTATGGCACAATCTGTGGGTTGGTGAGGGGGGAGCTCATCCGCCCTCTCCTCACTGAATACTTCAGCAAGGTCTCGGTATTCCTCTGGTATTTTGGGTAGTCCCTTTTCTTCTCCCATTGATGCTTTTTCTGTTCTTAATTTTGGTAGGACTCCATGGGGTTTTAAGTCTGTAGGGTCCTTTTTCGGGAAATTGATTTCTGCCATCCTCCAATTTACCCAGGGGTTCCATTTCTTTAACCATTCCAGCCCTAGGATCACTGAGCATTCCATGCCTGGGGTCACTACAAATGTTATGTCTTCCTCATGATTTCCCAGGGATAGGTGGACTGGTAAAGTGGCTAGGGTAGCTGGCACCACCCCTGCTATTGACCCATGTAACTGGCCAAATGAGATTGGTTGTTCCAGCCTCCTCACCGGAATGCCCAAATTCCCCACTAGCGTCGGGCTAATGAGGCAACAGGTGCAGCCAGAGCCTATTAAGGCTTTCACTTTGACAGCTTCGGGCATGGAGGGAGCTAATATAGTCACTGTCTTGAGGAGGGGTGTGATGGATCCACTTACCAGGGGTTCACCCTCCAAACTGTCGCCTGAGGTGTCCACTGGCCCTGCGGTGTAGGCTGAAGTTCCCTCCCCATGTCGGGCAGAGGTCGGGGACTCCACAGCCTCTATTGCTCTCATGGCGGGTTCTTTTGGCTTGGCTGGGGACTTCCCGGACTTCCTGGCCAGTGATTGGTCTGGGTTGTGTTGAGGGGCTTTCAAGCAGCATTCTATGGCCCGATGACCCTCTCTCCCACATTTGAAACAGTCCGTTGGCTTCTTGGCCATAGCCGGTGGTTTTGCTGGCTCGTGCGTTGGCTCAGGCGGCGAGTGGCCCCATGGTTTTCCTCAGTGGTGCCTCTTCAGTAGGTCAATCTCTGCTTCCTCTGCCAGGACGTACCATTCGTCGAGTGTGGGTCCCCCCGGGGCAGGCAAGCATCATATAGGTCGTAATTTAGGCCATCTTTGAAATGGCTAAGGAGGATGTCTTCCAGGCAGTTCAGCTTGCTGGCAATGGTCCGGAATTCTTGTGTATATTCAGCTACTGGGCGTCTACCCTGCCTCACCATTTTGATTCTTTCACGGGCTTTGCGATCATCCAGAGGGTCCTCGAATCGCCTTCTCAGAGAGGACATGAAACGGTTGAAGTCATTGAGCTCTGGGGCATCGGAATCATGCAAGTTCACCACCCAATCTGCAGCTGGTCTGTCCAAAGCGGATTGCACGATACGGGTACGGGCTTTCTCGCTGGGGATGTGCCGCCCATATTCTTCCGTGTAGCTGAGGACTTAGAAAAAACCCCAAGCGTGTCGGCTCCCTCTTGAATTTAGCATCCAGTGGCAGGAATCTTCAAATGGATCGGTGCCTTCGCCGTCGGTGGTATGGTCTTCCATCCTGATCGCTATCTGCAGGTCGGCAGGGAGTGGGGGCTGCTGAAGTGGTCGCTGCTGGTTCAGCGGACGTCCCCGGGACTATAGGTTCCGATTCCCCCTCAGTGTCTCTCCAGCTACATCTCCAAGTGCTGGTGCGGCCGCGGGGCTCTGATTTCTCCTCCCTAGAGAGCTGAGGGCTCTTCTCATCAGGTCAATGGTTTTCTCTAGGACCCAGTTCGAGTGTTGTGCACAACTACAGGTTCCGATTCTCCCTTTCTGTGGGGTTTCCTTCCTTCCCTGCCTCGTCGTCTGACATTGTATTTTTTGCAAAGTCCCCCAGCAAGATTCTTCCTTCCAGGTTGACTATTACTGCAGATCCTGTCTAATGTAAGGAACCACTTCAATCCACATCTTAAGAAAGCAGAACTCTTGGAAACAATCTCTTCCAACAGGAACTTTTATTAAGAGAAATTGATAGTAGGCATAATAGACAGGATCTGAGGGATTCCTTCACAAATTAATGTTTTAAAGTGTCCCTAAGCAACCCCCACCCCGCAGTTCTTCTGGCGATTCAGACCGGCAGATTTCTAGGTGTTAAATCCAGGAAAGATAACATCAATCCGGCTCCGTTGTACATGATCATTCAACAGCTCCTCAAACCTTATTTTGATGATGGATAAATAAACCAGATCCCGGGGCTGTATCTTTTCAACCCCCCCTTTTCCTACCTGCCCGGTAAGGAAGAGAAGTTCAGACATAGGATAAGAGGCAAATGGTTAGCAGAGGTGAATAAACAAAAGGTTATGTTGTAATGAATAGAGGAAGTGAAAGTAGTAAAACCCCCCTGCATATCTCCCCTCCCCCTTTGGAGTATGGCAGGACCCAGGAAAGAGTAAGAATTGGTTTTAGATCAGAGGAGATATATAGAAAGGAAATATAACTGGATCCTGATAGGAAGACATTCTTTTGGGTCAAGAATCTGATGAGAAGCTATAATAGGAAAGAAAAATAGACCAAGAGAAGCATGCATACTGGATTAAATCTAACTTTATCTGAAAGTGTTTGCCTGCTTTTTCTCTTAGTTTTCTTGGCATCTCCATTTCAATTATTCTGAATGCAAAGGACAATCTCTGTTTACTCTGGCATTTGTTTCTTTACTATTAGTAAGTGAAATGAAATAACTCTGTGACATACTTACTTTTTATCACACATGGAAGTGTGTGAAACAATTCTTTGATTTTGAGCATGCTAGCAGCTGATAGATTTTGCTAGGTTTGTTTGTTTGTTTATTTATTTATTAAGTCATTTGTTCAGTTTATTTACACTGCCTCAGTCCAAACAGATTCTAGGCAGTGTCCAGAAACAACTATAAAGCAATACCACAGTAATTACAAAATAATATACACATACATTAAAGCTAAATTTGGCAGCAACAACTTGATCAACCAGGGCTTTTGGAGGATTTTTTTAAAACTATGTTTCAGAACACCACAAGAAAAGAGCTATAGGAAAGGAGCCCCTACACATCTGCCACATGGCTCTCTCTCAGTGCTTTTCCTGGTAGATGGCAATCCTTAGCATGTGTTCCCTGACCATCTGGAGTAGGCAGGCAGGCAAGCAGAGTCTATCTGGAGAAGCTGGTCTCCTAGATATTCAATATAAAGGGTTTTCAAGGTAGCTTCCATCCCCTTGAACTGCACTTGGAAACACATCGGGACTAACTAAAGTTTCTGGGTGCCTTTCAAAGCGAGATCCATGTAGACCAGAGGTCCCCAACCTTTTGGGCACCAGGGAACGGTTCCGTGGAAGGAGGTTTTTCCACGGACCATAGGGTATGTGGTTTTGTATGCTGCCTGCATCCCGGAGATGGGGCTTTGCTTGTTTGTGTGGACCGATTGTTGGTATGCCATGGCCTGGACAGGGGGTTGGGGACCCCTGATGTAGACTACAATAAATAAAAGGGATGGCAAAGGTACAAGCAACCATCCTCATAGTGGTAATTCTACCTGATTTTCTAGTAGAGACATGAGTCCAGAAGAGCCCCCAAGTTGCAAACCTGCTTTCTTTGGGGGAGCCCAGCACCTTTGAAAGTCCTAATTGGCATAAGTAGTTTACTGAACAAATAGATTTTTTCTTTTTCTATACCTTGACTATCTTTAGGCCCTGAGACATAATTCCTACTGCATCCCCCATTGGCCCCAGGGTAGAAATATACAATAGGATATTCCCAGTATGTTGATGATATGTCTTCCTGAACTGGCAGATGCTCTCTCCCAGCAACTTCATATAGATGTTAACTGGGATATGGGAAAGGCAAGTCCTGAGGCACCACGTGTCACCATTCCTTTGTGAGTTGCATTGGTTATTAGTTAGCTTCCATGTGCAATTCAAGGTGCTGATTTTCATCTGTAACACTCTTCATGGCACAAAGCCTGGTTATTTGAGAAACTCTCTATCTCTGCTCAGCCAGTAATGTCAGTGGTGCCCACTCGAGGTCCCTTCAATTAAATAATGTCATCTGTTGGAATCTAGGAAATGCATCTTCTCCATCCTGGTGCCTGACCTCAGGAATGGCATCATCCTATATGGTTCCCACCCTGTAACTGTTCTGCAAATGTTTGAAAACTTGTCTTCACTCTCTAGTCAGGGTTTAGAATGGCTGATGAGCCTCTGTTAGTTTTCTGTATCAGCTTGCCTGTTCTGCATGTAGATGTCTTTTTCTTCCATTTTATTATTTCCTATTTTTGAGTATAGTAGTAGTAGTGTATACCTTTTTTTAATGAAAATTATCAGCACTTTTGGTCAGTGACGTCATCAAAGTAAACAAACCCACGTGTTGATTACGTCCGCAGGGCATGGCCCTAAGAGGAAGTGACGTGCTCAGCCCTCACCCTCCGGATATGACGTGCATAACCCCCTCCCCGGATGTGATGTGCATAATCCACCCCCACGTGGTGCAGGGCTCACAAGGTCATAACCCTAGTCGGATATGACGTGTTGGCCTAAGCCCATCAAGATAAGCTTGAGCAACCCTAACAGCCCTATTTTCAGATAAGGCGTGTTGAACCTAACCCCCATCAAGAAAGATGTGGCAGTCAAGCCTCTGGGGACATGATTAGCTTAACCCTAGATTAATTCTATGGTCATTCAAAACCAAAAAAGCTAAGTAAAGTGAATAATTAACAGAGGCCTGTGTTTTTGGGAAACAAGCCCTACTTTTGGGAGCTGTGAAATAAAAAAAATGCTTTTTATTTCTAATCATTCTACCCTAATGATGATTTTAATTTTTTGTGGAGTTTTAAAAATCAGTGCCTCAAAAGCTGGGGAAAAAGGAGCCCCTAAAAGGTAGCCAGGGCCTGCATTTAAACCCCCTTTTTTCTAAAAAGGTATTTATTTCTAGGCGGTTTTAAAATCATTTCCTCGAATGCAGGGGAAAAACAAACAAACCACAGACCTTTTAAAACCTGGTTTTTACTTTTGTAAAAATCTAAAGACACATATTTTGCCAATTGCACCCTCAAGCCCCCATGTACACGTAACCGTTCGAAGCACGGCCTTAATAAAATTTATTCTGCCCCCCTACAACAAAAGGAATATTAACAGGAATTAAAATGCTCACAAGAGGCAAGCAGCCAGGCGGCAAGTAGAGGTTTAAACCTTGTTCAAGCATGTCAGGACAGCGATTCGTGTTTGTGTCTACTAGTAAAAAAAAAAGGGGGAGTTAGGCCTTGTTTGGGACATGCCCAGGCATGTCATAACCCCCCCTCCCCCCGTGATTCTGGGCATGCGTAATGCTCAAGGACGTGTCATTGCAAGGGGCAGGGGAGTTTGTGCGGGCAGACCTGAACAGCTAGCGATTTAATTCCAGCAGTCTTTTGAAGATGGCAAATACTGATGGAGATTTGTTTGATGTAAATTTGACCCCCAAACCTCCCAAGCGTGGGCGTAGAATAAGAAAAGGACCTGAGATATATGGCTTCATTGAAGAGAACAAACTTATAAAACCTTGTTATTGCAGGTTCTGCAAAACATCAAATGGTAAGTAAATCTAAACATTAGGAAAACAGTATTTTGATTAGTTGAAACAGCTAGCCTAATTCTACCTTATTTCCTGCTTTAGAAACGGTGGAGCCTCAAAATGTCGGCATGTCTCAGATTCTGAAAGCATGTATCATTAAAATATTACACCACTGCTTAACGGGATGTCTACAAGCAGATGATGATGATCATGTGGATGGTATCAGTGAAACAGAGCTTATTAACAGCTTATGCTTTAGACTTTCTATGCCTCATGTTGTCTGGATCATCATCAATATTTCTGACAAAGTGAATAACTTATATTTCACCCAGGATTCACTTGGTGAGCTCAAGACATTCATACAGCATATCGAGAAGAACAGTAAACCACTGTCATTAATGTCAAAGATCGAAGCTGAATTCCCATTGTCTCTGAAGAGGTTCATATGCCAGAATGTAACAGAAATTAATTACAAGAAACTGTTAACGCTATGAAATTTATAATAAAATGTGCTTTACAAATCACATGAAAGTTGTATTATGTTTTTTCTTTTGCTGACCCCTGTTTAACCTTGTCAGATGTTAAACACAGAGATACAATTTAATCAAAGCTCATGTGATATTATTCAATTGGGATTTCCTGATAAAGCGGGGCTGGCCAGTTTTGCAAAAGGGGTGAAGAACTCATCAACTCTGATGTGATTAGTTTGTAACATCACCTACTATTCAAATGCCGCTTCCTAGGTAGTTAAGGGTGGCCAGTTTTGCAAAAGGTGTGAAGAACACACCTCCTCTGATGTGATTATTTTGTGACATCACCAACATGTATAAAAGCAGGGCCCATACTGGTCCTGTCACGTCCTGACACGTTTGCTGGTTTCTGGCATACCCATACCTCCGGAGCCATTTGATCTGCTAAGAAGACCCTTTTCAGAATGGAACCAACTATTGTAAGTAGTTTTATGCCTAATTTTTTAAACACTTAGATGCAAAATGGAGCTTATAACATTCTTGTCTGCTTGCTTGTTTGATTGATTGATTGTTTTCTTTCACTAGATTGAATTGACAGACTCAGAATGTTTGAGGGTATATGAAGGTATTTGACTTTCATACTTTCATACATTTAGATTCTTATAAACATTTCTGCAACAATTCTGACCATTGGGGTTTTTTTCTTTTCCTTCAGAATGGGAGGACGATCAGCCATTTGTGGACCTTGCAATTCCTCCAGAACAACAATTGACAGACTCAGAATGTTTGAGGATATATGAAGGTATTTGACTTTCATACTTTCATACATTTAGATTCTTATAAACATTTCTGCAACAATTCTGACCATTGGGTTTTTTTCTTTTCCTTCAGAATGGGAGGACGAGCAGCCATTTGTGGACCTTGCAATTCCCCCAGAACAACAATTGACAGACTCAGAATGTTTGAGGGTATATGAAGGTATTTGTCTTTCATACTTTCATACATTTAGATTCTTATAAACATTTCTGCAACAATTCTAACCATTGGGGTTTTTCTTTTCCTTCAGAATGGGAGGACGAGCAGCCATTTGTGGACCTTGCAATTCCCCCAGAGCTCCAAGGGACCCAGCATGACATGAGCCCTCAGCCTACCACAAGCCACACAACACGAATGCTGTTAGGAGGTATAATATCTAGCATTTTATCCAACTACAAAACCATTAGTATTATTTTTTAGAAACTAAAAGGGGGTTGGTATTACATTATTAGGAATGTTGGTGATAGCCTTTTGTTTGTTTGTTTGTTTAACCAGAGCCGGCCTGCAAAAAAGCAAAAATGCATGGAGGCGGACTTCCCGCATCCCCAGCAGACAGTGATAGTTGTGATGCTATGTCTGTGTCTCAACCAGAAGAAGAGATATGTCATTCTACGCCACAGCTACAAGCCCCTAACTCTGCAAACACTCAGAATATGAACGATGTTTATCTGGATATGGTGCAGGCATGGGAGAAGCCTATCCGAAATTTCAGGGCTGTGGAATACTATCATCGTTATAGATTTGTTAATCTTGACCGAATCCGGTCTTTTGTAGATGCTATAGAGGCTATTCATAATACGATACAGACTCTTTTGAATAATGTTGCTAGGGACATAGGTCCAAACGATTTTGTTCAACTCCGGTTGGATGCAGAGGGGTTAAATCAACCTCTCTTTTCTCTTAGGAGGTGTGTGAATGATTTAAATGCTGATGATTTTCTGACCAGTGTTGAAAATCTGCTTCAAAGTAAGGCAGAGATATTGTGGGGGAGTAATTTACAATTAGTGGTTACCGTCGTGAAGAACAAGGAGGGGGGAGGGCTTAGGAAGTTAAACACTGTGCTGCTCAGCAGAGTACTGGAGAAAAAAAGACAGCACCTAGTAGATTTCAATGTGGGAGGTGAATTTCTGTGTTTTGCTAGCTGTTTGCTCTGGCTGATTGGTGTGGATGTTAGAAATCAAGAAATTATTACCAGGGCCAGGGAACTTCACAGCAGACTGGGTGTTTCCACAGAAAACAGGATTGATTTTTCTCAGATACACCTCTTTGAAGAAGCTTTAAGGGTCACTATAAAAATCTTGTTTTATATGCAGGACGGGTGGAGGTTTTTTGTCACAGGTAGTCCCCAGCAAGAAAAAATAGTATTTATATTGTTACACGACAAGCATTACTATGGCATCAAAAATATCAAGGGCTTCCTGGGTGAACGCTATTTCTGTAAATTGTGCCACACACCTTACCACCACAAATTTAATCATGGCTGTCAATATATCTGTAGAGCATGCCTCAGGCAAGAATGTCAGCGGGTGGAGGAGGAGGAGGCGCGCTGCTGTAGGTGCAAAGAGCTTTGCCGGTCTAAGGTGTGTCTTGAAAGACACACAGAACTCGCTATGGAGGGAAAAGTTGACTGTAAGAATAAAAAATATTGTGAAACGTGTGGGGTTTATGTCTTTAAACCCCACAAAAAGTGCAGGGGAACCAAGTGTGGACAATGCTCTGAGAAGGTTGAAAGCTTGGAAGGGCATTTATGTTTTCTAAAATCGTTGTGCCGACCGCGAATTGGCGAAAGATATATAATTTATGATTTTGAATGCTGTCAAGAGACAGGCACCCATATACCTAATTATGTCTGCGCCAGGGATATGTTGAAGGATTGGTATGATAAAGATGTTGTGAGGTGGGATTGTTATGGTGTTAGATGCCTGGAGCAGTTTGTAAAGAAATTTATAAATCTTGAGTTTAAAGGATGTACTTTTATAGCTCACAACTCCAAAGGTTATGACGGGTACCTAGTACTGAGGCAGCTGATCCGTGAAAAGGTTAGGGTTCAACTTATAAGTCAGGGAGGGAAACTGCTGTGTATCACCCTACCGGATTATAAGATTCGGTTTATTGATAGCCTCTCATTTTTGCCCCTTAAATTAAGCAAATTACCCAAAGCTATGGGGTTTCAAGGCAGCAAAGGATATTTCCCCCCACTTGTTCAATACAATGGCCAATCGAGACTATGTGGGACCACTCCCTGAAACCAAGTATTACAGCCCTGAAACCATGATGCCCGGGGAGAGAGAAGAATTCATGAAATGGCACGCTGCTAATACAGGTACTGTGTTTAAACTAAAGAAGGCTCTGGCTCACTATTGCAGACAAGATGTAGATATATTAAGAGAGGCCTGTATTCGATTTAGGGAACAGGTGATAAATATGACTGAGCGTGAGTGTTTCAGGGGGGTCGGGGGTGAGATTGTTGAGGAGATAGAGATTCGATGCATTGACCCCTTCCAATATATCACATTGGCATCTGTCTGTATGGCACAGTACCGGTTCATGTATTTGAAGAGCAATACCATTGCATTAGCTCCTTTGGACAGTTATCACAAGACACAGAAAAGGTATTCAGTTCCAGCGATTCAATGGTTGTTGCATATAGAGCACACTGAGAAACTCAATATTCAGCATGCTCTGAAGGGGGGTGAAAAGGAAGTAGGCAAATATTTTTTGGACGGTTTTGCTGTCATAAATGGAACTCCCACAGCTTTTGAATTTCACGGTTGTTTTTTTCATGGGTGCCCTGTCTGCTACTCTGAAAAAGACTTCAACAAAGTACTTGATTCAACATATGGTAACCTGCACAACCGTACTAAGATTAAAGAAGAGTACCTCAGGGACCAGGGCTATGCTGTGCGCTGCATCTGGGAACACGAATGGAGGGCCATGGTGGAGGATGACACTTCTTTGAAGCAGTTTCTAGTTGAGAATAAGCTCCCAACTCCTTTGAATCCTCGAGATGCTTTTTTTGGTGGAAGAACAAATGCTACATGCCTGTACTACAAACCAAAACCTGGTGAACAAATCTTATACTACGATTTCACCAGTTTGTACCCCTTTGTGAATAAGACCAAGGAGTACCCAATTGGCCATCCACAAATAATATTTCAAAACTTTGGGGAATAAAGCAATATTTTGGGTTAGCCAAAGTCAAAGTGTACCCACCAAGGAATCTCTATTTCCCAGTCCTACCCCACAAATCAGGAGGCAAATTAATGTTTAGTTTGTGTGCAACCTGCACAGAAAAACTGCAAACCACCCCCTGTAAACACAGTGATGAGGAAAGAGCTCTGACTGGGACATGGTATACTGTTGAATTGAATGTAGCTTTAGAAAAAGGTTACAGAATTGTTGAAATCTATGAGATCTGGCATTTTGAAAGAACATCAAATGAGCTATTTTCAGGTTATATGAACATGCATCTCAGACAGAAACAGGAGGCCAGTGATTACCCTGACTGGTGCAAAACAGAACAGGATAAAGAGCAATATATTCAGGATTATGAAAAGATGGAAGGCGTCCGCTTACGTCGTGACCACATTGAAGTAAATCCTGCTAAAAGACAGATTGCCAAACTCTTCTTAAATTCGCTGTGGGGTAAGTTTGGCCAGAGCACCAATCACCTGACCACATCCGTGGTGACAAACCCTGAGGATTTATTCAAATACCTTTTTGTGCCGTATTATGATGTTTCCTCATGTGAGTTTGTGGATACAGAGACAGCCGTTGTGACATGGAAAATAGCCAAGAACCACCCCACCAAATCCACATGCACTAATGTATTCATAGCCAGCTTTACAATGGCTTATGCACGGCTGGAATTATACAGGCTACTGGATGGGCTGGGCGATAGGTGCCTGTACCATGATACCGATTCAGTCATTTTTGTAAGTAGAGAGGGGGCGTGGACACCTCCTTTGGGTGATTATTTAGGGCAGCTGACAAGTGAGATTCCACCAAACACTACGATAACAAGAGTTTGTTGCGGCCGGTCCCAAAACGTATGCTTATGCTTTGTCCAACGGTGAAGCGGTGCTAAAGGTGAAGGGAATCACGCTAAACTGTGGTAATAGCAATAAGGTTAATTTTGACAGCTTGAAAGATTTGGTAGATGATTATTGTCTGTCTGGTGCAGAGAGAAAAAAAGAGATCAGGGTTGAACAGTTGGGGATTGTTAGGGTTAAGAAACAGTGGACCCTAGAAACGCGAGTCCTCCGAAAAACTTTAAAAGTAGTGTATAATAAAAGGTTATTAAAGAGTGAGGATTATTGTACGCTGCCTTACGGCTATTAAGGATGGTGGAAAATATTGCACAATTTGTACATCCTTTCTCCTGCATTATAAGCGGGCCGTCCAATTCTGGCAAATCTTTTTTTATCAAACAAATGTTAGAACATGGCGATGTTGCGTTGTCTCAAATGCCTCAAAATATTGTGTGGTTTTATAGCTGTTGGCAACCTCTGTACAAAGAACTGCTTAATAAATTCCCTTATATTAAGTTTATGGAGGGGCTTCCGTCTTCTTTTGAAGATGATTATTTGTTTCCGCCAAATCAAATCACTCTAGCCATGATAGATGATCTCATGGCATCGGCCGGTGACAGCGATCAAATAGAGAAGGCTTTTACACAATACGTTCATCACAGAAACCTGAGCATTATTCTCATACTACAAAACCTGTTTTTCCAAGGTAAGAAAATGAGAACAATAGCTCTGAATTCCAAATATTTGGTTTTATTCAGCAGCCCTCGTGATCAGATGCAAATTGTCACACTGGCCAGGCAGATGTATCCCACTAACACAAAGTATTTTTTAGAAGCATTCCAAGATGCCACTCACAAACCACACGGGTACCTTTTGGTAGATTTGGCAGCCACCACTCCAGAATCCTACAGATTGAGAACAGGCCTCTTCCCACCTGATTGGCCTACTGTTTACACAATGAAAAAGAAGTGTAAAAAACAGTAGCCCGGTTACCTTAGCACTAGTTCATTTAAGATGTCAGAGAGGGTACGTAGAAATTGGGGGCTTTTAAAAATCTTAGTAAAGTCCGGACCAAGACAGAGAAAAGCCATCTTATGCAATGCTAATAATGACCTGGTGGGGGCAATAGCAGAAATAGCTCTGAACACCCTAAAAGGAAACCTTCCTCTGAAACCTTCACAATTCCGGTCTCTAAAGAGAAAGAAAGATTTCATTAAAAAGTTGAGTGATAGAAAGGTCTCACTCAAAAAGAAGAAGCAGATCATACTTCAGTCGGATGGTTTTATCGGTCCCTTACTAGGGACAGCTATTCCGCTGTTGACTAGCCTGTTAGCTAGATAAACCATGGACCATGCCGAGAAAATGTATCTGGTGTCGCTTCATCAGATGGATCAGCTACAGGGCAGGCCGCCTACTATGGGGGCTATAGCCACTAACCGGTTGGATGATGAGATGCGTACCATTCTTCAGAGAGCTGATTTGTGTGAGGATGACAAGATTAAGCTCTACAATTCTGCACTGCAGAGGTATCTAAGACTGACCAGGCAAAATGAGTCTGAAAAGGACAGACTGAATCTCATTTATCCACCGGAAGAGCCTCGGCCACTTCCAACATTACCAGAACAGCCACCACAGCCATCTCCGCAGGACACAGAGATGGATGAGATCCTAAGGGGTGTGAGCACCCGTTACAGGAAAAATGCGGAACTTTTGCTGAACAAAATGAAACAGCATCAGGACGTCTCAACCTGGGATGATCGCGGTACCTTTTTATACAAAGGGGTCCCTATTCCTGGTACTAATATTTTAGACTTGGTGAAAGGAGCCTCGCAACACCGAGCCCCTACTGAGAAGCGGAAACCTAAAGGCTGGGATGACTTTATGAATGCTATGGCAGAGGTGAATGTTCCAACCTCTGTGTTGGGGTCTACAACTGTTAAAGAGCAAATAGAAAAGTTGAAAGATTCTCTGGTTGTTAAGGATGAAACTGCTACTAGCCCCGTCTCTGTTATGACAACCCCTTTTGGGACTCAGAAGACTCTGATTACCGGTACCCCCTCTAGCCCTTGGACATTAAATCCTAGAAGTAGGTTCAGGTTTGGTGACTGGCTCAATTTGTAAAATGAATAAAAACACAGTGAAACAAGTAAAAACGTTTAAGTCTTTTTCTTTATTTTACAGTAAGGCAAGCATGTCTGCATGCATTGGTGACGGTTACAGGTTCCAAGCCCCCTTCCCACCTTTATAGTTTTTACAAACAGCTTTACCATTTGATCATTTTTAATATCGGCATTGGAGTACATCTTTAAAATATTTTCATAGGCCACTCCTTTAGACCGGTTCAGTAGAAAAAACGCACAGTGTTGCCCGCAGGTCACAGCGCTGGGGTGCTGCAGTTGACGTTGGTGAAATGTATACCTCTCAGCTTGCTGCTCTAAAAACATCACTATGGAGTCAGGAAAGTCAGGGCTATCCGGCGGCCTTCCATAAGAATCAAAAAATTCGCCATATCCGGGAGATGGGAAGTAGAAGGCCAGCCAGTGTTCACCAGGCAGAGTGTGAGGGTGGGTATTTGCAATTAATCCAAAAGGTCTTTTGGAGATTTGTCTCTGGGGTAGTAGGTCACAAGGGTAGACCCCTAGAAAGGCAGTATTTCCAGAGAACAAGTGGAGGAGCTGCAGTGTGTCCATACTCACATATAATCAAAAAGCACATTCCTTGTGTGACTTATTTCAATAAGGTTTTCAAAGATTGCATAGAGAATCATGTTGACGGTGTTGGGGAGGGGTTGTGCAAATCTAATTTCGGCTCTGAGGTTACCATTCCTGATCAAAGAATAGTGCTCAGAGCACCCCTGATCAGGACTCAAGTCAAAACAATACAAAGTATACCCTCGGTTAAACTCTTCCCGGTTGATTAACAGCAGCCTGTCTTTCATGCCTTTGCCTGTGGCTTGCACCATCTGCATGTACTCTCTCACAAAAAGACCGTGCTCATAATCAGGCTGAAGAGGCTTTGCGGGGATCTGCTCGCCATCACAATGCAGGGCGCAAAAATTGACATTGCAGTGTTGAAAATTGAACGGGTTTCTTTCATAATCCCCACTAAAAGATGCATTGTCCACAAACCCAATCACTAATTGTTTAGGTAGCTGCCCCAGAAATAGATTTTCCTGATTACACACAAGGCTACCTGCAGGAATGCTGTAAACCTTCACCCCCACTCGATCAATGGGATATTTGGCATTGGAGGTGAGCAAAGCTTCTGCATGGCCAAGGCGCACTCCCGGGGCTACTTTTACACGTTTTACAAAGAGAGAAGCTGCCAGGAGCTGCACTTTGTAATTCTCATTGCCATCCTTCATCACGCAAAATTCATTTCTGCTTCTTGTGAGTTTGACTTTCACATCAACGCCGTTAATTAGCAGTCTGTCTTGAAAAAACAGATCGCTATGCAGAGGCCCTAGCAGGTCCCATTTACGACTACCGGCCGTGTGTCTTGCTCTCGCTTTGAAACCTGAGTTCCCAGCGGCTGTCAGTAGAGTACTCTCCATGAGGTCCGAGTCATCTTTGTAAAAACCTCCAGCTGTAAATTGGGTACCCAGCGCATCACTACCAAAGTTCAGAATCAGTTCAATCACGGCCCGATAAGAATAGCAATGATGACTCTGTGTAATGAGCCGATCTCCCAAGGTAACATCCAGCTGGTTAAACAGTGATGCTATGGGGTAGTTGGTCAGGGCCACCCTTGCCCCATCATCAATATCCGTCCCGTCAGCCTTTACAATCTTGCAACTCACATACAGCAGGGTGTTGTTTAAATCCGTGTAATGCTCACCATGCCCCGTGATAAAAAATTCCAGGGGCGCGTTGGGTGTTAGCGCTGATAAAGGAGGGATCTCGACATAGGTACTGTTTTCAATACTGGTCTGTGTAGGCGCCAGTTGAAAAAGATCCAGTTCTGATTTAACACATTCCTCTGAAGCAGAATGAATAAATGACATATTGTATTAGAATATGTCTTCCTTGTCACAGGGCTTCCTCTTCTGCGCACGTCTCCTCTTGGTATGACGGGTCTTTTTCACAAGTCTTCTCTTTTTAAACGGAATAGGCGGGCCCGATGCGTAATTTTTCCTGGCTATGAACATCCCTGATCCATCCTGCCCCCTCTCAACAACATGAGATACAAGATGCCCCGCAACATCTCTGGCAATGTTTTTGGCAGCAGATTTGACATGCGGCTTAATGATTTCTAATCCACGCCTCAAAAAAGGCATTGCTTTTCGAAAAAGTCCACGGACCAGACCCCCTAAACCTGTCCCGTACATAATGGAGGCTGCTTGGAATCCTGGAAGGCCGCCTCCAGCTTGTGCCCTGTAGTAAGCCACGTAGTCTTGAGGGTCCCCATGCTCCTTGATTACAACCATCCTTCACTTTTCCGAGGTCTAAAATGAAGCTTGACAATCACCTTCCCGTGATAAAAATGCACGTTTTTGTCCTGGTCGGTTTTGATTTTGGTTTTGATTACTATATAACGGTATCGATGTGATGTTTGCTGACCGGTACATAATGTGGACGGTCATAGGTCATTGTGACAAAATCATTGTCTTGCCCTCGCACAGGCACACAGCGCAGTAATGGCACATAGAAGTCACCCACTATCTGGAGCTCTACAATGTCTGTGTAAACATATAAGGTGCTGAATCCAGGGAACATACCTAACAGATGTCCAAGTTCTCCGCTAACTAGAATGGTATGTGGTTCATCCCCTTTAAGATTAATTTTTCGACCCACTGAATCATAATGTAGGGTTGTCTTAGGTCCATCCTTGGCATTTGATATAACCTTGTTCATATTTTCTAACAGTTGTTGGAGGCCGCTTCTCAAAGAAAAATGCCAACTCTTACTCTCGTTAGCAATTTCAAAATATCCAGGAGAAGTTAATGTGTGCCAACTATGCGGATACTGTATCTCTGCTAGCCCTACTTCCCATGACCCTGGAAGATCCAACGATCTGGCTAACTGAATAGTAAAATTAGAATTTTTGTTTTGGGGGAAAATTGCTGCTGATGCGTTGCTGGGAAGGGTGATGTAAAACTCCGCCATATCAAAGATGTTGTACTTCAGTCTCCTTAATCCAACTGTTGAACTTCTCTGGCCATCCAGTCCATTTGACTAGAAACTCTCTCTGTTTCCCCCGCCCTCTTTTTTGGATAATTTTCTCTATTCTGTATATGCGCTGTTGGTCAGCAGGAACCTTTTGGAGCTCCTCAAAGTAAAAAGCCCCCTTTACAGGGTCACCTGTGTAATCATTTAATCTATACACCACTCTTTCACCCCTATTTCCAGTTCTTTGACGATGAATATCTCATCCGTATAGGTTTGCAGATAGCCCTTTTCAAACTTACCCTTCAGTCTGGATACCCTGACATGATCTCCCATCTTAAGACATTTTTTCTTTCTTTTACTTTTTAAAGCTACCCCATAAAGCCTCATCCACACATCCCTTTCGTTAGACAAATTTACGGTGTTAGGAACAGCCCCGATACTATGATGGTAAGTGTTATTGTACCCCTGAAGAGTATCTGCCAAAATGTCCACATACTGATGGGTATTTCTAGCTGTGAAATATCTCCAGAGTTTGTTTTTTAGGGTTCTATTAAACCTCTCTATAACGGCTGCTTTAGTTTCACTATGGGTGACAAAATGATGAATGCCATAACGTGCTAAAAGTTTCTTCAGCGGAATATTCAAGAACTCTTTACCTGCATCTGTCTGTATTTTTGGGGGTGCGCGTCCTGTTTCAAAGATATTCTGGAAGGCGGATGTAACTTCCCTCCCTGATTTATCAGATAAAGGGGCGGCCCAGGCATATTTAGATAACACATCGATAACTGCTAAGATGTACTTTTTTCCATGGTTCTCCTTAGAAAATTTGGAGACATCTATGAGGTCAGCCTGCCATTGATGATCTAAGCCAGACACTACTGTTTTATTTCTAGGAAAATTAATTCTTGCAGGCTTATGTAGCGTATAAGCGTCTTGCCCTGACAGCCACGTCTTGACTTGCTTCATGGTCAGGTTTTTATCATGTTTTCTAGCTTCCTGAAAAGGGGTATTCACACCTCCATAACTCCCTACACATCCTGGTGTATAATAAATACGGCTTAGAAGCTTTTCATGCATTATACTGAAAGACCACTGACAAAATGGTCAAGCGTTGACGTTAACACAGTCTTTTATTGGTTATACAGAGTTCAGGGGGGTTGGCACCACCATCAGAAAAATATCCCTCATCACCACTATCAGAATCAGAAGATAAAGGGGCATAACACGCTATTTTACAATACATTGACCCGCCTGTACCCCACAAATCATGTCTGCAGTCACAAGCAAACCAGTCTTTACACAAATTGCAGCTCTTTAACTCACAGGGTAGATAGCATGGTCTCTGGGATAGTTCAGAATCCCTGTTATAGTCTAAATCAGAAAAATCTGCAGAAGCATTGTGACCACGGCTATTACCACAGGAATATAAAATCGGGATGTCTTGAAGTGTTTGCTGTCTAGGTGTTATTAATTCGGAGTCTGCAAAATATAAAGCACATCCTGTTAGTGTGCTATCCGTTCCAGCAGCATTTACATTATCATAAATAAAAAGATATTTACTTACCATTGCTGGGAGATAATGTAGCATCATTCACCATTTCACAGGCTGTCCGGTAAGCAATCTGCACCTCATCGTTAAAGTTACAACACTCCATGCTACAGCCGTGCAAAACGGGTCTGAATAAAAAATTTTTCTTTATCATAACCCCTGCAACAGATTTTGTTGCATTCTGCCGGTTGTGGCCTTGTGTCAGAGCGTGCAACGCTAGCTTCTGCTGTTGTTTTAAAAACAGTTTTGGAATCAGAGGTTGCCATCTTCAAAAGACTGCTAGCTGTTCAGGTCTGCCCGCACAAACTCCCCTGCCCCTTGCAATGACACGTCCTTGAGCATTACGCATGCCCAGAATCACGGGGGGAGGGGGGGTTATGACATGCCTGGGCATGTCCCAAACAAGGCCTAACTCCCCTTTTTTTACTAGTAGACACAAACACGAATCGCTGTCCTGACATGCTTGAACAAGGTTTAAACCTCTACTTGCCGCCTGGCTGCTTGCCTCTTGTGAGCATTTTAATTCCTGTTAATATTCCTTTTGTTGTAGGGGGGCAGAATAAATTTTATTAAGGCCGTGCTTCGAACGGTTACGTGTACATGGGGGCTTGAGGGTGCAATTGGCAAAATATGTGTCTTTAGATTTTTACAAAAGTAAAAACCAGGTTTTAAAAGGTCTGTGGTTTGTTTGTTTTTCCCCTGCATTCGAGGAAATGATTTTAAAACCGCCTAGAAATAAATACCTTTTTAGAAAAAAGGGGGTTTAAATGCAGGCCCTGGCTACCTTTTAGGGGCTCCTTTTTCCCCAGCTTTTGAGGCACTGATTTTTAAAACTCCACAAAAAATTAAAATCATCATTAGGGTAGAATGATTAGAAATAAAAAGCATTTTTTTTTATTTCACAGCTCCCAAAAGTAGGGCTTGTTTCCCAAAAACACAGGCCTCTGTTAATTATTCACTTTACTTAGCTTTTTGGGTTTTGAATGACCATAGAATTAATCTAGGGTTAAGCTAATCATGTCCCCAGAGGCTTGACTGCCACATCTTTCTTGATGGGGGTTAGGTTCAACATGCCTTATCTGAAAATAGGGCTGTTAGGGTTGCTCAAGCTTATCTTGATGGGCTTAGGCCAACACGTCATATCCGACTAGGGTTATGACCTTGTGAGCCCTGCACCACGTGGGGGTGGATTATGCACATCACATCCGGGGAGGGGGTTATGCACGTCATATCCGGAGGGTGAGGGCTGAGCACGTCACTTCCTCTTAGGGCCATGCCCTGCGGACGTAATCAACACGTGGGTTTGTTTACTTTGATGACGTCACTGACCAAAAGTGCTGATAATTTTCATTAAAAAAAGGTATACACTACTACTACTAGTAGGTAAGTCACCCAGAGTCACTGGGAATCAAACAGCCTCCAAATTTAAATAAATATAAATAAGTGGATCTGAACGGATCTGCCCTTAACATTGTAATACTTTGTAATATATTATTTCCAATTTCCAACCTTTAAATTAGTCCAAAAGGATTCTGTGATATCAGTGGGTATTGAGAAGTCTAGGAAGGTTAAAGGATGGTTAAACTGAATTCATTTCCCACAAAAGCATGAAAGCAACCAATGTGGTTTCTGCCCCATATCATGCAACCCTTATAAAAGATGAAGCTGGTTTACTGATTCAGAAAAATCATTAATGTGTGCTAATGCATAAAATACATGTATATGAGTTATTCCAGAGGCACCCACTTAGTCCATAGCTTATCAGACTCTCAACAGAGAATGCTGTCATAAATAAGGCAGAGGACCCATCTTCACTCATACACTGCCTGAAGAACAGTGCAAACCATCTGAATCCAAAATATTTCTGCAGGGCAGAAATGAACGTCATCTTCCACACAGCTTTAGCTTACTGTGAACCTCACCTCCACCATCTTTTCCTACTCTAGGCTGAAAGTAGTTTTTCAACCTTTGTTGGCTTAGGCAATGCTGCAGCTTGCTGCAGTTTACATATTTTTAAAAACAAATCTTTGCATTCTGAGTGGTTACTGTGCAGATGCAGAAAAGCCCCCTCATCTGGGTCAATGATCACTATCCTAGAGTTGTCTAATTTTTGTTGCCATATGGTTATAACACATTAACCACACTTGCCTGATTAAGTGTTATCTTACAAGTGAAAATGTGACTTAAAAAATTACTGTGTTTTCTTCTCTGAATTACCTCAAGATGAAATTATATACCAGTGGACTTATTTAAAACAGCAATGACCTGTGGAAAGTAGATAGCTCAAAGAAAGAGAAATATTTTTTAAAATACATTTCTGTCAGTTTTTGAAGTAGCAAAGTTCTTCATGTCACACAAATGTGGTAATCACCATGCTTCGGAAAATGTATTTAAGAGAACCTGAGGAAGACTTACAAAGCTAAAACAGGGGAAATTTTGGGAAGGAAATGTGGTTTTAAAGCTGATTAATCTGCATGCATAAATGTATATTTCACATTTAGTTTAACCATAGATAGATAGATGATAGATAGATATGATAGATAGATAGATAGATAGATAGATAGATAGATAGATAGATAGATAGATAGATAGATAGATAGATAGATAGATAGATAGATAGCGTGTGTGTGTGTGTGGGAGAGAGAGACAGAGAGAGAGAGACAGAGAGAGAGGGTGAGTGAGAGAGAGAGAGAGAGAGAGAGAGACAGAGACAGAGACAGAGACAGACAGTGAGAGAGAAGGGCTCAGCAACCTACAGCCTATGGGTTGAATATGGCCCACCATGCAAAATCATCCAGCCTATAGTTCTCAAATATATCCATCCATTTCATGGGAGGAGGGAGCATAGTGGTTATCCAGTCAGCTTTTCTTGTGAGGAGTTTTGCCTCCTCCAATGGCCATTTTGGCCAGGGCTTCACCAGTTGCCTCAGCACAGGCAGAGCAACATATCCTCTACCTGATGCTAGCAAGACTGAGCTGCAGAGCGCAGGAGGAGAAAATGGCAGTGGCAGAGCATGGCTTCTGGCCCCATTGCTGAGGATACTGCTGACCCAGGGGGTGACTGGAATCCAGCAAGAGCCACCCATGGAAAGGAAAGCAACTGGCAATTGCTTTTCTGACATGTAAAGTTGGGAGGGCAGAGTGAAAAGGAAAATGTCCAGTGGCAAGTTGTGGTAACTCCCAGCTAATCACAACTTGAACTCCTGCCAAGTTGCTTCTGAAGCATCCCAATCTTGACAGAATGAGTCCAGTTGGCATCAGCAAAGGTAGGAGCAGATTATATCTTCCTAGGGAGAAGCCAATCCTTGTTAATTACAACTGAAGATTTACTTTTCATCTGAAAATTTCCATAGGTTTGCTCACAGCTCTGTAGAGTGATGATGAGGTGCTGTTTCCTTTCAGCATCCTGGCAAGATGGTGTCAGTATCACTGGCTTCAAACTAGGTTTGGTGCATATCACTTTTTGCATTAGCAGTGTAATTGTCATGGTTCCGATAGATGAAACCAGTAAAAAAACTTCAAGGCAATAATTCTTCCTTAAAGAACATTTTATTAGGAAACAAAGTATCGGCACTTACATAGTTGAACCCAAGACTGAGATTCCCTCCCCCAGATACAAAGTAACAAGTTGCAATTCCCACCCCACAAAAGCTGTCATAAATCACATTCCCAATTAGGGGAAAATGCAGGCTTTTCTCTCCGGCTCCTTAGCCCGCCAAAAGCTTATCAGACAATGTCCTTGAGTTCCCACACTTCTGCATTGTGCTTTACCTCTAAAAGAACAGAAAAGGCACATTAAAAGCAAAAGTAAAATGGCTGCTGATTCTCAGTTGTCAGAGCGTGGACATCCATTGTCACAGCGTTGACATCCGCCCCCCCTAATAGAAAGGAGTAGTCCTGCGATTTAAACAGAAGCATAGGTTAAAGGTTGCCTCTCGGCTTGTTTGGGTGTTTGTCGTAGAATTTACAGATGAGCCTATTAGCTTTCACATCATTAGATTTTACCCATGTGGCATCTGACAATGGATATCCCTTCCACTGTACTAAATATTGCAACTTTCCTTATAAAACCTAGAATCAAGAATGCGTTTCACTTCATAATGTGTTTGTCCAGCTACCGCTAGGGGACCAGCTTTCTTGGGAGGAGATCGTAAAGTAGATCCCCAGAATGGTTTTAATAAACTGCAATGAAATATAGGGTGAATCTTCCCTAGAAGCCGTGGGAGTTTCAACTCCACTGTAAATGGATTTATGATTCTGACAATGGGGAAGAGACCTAGGTATTTCGGTCCCAACTTCTTACTAGGCAATTTAAGTTGTAGATATTTTGTGGATTAAATAAACCTTTTCCCCAACATGGAATGATCTCTGAGGAGACCTTTTTTGTCAGCTTGCTTTTTATATGTTTTTGAGGCTTTTTTCAGCGCAGTTTTAGTTTTGTCCCAAACTTCCCCCCATCGTGACATCCATTGGTCAAGAGTCTGGGAGGTAGAGGGTCCTTGAGGATACTCAGGTATTGTGTGGAATTCTTTCCCTGTGGCAATCTTAAAAGGTGTGAAACCAGTGCTGCTATAAATGGTGTTGTTGTAAGCCACCTCAGCAAAAGGGAGGAGGTCAGTCCAGTTTGTTTGTTGATAATCCACATAACACCTAAGGTACTGCTCCACCATCGAGTTCGCTTTTTCAGCCGCCCCATTCGTAGATGGATGAAAAGCCAACGACAACCCATGCGATGAGCCAATTATTTTCAGGAAACCCCTCCAGAACTTGGCTGTAAACTGCACCCCCGTCAGAGATTATTCATTTTGGCGCGCTGTGCAACCTGTAAATATGCTCAAGGAACATCTTGGCCAATTTCTGGGCTGACGGGAGTCCCTTGCAGGCGATGAAATGAGCCTGCTTCGAGAAAAGATCAATCACAGTCCATATTACCGTATTTCCTCCACTTTCAGGTAACTCAACTATAAAATCCATAGCAATCTCTTCCCATGGTTGGGAAGGGTCCACGACTGGTTGTAATGGTCCAGGGGGCTTCCCCAGAATTCTCTTCATGGTGGCACATACTGCACAGCTTTTGACATAGTTTTCTATGTCCTTCTTCAAACCCGGCCGTCAAAACTGCCAGCAAATTAAATGTAGCATTTTCAAATAGCCAAAGTGTCTGGCTTATTTCACATCATGGCTCCATTGGAGTGCATGAGGCGGAAGGTTTCAGGCAAATATAATTTCCCCCTTTGTAAGCTAGTCCATCTCTACAGGTTAGGGTGGTTTGATGGTCTTTAAATCATTGATCATTGAGGAGTTTCTGCTTCAGCTTCCTCGTCATAGGCTCATTGGGGTTCAGATTTTTTGTAGATGGGGTCTTCTGCGGTGTCAATTGAGAAATAATCTGTGGTGTAGGCATGATCGAATCAGTGACTTGTTCACGCTGGCTTTTATACTGAGGCAATCTGGATAGAGCATCAGCCAAATTTCTTTCCCTCCCGGTATGTACCTTAGGGTGAAATTAAACCAGTTACAAGTATTGCGCCCATTGTACTTGTTTAGGAGAAATTTGCGAGGAGTTTTCAGTGCCTCTAAGCTTTTGTGATCAGTCCATACTTCGAAAGGCACCTTGCTTCTTTCTAGGTAGTGTTGCCAGGTTAACAGAGCCCAACAAATTGCAAAGGCTTTCTTCTCCCAAACTGCCCACCTACTCTCGCAATCGGTGAACTTTTTTGAGGTGTAGGCGCAGGGTTGTAGGATCCCCTCAGGATTCTTTTGCAAAAGTACTGCTCCGACTGCTACATTGCTAGCATCGGCTTGAATCACAAATGGTTCCCCAGGCAGGGGTGTTTTAAGACCGGCTCAACCGCAAAAAGTCTTTTTAAATTTTCAAAAGCATAGTCCATGTTAGCAGTTGGCCCGGTCGTGGCTTTCCCCCATCTTTACCCGTTTTATAAGTCTGTCAGAGGTAAAGCTATTTCAGCAAAAGAAGGAATGAATTGACGGTAGAAGTTTGCAAACCCCAGAAAGTTTTGAAGCTGTTTTCAAGTCCTTGGGGGTTGCCATTCAATTACGGCTTTCACTTTACCAGGATCCATCTCAATGCCCTCACTGGAGATCCGGTAACCCAAATAATCCAGTCGGGTTTGGTGGAACTCACACTTCGATAATTTAACATACAATTTAGCATTTAGTAGTTTCTTTAGCACCTCACGCACTAAACTCACATGGTCAGCCATATTCTCACTATAGATTAAGATGTCATCAAGATACACTAAAACCCCCTTGTATAGATGATCGTGCAGCACCTGGTTAATCAGTTGCATGAAGACAGCTGGAGCTCCTTGCAGTCCAAATGGCATAACTTTGAATTAATAGCTGCCCAAAGGACAGTTAAGAGCAGTTTTCCATTCATCTCCTTCTTTTATTCTTACTCGGTAGTACGGTAGTAAGAAGAGTATTCTTACTCTTAGATCTACTTTGGTGAAGATACGGCCCTTTGCTAGATGGGTTAGTAGGTCCTTCAGGAGGGGGAGGGGGTACTTATTCTCCACACTCACACAATTTAACCCCTTGTAATCTACGCAGAGCCTCAGTGACCCATCCTTTTTCATAATAATAATAATAATAATAATAATAATAATAATAATAATAATAATAATAATAATAATAATAATAATAATAATAATAATAATAATAATAATAATAATAATAATAATAATAATAATAATAATAATAATGTTGGAAGGGACCTTGGAGGTCATTGAGTTCAACCCCCTGCTCAGGCAGGAAACCCTACACCATTTCGGACAAATGGCTGTCCAGTCTCTTCTTAAAAATTTCCAGTGTTGGAGCATTCACCGCTTCTGGAGGCAGGTTGTTCCACTGGTTAATTGTTCTAACTGTCAGGAAGTTTCTCCTTAGTTCTAGGTTGCTTCTCTCCTTGATTAGTTTCCATCCGTTACTTCTTGTCCTGCCTTCAGGTGCTTTGGAGAATAGCTTGACTCCCTCTTCTTTGTGGCAGCCCCTGAGATATTGGAACACTGGTATCATGTCCCCCCTCATCCTTCTCTTCATTAAACTAGACATACCCAATTCCAGCAACCGTTCCTTATATGTTTTAGCCTCCAGTCCCCTAATCATCTTTGTTGCTCTTCTCTGTACTCTTTCTAGAGTCTCAACATCTTTTTTACATCATGGTGACCAAAACTGGATGCAGTATTCCAAGTGTGGCTTTACCAAGGCATTGTAAAGTGGTATTAATACTTCACGTGATCTTGATTCTATCCCTCTGTTAATGCAGCCTAGCACTGTGTTGGCCTTTTTGGCAGCTGCAGCGCACTGCTGGCTCTATTTAAGTGATTGTCCACTAGGACTCCAAGGTCCCTCTCACAGTTACTGCTATTGAGCAAGGTACGTGTACATTTGGTTTTTCTTGCCTAAATGTAGAACCTTACTTTTTTCACCATTGAATTTCATTTTGTTAGATAGCGCCCAGTGTTCAAGTCTGTCCAGGTCCTCCTGTATTTTAAGCCTGTCTTCTGGAGTGTTGGCTATTCCTGCCAGCTTGGTGTCATCCACAAATTTGATGAGTTCCCCATCTATCCTCTCATCCAAATCGTTGATGATGTTGAAGAGCACTGGGCCCAGAACAGAGCCCTGGGGCACCCCACTACACACTTCCCTCCATGTAGATGCGGTTCCATTGAGGACCACACGCTGAGTACGGCCGGTCCAGCTACGAATCCATCTGGTGGTGATGCTGTCTAACCACATTTTTCTATCTTATCGAGTAGTAGGTTGTGATCTACTTTATCAAATGCCTTACTGAAGTCCAAGTAAATTATATCCACAGCATTCCTCTGATCCACTAATTTTGTCACTTGGTCAAAGAATGCAATAAGGTTTGTCTGGCATGATCTGTTTTTGACAAACCCATGTTGGCTTTTAGTAGTGCCTCTAGGTGTTCGCTGATTCGTTGTTTGATTATCTTTTCCAGAATCTTCCCAGGTATTGAGGTCAGGCTAATAGGTCTGTAATTTCCTGGAACCATTTTTTTCCTTTTTTGAAGATGGGAACTACATCAGCTCTTTTCCAGTCCTCTGGTAGTTCCCCAGTGCTCCAGGATCTTTGAAAAATATAGTTCAGTGGTTCTGAGATCACATCTGCCAGTTCCTTGAGAACCTTGGGGTGTAATCCATCTGGTCCTGGTGATTTGAACTCATCTAGGCTGGACAGGTGCTCACTTACCATTTTCTTGCTTATCTTAACTTGTGTTTCTATTCTGTTTTTTATGGCACTATTTTTGATAGGTTGGTCTGTTTTTTCCTTTTGTGTAAAGACAGATGCAAAAAATGAGTTAAATAGTTCTGCTTTCTCCCTATTGCTTGTCACCTTCTTGCCACTTTCACCCACTAATGGACCAATCATTTCCTTCACTTTTTTCTTGTTTTTTACATGTTGAAAGAAGCTTTTTTTGTTATTTTTGACTTTGGTCGCAAGCCTTAGTTCATTTTGAGCCTTAGCTTTTCTCACTTCATCTTTGCAGGCTCGGGCTATTTGCTGATATTCTGACTTAGTTATGTGCCCCTCTTTCCACTTTCTATACTTGTCCTTTTTATCTTTCAATTTATCAGAGTTCTTTATGCAGCCATGCTGGTTTCTTTTGAGAGCTGTTATTTTTCCTCTTTGTTGGTATTGTGCTAGACTGGGCTTTTAAATAATACCGGAGCCCCTACTTGGGATTTAGCCGGTTCAATGAAGCCTCTGGCTAGATTTCTATTCACATACTGCTGTAGTTCCTCCATTTCGAGGGGGGACATAGCATACATTTTTGGTTTAGGTAGCTTGGCCCCCAGTAATATTTCAATGGCGCAGTCATTGGGCCGGTGCGGTGGTAGGACTTCACATTCCTACTCCCTGGGGATGAGTGGCTCCCCTGGTAGGGGAATGGTGGCTACTTTCACTGTTTCTGCCAGTGAATCAGGCTCTCCGTTAACGTCAAAAGAGCCACGAGGGGGGTTGGGTCCTATCGGCAATCTCACAGTCCTCATCCCCTTTTCCCACCAAATGAAAGATTTCCACTTGTCTAGCCAAGCTAGACCTAAAATCACAGGCTCAGTCATTTTCGGAGCCACCACAAAATGCTCCCAGTGTTCACCTATTTCTAAATGTACCGGTTCAGTTAAGTGGGAGACTAAGGTCCTTCCCATTAAAGATCTATCCGCTTGTTCAAATCTCATGGGTATGGAAAGCAATCTTGCTCGTATGCCCATTTTAAGGGCAATTGGCAAGCTGATAATGCATCGGGAGCACCCTGAGTCCACTAGCCCCTTCAAATCCATTTGTACTCCTGTCTTAGGGACTATGAGCTTGGCAGTGAGTGAAAAAGGTGGAATGGGTTGACTCACCATCGGGTCATTTTCCCCCTCATTGTCGCTGTTGTAGGGAGCCAGAGTGGTGGTGGATCCGGCTGGAGTGTTGACTCTCTCCTGCGTAAGCGATGCGAGCTGGGTGATGGATTCTTGGGCGGCCCAGCTTGACTTTTCTTTGGTCGGCTGCTGAGTGGGTTTCTTCCTTTCTGACAGTCCCGATCTACCTCTCTGCTGGGGATATGGGACCAGACAATTCACTGCTCAATATCCCTGCTGACCACACCTGAAGCACTTGATCGGTGGTGCTGGAGAGGGCCTGGGAGATTCAGCTACTTTTATCGCTGGAAGTTGATGGGGAGGTGGTTGTCTGGCAGGTTCTGGTCTTGGAGCTGGTCTGGGAGTTGCTGGCTTTTTTCGACAGGTTAGTTCGATATCTATCTTTACTGCTATCTGGTACCATTCTTGTAATCAGGAACTCCTCAGTAGATGCAGGCCTGGAATAGGTCTTCGTCCAAACCCTCTTTGAAATGGTGCACCAGGGATCGTTCTGGCCACCGCTCGATAAGACCTGCGACTCTTCTGAATTCGCACACATAATCCATTGCCGGTCTGCCAGCTTGCTTCACTTCATGAATGTCTTTCTCTGCTCTTAGGGTTATGGAGTTGTCTTCAAATCGGGTTCTCAACCCCCGGATGAATAGGTTGAAATTCCATAGTTCAGGTGCTTGCTTGTTGTACAGGCTATTGAGCCACTCAGAAGTCTCTCCCTCCAGGTTAGTTGCAACGACATCAACCATCGCCGCCAGGTCTGGATAGGCATCGCCATTGCGGTTCACATAAGAACGCACTTGATTCAAAAAGAAAGTTAACTTCTCAGGATCTCCATCAAATGTAGCTTTTAGGGGGGGCAGAGTCATAAATTGCTGTCAGTCTAGCAGATCGTGCATTTGCCCTAATGCTGCATCAGGTCATGCTGGAGGTCTCTTTCCCATTCCCTCCTGGGAAGGGGCCCAGGACTGGCATGGCGACGAGGGTAAAGATCAGGCCTGTGTCTTCGGCGACGACGCTCAGGGCTCCGTCGATAGCGGTGACGGTCAGGGCTGCCCCGGTCTCTGTAATGGTCAGGACTCTCCCTGCGCCGGGGATAATCCGGGCTGCTGTAACGCAGGTAGTGATCGGGGCTCAGAGGGGCGATGGTGCTCATGGCTAACATACCATTCTCGGCGTCCAGGGCTGTCATGTCGACGATGACAGGCTGGACGCGATGACGATTGGGACTGGCACGACTGCTGCTGACAGTCCGGACTTCTCTCCTGCATGGGGCTCGAGGCCAATGCCGGTGACCACGAAGGTGGGGAGGCAGCCCTGGCCCCTAGTACAGAACTAGGACTTCTCCTGGTCAGGGAACTGCCCCTGCCTCGTTCATCTCCCCGTTTGCTGGTAGGCAGCGGATGGGTGGCGCACTCCGTTTCCCACCTCCAGCCCTTGAAATATCTCCCTAAGGTGCTCGACTAACTGGCTCCGAACTGCAGTCAGGTACTTCCAATCACCTGAGTCATCCGACGGTGCCATTCTCTTCGCCCCTCGTCTATCAGGAGAGTGTGTCCTTTGGGGAGCTGGCAGTGAGTATTCGGTTTCAGTTGCTTTCGACTGGTTCGTTTCTAATCACTTAGGGTCTCCACTAGGTAGGGTCCACTCAGATGACCAGATGAGCTTTTTAGTCTTTGGTCTTGCCCCCGGCGCTGAAGACCATGCTTTCAATCGGCGCAATGGCCTGCGCTCCATCCGCCGATGTAACAGCTGTGGCTGCGGTGATGGTGACAGGGTTCTCCTTCTTCTCCATATTGGGATCTTCCCTGAGTCTTTGTCAGCCTCCCTTCTACTTTGGGTAGGTGACTGGAGCTCAGGACCCTGTAGTTTTAAAGAGAAAGGGAGTCTTGGGTTAATGTCATTGTTCCGATAGATGAAACCGGTAAAAGAACTTCAAAGCAATAATTCTTCCTTAAAGAACATTTTATTAGGAAACAAAGTATCGGCACTTACATAGTTGAACCCAAGACTGAGATTCCCTCCCCCCAGATACAAAGTAACGTTGCAATTCCCACCCCACAAAAGCTGTTATAAATCACATTCCCCAATTAGCGCAAAACTGGGGTTTTCTCTCCGGCTCCTCAGCCCACCAAAAGCTTATCAGACAATGTCCTTGAGTTCCCACACTTCTGCACTGTTATGGCTAGCTAAACCCTTAAGCATTTACCCCATCCCCCCTTCTACATATGAACTCTAAAAGAACAGAAAAGGCACATTAAAAGCAAAAGTAAAATGGCTGCTGATTCTCAGTTGTCAGAGCGTGGACATCCATTGTCACAGCGTTGACAGTAATTTTGTGTTTTTCTATTATTGTTATTATTTTAAATCCACCTCAAATTTTGCTCAGAGGGTGCAGTTATACCATGCTTATGGAAATCTGGGTTTCCTCATAGGGTTTCCTGAACTCTCCACATTATCTGAGCCCTGCCTTGCTGTGAATGGATAACGTTTTTGCTCAAAGGACTTTTTTTAAAAAGAAGATTCTTGGTTACTTAATGCAATACAACCACCTGCTCCCCATGGATTTTCAGAGTTCTTTGCAAGGGAAAAAAAGACAGATGCTGGATTTGGTTTGATGCATTTACATTTACATTGTGTTTGCACAGCCATGAATTCACTGGAGCAGAATGCCTATATTCACTTTCAGCAGAACTCTGTTGGGCCCATTTCAATTCAAAACAGCAGGGAGAGTCTACACTTACCATGATGTATTTTTCTCTCCTTCGCCCTCCATAAGTCAGAGAATAATTTGGTGAATTCTCTTCTGAATGATGTTTTATCTGTAACTGTCTCCCTATTAACAGGCTTCATTTTTATGACTTAAGAATCAGGGCCTTGTGGGAAGTCAGCCCTCCAGAGAAGGAAATATTAAAAGGGCAGAAAAATATATTTCCTCCAAGGATCTTAAAGAGACAGAAAAGCATGCCCAGGTTTTCTTAATAGCCCCAAGTCTGCCTCCCCCAAGCAGAAACCAGTTCTATAGAGATGCAGATGTAAATCCAGGGAGCTAGGAGATTAAGAAGACAAAGACCTAAAATCTCCATACCCCACCTGGGACAGGACATAATAGGATTAAACCACAGATACCAAGGCCCAGAAAAGCACACTCAGACTCAGTTCAAAGTTCATGCCACAGGAACAGGAAACAACTCAAAACAAAAGGCTTCAGAGGCTATAAAAACCCACTCCCTACATGTGTTCCCTCTCTTTTCTGCCAGACCCATCTTCCTGTCTGGTTCTCTCCAATAAACTACAACCTTCTTCCCAAAGCAGTTGCCATGTTTATTCCCAGCTTGGATGAACCACAATGAAGACCTTTCTTCCAACAGCCTCTTAATGGCCTTACATCATTGCTAGGTTTGCTGTCTTTTTCCGCTGTTTTATTTGTCATAACCGTAATAGCAACTTGGCATGCTGATGTGGGCAGATTATAAATAGAACAAGCTGCCTAGGTTTTAGGGTAGGTCCCCAGTTCAATTAGCTTTTAAGTAAAAAACCAAAAACAAATATATTACGCAGACAAATTAGGAGTGCAGAGAAAAATATGAAGAATGGGAGATTAAGTTCTTTGGCTTTAAAACATCTTCCATGGGTGAGTTTTAGCAAAGCTCATTGAAAATGAAGCATATATCTTGCAGAAATGCCTTACGTAAGCCCTCTTTTCTCAAAAAGCAATTAGAAACAGAATCTCTCACCTCCCTGTAATATTCATGTTGAGATACATTTTGCATTACATTTGCCTGACATAAAGATGAACTGACAGATGCTGCAGTATGAAGAGGAATAATTCTGAGGAGCACCTTTTATAACATCAACATTTGAGAATCACTTCTCCTTTTTTTTTTTTACTCACCCCATCTCTTGCTTTGTGCACACAGAAAAGCTTATTCCACCTTTAAAACTGCAATAATTTAGAGACAGATCGCACTTCAGCCTTCATTGTTTTGCTAGAAAAATCTGGAAAACAAGACCAGGCTCATGCCAAACAGACACTGTGGGATTGATTGGACCTGCAATCTTCCCCCGCTTTTTTTCAACTTTATTTAGTAAGACTGAACTGGATTTTGATGAGTTTTTATTTTCTTGTCAAAATGTGCATGTTTCACAAGTCAGGGTAGGTTTTTTTTTTATTGAACAAATATGTAAATCACACAAATTCAAAGCTCTTTTTTGCAACAATTTTTACAGACCTGGATATGCGTATTCTTCATAAGTGGTGAGCTACGTGATGCATCATCAGATGTAGAAACATTTTACTATTTTAGCATCACTCATGTTTGCATCATTGCTTGGAAATATAGCATGAAAAAGATCAAAGACAACTGCACCCCCTTTCATTGAAATGATATAATAATAATAATAATAATAATAATAATAATAATAATAATAATAATAATAATAATAATAATAATAATAATAATAATAATAATAATAATAATAATAAAGTTGAAAGGGACCTTGGAGGTCATCTAGTCCAACCCCCTGCTCAGGCAGGAAACCCTATACCATTTCAGAAAAATGGCTCTGGGACAATTGCCCCAAAGCTTACGCCAATCATAATTTGCTAGCTGGACTGGTCAGAGCACCGACATTTTGATAGTTACAGAACTATCCCATAGAAACAATAGAAAAATGATTAGCAATAGCAACAGCACTTAGACTTATATACCACTCCATTATGGTTTACAGCACTCTGAGCAGTTTACAAGTCAGCATATTGCTCCCAACAATCTGGGTCCTCATTTTACCAATCTCAGAAGGATAGAAGGCTGAGTCAACCTTGAGACGGTCAGGATCAAAACCCTGGCTGTGGGTAGAGTTAGCTTGCAATACTGCATTCTAACCAGTGCACCAGAACAACTTCTATTGTATTGTTTGATTACTAAATCAAATAGTAATAGAAGGTAGAAGTAACTTTAATCTGTGGTAAATGAAATAGTTGTCTAAATTAGGCCTAGATAAAAAAAATATGCTGCCATTTCACAGTGTCTACAAATCTGCTCCATGGGGTGAGACTTAGTTGCTGTGCAAGGTGAGGGTATCATAGTGCCGTTTCTTCCTCTTACCAATTGGGCTAGGCTGCAGCTTATTTCTGCTGTGGCTACAAAGTTTGCAAAATGATAGACCATCACTTCATTTTTTTCAGAGGCATTTTCTCACAAGTAGATTAGTAAGAAAAGTTTAGGTAGGACCATCATTCAGTCCTACTTAAAATGAGAAGTTTTTCAGGATTCTATCCATTCAGCCTTCCCTCTAAGACACAAAGATTATTTCCAAGCGCAATTGGACAGGATGTGTGTTCTGTTCTTGCAAAGCAGACATCGAGACAAGGCAGGTTCACAACAAAGGATCTCTTTATTAAGTACATTCACAGAACAGAAGCAAGAACACAATGGCCACTTGCCTTTTATACTCCCCTTGCAAGGGGATGCACATCCAATTGTTGCAGGCCATTCTCCCGCCCTGCGCATGCGCGCAAGGCCGGAGACAGCCTGTCTGGGTCCCGGGCAGACACATGGTCTGTCCGGGTCTCTGCAGCCTTCCGGCAGCCTTCCTGAGCCTTGCTGAATGACTCAGCAAGGCCCAGGACATAACACCCCTCCCCCCTTGGATTAAACAATAATTAAGTAATTGTGTAACACTTCCCACACAAACACATCATAACAGGCCGGTTGGCATGTTATACCATCAACCTTACTCCTTGCAACCTATTACCTTTAAGTCCCTATGGAGTCCACGGACTTTCACTCTTTGACAATATTTGCACCGCAACACTCCCATTGTTTTCTTTACTCCCTCAGATGGTGAGGACTAATACCCCTCCTGTATAGTGAACAGGGACCTGACATATTCTTGTAAGTGCTTAGGAGGACCCTTGACCCGCTCTGATCTCCGTGGAGCCAGATTAGGTGCAGGTGTAATTGTAGGTGTGGAATTAGGAATAGGTGCCTGGAGTGCCTGCTCCCGGTTTGCGCAAAACAAACCAGGACTTTGTCGCCCAGAAGACTCAGGGGTCCCCCCTGACTGCTAACTGGCTGGATCCACCAGACGCAAACCAGAGTTCCTTGGTGGGGTTGAGTTCCCCAAGTCCCTTGGTGGGGTGGAGTTCCCCAGAATTCCATGGGACTCCTCTTGGGAGCACTGTCCCTCGAGCCCAAGACAAGCATCAGGAGTACCCTGAGTAACCGATTTACGGCCATTTGCCCCTAGCCAGGGACCTCTGCCAGAGTCAGGAGCCGCCTCCATGGCAAGACCCCCGGAGTCTATGCCAGAGTCAGGAGCCACCTCCATGGCAAGACCCCCACCTGGGACAAATTTGGATAAGTGCCCTTGTGGAGAGACTGTGGCCCACAATCGTAATTGGGGTCCCCCTCCCTCCCGAGAGCAGAGCCAGGAGTGGAAACGTGGCCAGGAAGCCTCCAGCGCAATTGGTCTATGTGGTGTCTAAGCACACAACCATCCTCCAAGGCCACTTCGTAGGACAGTGGCCCCGAGACCTTGCATACTACAGCAGGTACCCAGAGATGTCCATGCCCATAGTTCCTTGCCCAAACCGGATCACCCACTTGGAGTCTCCTAGGTGTCCGCGGTTGTGACACCTGTGAAGCCACCCGGTCTGGGTGCAGCCTGTCCAGCTTCGTGATGAGTCTGCTACCCCAGCGGAGTTCAGCTGGGCTCTTTCCTGTAGCTGTGCAAGGTGTGGTGTGGTGTGCAAGGAGAAAATCAGCTAACCTGTGATGCCAGGGTCCTTGAGTGATTCTCTTTAATGCCTCCTTGGTGGTATGCACCATGCATTCAGCCTGACCGTTGGTGGCAGGGTGAAATGGAGCAGACGTAGCATCCGGATCATGTTGGCTTGAAGAAAAGCCTGAAACTCAGAAGAGGTAAATTGGGGACCATTGTCTGATACAAGGACATCAGGAAGACCATGGGAAGCGAAGATTCCTCTGAGCACCTGGATGGTCCTGGCAGTAGTAGTGGAGGATACAGGAACGACCTCTAGCCACTTGGAATGGCAATCCATGAGGAGAAGGAAGAATTGCCCCTGAAAGGGCCCAGCATAGTCAATGTGTACGCGTGACCATGGAGTGAGTGTCTCCTCCCATGTACAGGGGCCTGGGGCATCTCAGGCCGTGACTGTTGGCACCCTTGGCACCCCTGAACCTGAGCCTCGATGTCCTTATCGAGTCCAGGCCACCAAAGATGGCTACGCGCAAGCGCCTTCATCCTCACAATTCCTGGATGTCCCTCAGCAGAGAGAGCAAGACTCTAGTCCTCAATGAGGCCGGGATGACTACCCTGCTACCCCTCAGGATACACCCTTTGAATGTAGAAAATTCATGCTTCCTACGCCAGAAACTTTGGAACTCTGTACCAGGACACGTGTCAGGCCACCCTGACAATACCCATGTCAGCACGCGTGCAAACGTGTGCTCAGTGGCAGTTTCAGAAGCCACATCCCTAGCATTGAGGGGAGATTCAGGTAATTCCTGAATGGAAAGAATGTGTACAGCAGGAGCAGGATCTGCCTCTATTTGCTTTAGAGGTAACCTACTAAGGCCATCAGCATGGCCCATCTCTGTCCCTGGTTTGTGAACCAGGGTGTAATCATAAGCTGACAAGAAAATTGACCATCTCAGCATTCTGGGGGAGATGATGAGTGGGGTTTGTTTGTTGGTTGTAAACAACCCCAGCAAAGGCTTGTGGTGAGTGTAGACTGTGAAATGGCAGCCATACAAGAATTCATGAAATTTCTTGATGCCTGAAATTATTGCCAAGGCTTCTCTGTCAATCTGCGTGTAATTACGCTCTGCAGATGAGAGAGTTCTAGAGTAGTAGGCCACAGGGACCTGAGTCCCGTCAGCCTTGAAATGACTTAACACTGCTCCTACCCCATAAGGGGAGGCATTGCATGCGATGCACACAGGCAATTGCTCATTGAAATGCGCCAGTACTACATTTGAGGATAGCAAAGCCTTGACTTCTTTGAAAGCCTTTTCATGGACCTTTGTCCATGTCCATGGAGTCTGCTTGTCCAAGAGCCGGTGTAACGGCTCAGCCAGTGCAGCCTTGTGGGGGAGAAATGAATGATAAAAATTAAGTAGGCCCAGAAAAGCCTGAAGTTCAGCTTTTGACTGGGGACTAGGGGCCAGTTGAATGGTCTGGAATTTAGACTCTGCAGGGTGGATGCCTTCAGCATCAATATGAAACCCTAGAAATTCGGTGGATGTTACACCAATCTTACATTTGTCTTGCTGTAACTTCAGCCCAGCTTGGCGGAAATGCAGCAAGACAGCTCTCAGCCTCTCAGCCAAGTTCCCAGATGACTCTCCTGCAATGAGGACATCATTGAAATAAGGGCAGACCCCAGGAATACCACGGAGCATTCGCTCCATCACCCCTTGGAAGATGCCAGGTGCTACATTGACCCCAAACTGCAGCCTTTTAACTTTAAAGGCCCCTCTGTGAGTAACTATAGTTTGGGCCTCAGCTGTTGCCTCATCAACAGGTAACTGTTGGTAGGCCTGAGCTAAATCGAGCTTAGCAAAGACTTTTCCCCCTTTCAGTGAGGCCAAAATGTGGCTCACCACAGGCACTGGATATGCATGCTGCTGCAAGGCTTTGTTTAGAGTGCATTTATAGTCCGCACAAATTCGGACTTCACCATTGGCTTTTAATGGTGTCACTATGGGGCTTTCCCATGGACTAGAATCCACAGGTTCTAGAATGCCTTGTTGGAGCAGTTTGTCCAACTCAGCATCAATTTAACTTTTGAGGGCAAAAGGCACCCTCCTTTGTTTAACCCTGATGGGTGTGATGGCTGGATCTAACCTTAAAGTAATGGGAGGCCCCTTGTATGACCCAGTAATGGGAGGCCCCTTGTATGGGCTGAACACATCAGCAAACTCCTTACAGACTCCTGCAAGGCTGGCAGTTTGTAGATGGTTAAGACCAGTCACTTGGATCCCAAGTGCCTCGAACCACTCGAGTCCGATAAGACTCGTGCGATCACCCCCAACTACCACCACATCTAACAACCCATCAAATTCCTTATGCTGTACTCTTAGCGTGGCCTCCCCCTTCAAACTGACTCGTGAATTTTGGAAGTCAGTGAGTGTAAGGACCCACCTCAATTTACATCTTAAGAAGACAGAACTCTTGGAACAGTTCTTCCAACAGGAATCTTTATTAAGAAAAACTGACTGAAGGCATGCTAGACAGGATCTGAGGAACCCCATTGACTATTCAATGTTTTAAAGTGTTCCCAGGCAGCCCCACTCCACATTCCTTCCGGTCAATTCAAATTGGCAGATAGCTGGGTGTTAAATCCATCGGAATCCCAAACGTTGCAATCTTTCCCCCCTTTTTCCTTGCTGCCGGTAAAAGGAGGCTTCATAGGGAGTGAGATCAAAGGCTGATGGCCGCATTGTTATTGTTAGTACTCCACAGAGGGAATCCACAGAGGATGTTCCTTTGTAGTTGATAGGAGGAATGCCAGTCATAAACACCCGTGTTTACTCCCCCCCCCTTTGTAGTATGACAGAATCCAAAAGAGAGTAAGAATTGGGTTTTCTCAGAGTAGATAGCTAGAAATAAGATATAATTGGATTCTGACAGTGAGGATGAGATTGGAGGGCCTGAGTTTGACTCGTGAGCCACTCCTGGAACAAACCTTTTTAAAGGTGTCTGCAGAAATAATAGAAAGAGCGGACCCTGTGTCCAGCTTCATGGCCAGGGGAGCTCCCTGCAACTTTACATCAATTCACAGCTTTTTCTTAAGGGGCCGGTGAACCCCAGTTTTGAATACCCCCCTACGGGACGCACAGAAACCCACCCTGTGTTGGCTGGGGACCTTGGTACCTTTCAGAGGCAATTCTTCGGGGGACCTGTTTTTCTGGCGACCCATGCAGGCTGATGCGATGTGGCCTTGCCTGCCACATGCCCGGCAAACAGCAGAACGAAAACAGCAGTCGGCTCTCCTGTGGCGACCCCCACAGCCGAAACACCGAAGGAATGCAGGTGTCTGTCCTCTGCGTTCTTGCAGTCTTCTCTCCGCCGACTGCTGAAGTTTGTCCACCTCTTCTTCCTTGGATTCTTCTCTGGATGCCTCTCGCACGATCTCCTGATGAACGGGAACTGCTGCTGGAGGGTTCTTGGTCAACCGCAAGGCCTTCACCACGCCGCTGGCTGCTTCTTCAGCTGCAACTTCTCTCAGGGCATCTTGGAAGGAAACATCAGCTCTAGCAAACAACTTTTGTTGCATCTCATGGCTTCGCAATCCGCAGACGAGTCGATCTCGGAGTCTCTCTTCCAAGTCTTGGAACGCACATGGCCTAGCAGCCTGCCTCAAAGCCGCGACAAAATTCGCAGCTGATTCTCCCGCCCGCTGATCCCGCTGCTCGAATTGGTGCCTCCAAGCTATTACAGAAAGCTTGGGCTCAAAATGCTCGTGCAGCATTTTCTTTAAATCTGAGTAGGCGATCGATTCCAGTGGTGCTGGGGCTACAAGGTTCTCAGCAATGTCAAAAGTCTCTTGCCCACAGACACACAGCAAAGTAGCAGCTTTCAATTCATCTTCTTGGATCTTGTTCACCCTGAAGTAATTCTCGACGCGAGCTGCGTAAGAGTTCCATCGTTCTGGGTGCGAAGTATTGAACTCGACAAGATGGCCCAGCTTGGACATCGTTGTGACTGATAGCCTCTTCGACATCTCTCGCCGCAAGGAAGGAGAAGGGGTCCTATGAAGCCAAGCCCACCTCCAGCGTCTTCGTACTGGCAGGCGGTTGCTTCTTCTGGACACCACGCTTCTCTTCGCTTCAGGCCTTCAGGTGAGTTGGCCCTAGCTTCTTTTCCTTTGGCCTCCTATGCGGCGAATCCCACCTTCGTCGCCAATGTTCTGTTCTTGCAAAGCAGACATCGAGACGAGGCAGGTTCACAACAAAGGATTTCTTTATTAAGTACATTCACAGAACAGAAGCAAGAACACAATGGCCACTTGCCTTTTATACTCCCCTTGCAAGGGGATACACATCCAATCATTGCAGGCCATTCTCCCACTCTGCGCATGCGCGCAAGGCCGGAGACAGCCTGTCTGGGTCCCGGGCAGACACGTGGTCTGTCCGGGTCTCTGCAGCCTTCCGGCAGCCTTCCTGAGCCTTGCTGAATGACTCAGCAAGGTCCAGGACATAACAATGTGTATTGCTAACTCTTCCCCCCCCCAATAACTGTACAGAATATGAGCTTTTATTCTTGCTTTTTGCAGTCAACTTCTGCTGTCAACTTCTGAATGGCACAGATCTTGGTTTCATGCGTGTTCTTCCATTTTTCCCCAAGGCAAGATCCACTCCTGACTGGCTCATGCTGAATAAGTTAATCTGTTTCTCTATAGAGTCACTTCCTTTCCAAGGCTAAGACCCACACTGATAAAAGAATAAGATATGCTAAGCGTAAACTGGAATTCTCTTAACATTTTATTTTATGCACACACACACATCAAGGGCACAACTTTGGACCATGAAAAGCAGTTGGCATTATTCTCCCTGCAGCTGTAAATCCTTTGAGATTTTCTCCTGCCCTAATATAGCCTCCAAAACTGGATAGCATAAAAATCACAGGAGGTGAAACTAATCTCTCCTTGCTCTCACGTTATTATTAAGGTATGGGGGCATTCAGTTTCCAATAGGAAGTAGTTTAATTTGTGGCACAGAAAATAGGCTGAAACAGCTATGCCTGCAGAAAATCAATTTGAGCACTAGGGCTGGACTGAATGACATTTGTATCATATCCGAAGGCTTTGGCTCAAATGTTTCATCTTGCTCTCCATTCTTATAAACTGAAAATCAGGCAGTGCATAAAGACAAGTTTTTTTTTCCCTTTTTTTCTTTTTGATATGTACAACATAATATCATAAATATTCAACATAATATCATAAATATTCAACATTCAACAAATTCTTTAGATTTTGAAAGTGAAATTTCCAAAATGGAATTCGAAACAGAATTCAAGTGTAAAAAATTAACATTCTGAATTAATGTAGTATGTTTTAGTGAGACTGAAAACTCACTATTGGTGGAAACATAAAAGGAAGGTACCTCCTGGATATGTCTCTTTATTGGAGAGTAGCAAGGTCAGGATAGTTATTCATGCAGAAATTTATAACTCTTCTAGGACCATGGATTTCTATCCCCTTTATGTTAGAATGACTGAAAAATCCAATCACACACTTGACCTAATGAGAAAACACAACAGAATGATTTGTCTCTAAGGAAATGGAAGAAAGCAAGTTCAAAAGAGTGCAGTTTGCAAGCAGCTGCTCTATAAGTGATTATTTGGAGTTCAAAGGAATCTTGAATTACTTCAGTGTTTGCACATGAGCAACTCTATCACGGCACTGGCCAAAGTTCTATGATTTCTTTATTAGATATACATTCCACTTTTCTACTGGAAGCTCAAAGCAATGTATCTAGCACTACTGTCATGGTTCTGACAGATGTTACTCTTCAAAGAACTTCGAGGCATTGTTTAACCTTAAAGAATATTTATTCAAAATAACACGGCATTGGCATGTACAAAGTTGAAGCCAAAATCTGAATTCCCCTCCCCTAAACACATAGTATCGAAGCACAATTCCCTCCTCCAATTAATAGTCATAAATCACATTCTCCAATTAGTTTGAAATGCAAACCTTCCCTCCAGTTTCATAACCCGCCATATCTTATCTTCTTTTATTTCAAACAACCATGAAGAATACTCTACTGTGATATTGTTATGTCTAACTAATCCCCATACACATTCTTCCCCCCTCCCCCCCAGTACCATCTAATTCTAACTCTAAAAGTAACACACAGGTTAAAGAGAAAATGGCTGCATCTTCATATATTGTCAAAGCAAGAACATCCGATGTTAGCAGCATTGACATCCGGCCACCCTTACAAAAAGGATAGATCCTGTAATGTAAACAAAAGCATATGTTAGGGATTATCTTTCGGTTTGTTGGGGTGTTTCTCATAAAACCTTTTGATGAGTCTGTCAGCTTTCACATCGTTAGATTTCACCCAAGTGGCTTCAGACAATGAGTATCCCTTCCATTGTACTAGGTACTGCAATTTCCCTTTAAAAATTCTAGAGTCAAGAATACGTTTCACTTCATAATGAGTCTGTCCCGCCACTACGAGGGGCCCGGGTGCCTTCTTAGGGGGAGGTCTTAAAGTGGAGCAACAAGCTGGGTGAATTCTCCCTAAAAGCCTAGGGAGTTTTAGTTCTATTGTGACCGGGTTGATGATCCTTATGATGGGGAAAGTCCCCAAGAATTTCGGTCCTAATTTCTTACTGGGTAATTTGAGGCGTAAATATTTAATTGACAGATAAACCTTTTCCCCAACTTGGAATGTTCTTTGGGGAGCCCTCTTTTTATCTGCCTGCTTTTTCTAGGTTTTGGAAGTCTTTTTTAAAGCAGTTTTCGTGTTTCTCCAAACTTCTTCCCACCCCTCACCCATTGGTCAAGTGTCTGGGAAGCGGATGGCACCTGAGGGTATTCAGGTATTGGGCCGAACTCTTTTCCTGTGGCTACTCTGAAAGGCATGTAGCCAGTGCTGCTGTGCACAGAATTATTGTAAGCCACCTCTGTGAAAGGGAGGAGGTCGGTCCAGTTTGTTTGTTGGTATGAAACATAACATCTGAGATATTGCTCCACCATCTTGTTGGCGGATTCTGCGGCCCCATTGGTAGATGGATGAAAAGCAGATGATAGGCCTTGAGATGATCCAATTAATTTAAGAAAACTCCTCCAAAACTTTGCTGTGAACTGCACCCCCTTGTCTGAAATTATTCGCTTAGAGGTGCCATGCAGCCGATAGATATGTTTCAGGAACAATTTAGTCAGTCATTGGGCAGATGGGAGTCCTTTGCAGGTGATGAAATGAGCCTGCTTTGAAAACAGGTCTATCACAGTCCAGATGACAGTATTTCCTCTACTTCCAAGTAGGTCTACTATAAAGTCCATAGCTATTTCTTCCCATGGTTGAGAAGGGTCTGCCACCAGCTGCAATAATCCAGGGGTTTTCCCTGGAATTCTTTTCATGGTGGCACATATAGCACAACTCTTGACATAGTTTTCCACATCCCGTTTCAGCCCCGGCCACCAAAATTGCCGGCGGATGAGATGTAGAGTTTTTAGATATCCAAAGTGTCCAGCCTGTTTACATCATGGCTGTGTTTGAGAGCATTAAGATGGAGGGCTTCAGGCAAATACAGTTCCCCCCCATTACCAAGCCATCCCTGCATGTTAGGGAGGTTTGATTGTCTTTGAACCATTGATCGGTGAGGAGCTCTTGTTTTATTTTCTTTGTCCCAGGGTCATCAGGATTACGGGCCCTGCGAGGCATGAGTTGAGCGGCAGTTTGTGGATTGGAGATAATTGCCTCGTTAACCTCTTCATGTTCGCTTTTGTACTGGGGCAATCTGGATAGAGCATCAGCTAGGACGTTTTTTCCTCCCGGTATGTACTTTAGAGTGAAGTTGAAATGGTGAAAGTACTGTGCCCACCGCACTTGCTTTGGGGACAATTTACGGGGAGTTTTCAGTGCCTCTAGATTTTTGTGATCTGTCCATACTTCAAAAGGCACCTTGCTCCCTTCTAGATAGTGTCGCCAGTTTAATAGCCCCCACCTAATTGCGAAGGCCTCCTTCCCCCACGATTGCCCTTCTTCTCTCTCTTTCAGTAAATTTTTAGAGGTGTAGGCGCAGGGTTGCAGGACCCCATTTTTGTTCTTTTGCAGTAATACAGCTCTGACTGCCACATCGCTGGCGTCAGCTTGAATTACAAAGGGCTCCCCTGCGCAGGGATGCTTTAGGACCGGTTCAACAGCAAATAGTCTTTTTAGATTCTCAAAAGCTGTTTGACAGCCCATCGTCCATGTTAGTGGTTGCCCAGTCGCGGCTTCCCTCCTCTCTTGCCTGTTTTGAGTAGTTCTGTAAGGGGTAGGGCAGTCTCGGCAAAGGAAGGGATGAATTGTCGATAGAAGTTGGCAAAACCTAGAAAGCTCTGGAGCTGTTTGCGAGTCTTTGGGGGCTGCCATTCAATTATAGCCCTCACTTTGGCTGGGTCCATTTCAATGCCCTCATTGGAAATTCTGTAGCCAAGATAATCTAATCGGGTCTGGTGAAATTCACATTTTGACAATTTGGCATAAAGTTTGGCATTCAATAGTTTCTTTAATACTTCTCTCACCAGCTTTATATGATCAGTCATATTCGTGCTGTATATAAGGATATTGTCAAGATACACCAGAACCCCTTTGTATAAGTGATCATGTAGGACCTCAATTAACTGCATGAATATGGCTGGGGCCCCCTGTAGTCCAAATGGCATGACTTTGAACTGATAGCTCCCCATTGGGCAGTTGAAGGCAGTTTTCCACTCGTCTCCCTCTTTTATTGTCACCTGGTAATATGCCTCTCTCAGGTCTAATTTAGTGAAGACACTCCCCTTAGCCAGGGGGGTTAGTAAGTCCTTCAGGAGGGGGAGGACTACGTTCAGACCTTTATAATCCACGCAAAGATGAAGAGACCTATCTTTTTTTTTCTTTGAACAACACAGGGGCTCCCACAGTAGACTTGGCTCGTTCAATGAACCCCCTCGCTAGGTTTTTGTTCACGTATCGCTGCATCTCCTCCATTTCGAGGGGGAACATAGCATACATTCTCGGTCATAGGAGTTTGGCTCCCGGCACCAGTTGGATTGAGCAATCATTGGGTCTGTGAGGGGGCAGGGCATCACATTCTTTCTCACTAGGTCCCGGTACTCGCTGGGGATGAGTGGCTTGCCTGGTGGCGGTGAGGCAGCCATGTGCGCTTGCTCATTAGGTGGCCTAAAGTGTCCCATAACATCTGTTGAATCAGTGGGGGGGTTAGGCCCTATAGGTAGTCTTACAGTTCTTATTCCTTTCTCCCACCAGATAAATGGCTTCCATTTGTCCAACCAGGCTAGTCCTTGGATCACAGCCTCAGTCATTTTTGGAGCCACCAGGAAGCGAATAAACTCCCAGTGCTCACCTATTTCTAGGCATAGGGGCTCAGTTAATTGCATGACAAGAGTCCCTCCCATCAGGGAGCCATCGGCTTGCTCAAATCTCACGGGCTTGGAGAGCAGTTTTGCTCGTATGCCCAATTTCATGGCAAATGGCAAGCTAATGACCCATCGGGAGCATCCAGAATCGACTAATACTTTTAAGTCTATCTGTGCTCCCAACTTAGGGATTATGAGTTTGGCAGGCAGTGAGAAAGGTGGGATGTGTCGACTCGCCATCGGGTCGTTCTCTCCTTCATTGTCGCTGTTGAAAGAGGGTAGAGCAGGGGCAGATCCAGCCTTAGTCCCGGCATCCTCCTGTGTGGGGGACGTGACTTGGGCAACCGGTTCCTGTGTGATCCAGTTGAATTTTTCTCTCGTTGGCTGCTGGTCAGGTTTCTTTCTCGTTGCTGGTCCCGGTCTACTCTGCTGTTGGGGGTAGGGAACTAGGCAGTTCACTGCTCGATGTCCCTGTTGTCCACATCGGAAGCACTTGATTGGTGGGCCTGCAGGTGGCCTGGGTCTTTCAGCAGTTGTAGCAGTGGGGTTTTTTTGGGGTGGTGGTTTCCATTTGGGTTGCTCTAGCTTTGGTTCGGCTTCAGGTGGGGGAGGCTTCTTATAGCGGGTGAGCTGAACATCTAGTCTTACCGTCGCCTGGTACCATTCTTGCAGCTGATCAGGTACCGCTCGATAGATGCAGGCTTGAGAGAGGTGATCGTCCAACCCTTCCCTGAAATGATGGACTATGGACTGCTCAGGCCACCTCTCTATCCGACTGGCTAACTTGCGAAACTCTCGTACATACTCCAGGGCAGGCCTGCCGGCTTGTTTTATCTTATGGATTTGTTCTTCTGCTTTGAGAGCAATGGATGGGTCCTCAAATCTTTCTCTCAGTCCTAGGAGGAAGAGGTGGGGGTCCTCCAATTCAGGGGCTTGCTCATTATATAAATTGTTCAGCCATTCGGATGCCTCCCCCTCTAAGTTGGATGCAATCACATCGACCATAGTGCCTGGGTCCGGGTAGAGATAGGCCATGAGGTTCAAATGAGAGCGCACTTGGTTGAGGAAAAAAACCAGCTTCTCTGGGTCCCCATCGAAGGTTGCTCTGAAAGGTGGAGCAATCATTGGCTGCTGGGCCCCCCACTGTGGCTGTTGCACTCCCAGTTGCTGCTGGCCCCATCCTGGCTGCTGATTCAATGGCTGCTGGGCTCCCCACTGTGGCTGTTGCACCCCCAGTTGCTTCTGGCCCCATCCTGGCTGCTGATTCAATGGCTGCTGGGCTCCCCACTGTGGCTGTTGCACCCCCAGTTGCTGCTGGCCCCACCCTGGCTGCTGCCATATTCCCAGGGGTTGCACGTTTGGGGGCTGCGGCCACCCCCCTGCTGTGGTTGCAATACCGGCAGTACTGGCCTCTCAAGTTGTCGGAGGTCTCCCAAAGGCTGCTGTCTGAGTGGGGGCTGCTGTCATCTTCTCTGCTGTTGGCCTGCAGGGGCTTGTGGTGCCCTCTGCTGCTGCAGGCCCCTCAATGGTTGCTGGATGAGTGGGGGTTGCTGTTGTCTTCTCTGCTGTTGGCCTGCGGGGGCTTGTGGTGCCCTCTGCTGCTGCAGGCCCCTCAATGTTTGCTGGTTGAGTGGGGGTTGTTGCTGGATCTCCCTCATTTCCTGGCCCACCAGCTGTTTCTCTCCTGGCTTCTGCACCACCCCAAGCTGCTGCAAAGCCTTTATTAGCTGATGCAAGCTCAGAGGTTGCTGACCTTCCACTTGCAGGGGCTGCCAAATTCCCCATTGCTGCAGGGGCCCCAGGCTGGGCTTCCCTCTGTCTGTGGGGCTGGAGGCCCTGGCAGGGGACTCCAGGGTCTGGAAGACTGTTTGATCTGTGAGGGAGGGGCTGGAGGCCTCTCTCAGCAGGAGTTGTTCTCTGCTTCTCACTTCTAGTTCTTCAAATTTTTCTGCCAAATATTCTACTGACCGACTACGAGCTGCGGATGGATATTTCCACTCACCCGAGTCCTTGGTGGCAGATGGCCTGGCAGCTTTCCACCGGTCTGGGGAATGCGATATGCAGGAATCCCTTTGTTGTAGCTCCATCTCATCTGCTTTTGAAGCCCTTGAGGGTGTTTCGAAGCATCTGGAGTCTCTGCTGGGCTTATCCCAATCTGACAACCAGATCAGCTGTCCTAGCTGCTTTGGTCTTGCTCCCAGCTGGGAGACCTGCAAATGTTCCTTCTCCACCAGCTTGCTGGCTGTAGCTCCCCCCCCCTGGGGTAGCAGCTGCTGCCAGGGTGCTGGCCTCAGGCAATTTTTCTTCTTCCATGATGAAATCTTCCCCGAATCTTCATCAGCCTATTCCCTAAGATTAGGAACAGCGACTGGGGTTCGGGACCCCTAGATGGTTTGAAAAGTTTGTAGATTTTGGCTTGATGTCATGGTTCCGACAGATGTTACTCTTCAAAGAACTTTGAGGCATTGTTTACCTTAAAGAATCTTTATTCAAAATAACATGGCATCAGCATGTACAAGGTTGAAGCCAAAATCTGAATTAGTATCGAAGTACAATTCCCTCCTCCAATTAATAGTCATAAATCACATTCTCCAATTAGTTTGAAATGCAAACCTTCCCTCCAGTTTCATAACCCACCATTTCTTATCTTCTCCTATTTCAAACAACCTTGAATAATATTCTACTGCAATATTGTTATGTCTAACTAATCCCCATACACATTCTTCCCCCTCCCCCCAGCACCATCTAATTCTAACTCTAAAAGTAACACACAGGTTAAAGAGAAAATGGCTGCATCTTCATATATTGTCAAAGCAAGAACATCCGATGTTAGCAGCATTGACAACTACTTCCTCCGATTTTTTTTTGTCTGCCACAACTATTCTTTGAGGTAAGTTGGACTGAGAGAACATGGCAGGCTCAAAGTCACCTACTTGAACACAGGTTCCAAAGTTGGAACCATTTTTAAGCCACCAGTTAAAATTTCCTCAAGTTGGGAAAGGAATAGCTACCATGCTCTCCACACTAAAACAAACAAACAAAAAAACCCACTACTGAATAATTTAATAGAAAGTGAAAAGATCACCGGTCTTGTATATTTGCACCCAAAGGCCTCCTTTTGCTGTAGCCTATTCAGGCCCAATGGCTAACGTTTCAAATGAGAGCTACTTAGTGATCCTGCATGTCAGTAGGCAGAGGAAAAGGAAAAAATACTATTTAAATGTGGACACCAACTGACTATTCTTCGAATTCCACTATATCTGTTATTAAGCTTGCCTCTGACAGTGCAGCCTTATTAGCCAGGGATTTACAAAGCAGAGAAGCCAATAATTATATTTCTTTTCTGGTGTCATATAGCAGGTGACCTCCCTCTCCTTTGCTAGCTACTTCCCTGAATTTATTGCTCTTCTTATTTGGAAGGAGCCTTTGGATCTACTCAAATTCAGCACATCTCTAAGATGGTCCTTTACAGTGAATGCCAGACTCCCTAATCTTGTGCCCTTTTTGTGCAGAGGAGATGATGGAGTTTCTAATTCAATGCTCCTGGAGGATATCAGACTGGGGAAAGCTGGAACAGGTCTGCGTTGTCTGAAATAGGGTCAACCATATAATGAAACAATCTAGCTTCCGCACTTAATTCTGTTTCTGAGGACTATAAAACATCTTCTCTGAATATTACAATATTTAATGATAAATTATTCCAGTTCAGCAACTAAAGATATCAGCTAGGAAACTGATTTGTTGTTGTTGTTGTTAGTTGCAAAGTCGTGTCCGACCCATCGCGACCCCATGGACAACGTTCCTCCAGGCCTTCCTGTCTTCTACCATCTTCTGGAGTCCGTTTAAGCTCACGCCTACTGCTTCAGTGACTTCATCCAGCCACCTCATTCTCTGTCGTCCCCTTCTTCTATTGCCCTCAATCTTTCCCAGCATTAGGCTCTTCTCCAGTGAGTCCTTCCTTCTCATTAGGTGGCCAAAGTACTTGAGTTTCAACTTCAGAATCTGGCCTTCTAAAGAGCAGTCAGGGTTGATCTCCTCTAGGACTGACCGGTTTGATCGCCTTGCAGTCCAAGGGACTCGCAGGAGTCTTCTCCAGCACCATAGTTCAAAGGCCTCAATTTTTTGGCGCTCAGCCTTTCTTATGGTCCAACTTTCACAGCCATACATTGCAACTGGGAAAACCATGGCCTTGACTATACGTACTTTTGTTGGCAGGGTGATGTCTCTGCTTTTTAGTATGCTGTCTAAATTTGCCATAGCTTTCCTCCCCAGGAGCAAGCGTCTTTTAATTTCTTGGCTGCAGTCCCCATCTGTGGTGATCTTGGAGCACAGGAAGATAAAATCTGTCACTACCTCCATTTTTCCCCCATCTATTTGCCAGGAATTGAGAGGGCCGGATGCCATGATCTTGGTTTTCTTAATGTTGAGTTTCAAGCCAACTTTTGCACTCTCCTTTTTCACCCGCATCAAGAGGCTCTTTAGTTCCTCTTCGCTTTCTGCCATTAGAGTGGTATCATCTGCATATCTTAGGTTGTTGATATTTCTCCCGGCAATCTTAATTCCAACTTTTGATTCATCTAGCCCTGCCTTTCTCATGATGTGCTCTGCATATAAGTTAAATAAGCAGGGTGACAGAATACAGCCTTGCCGGACTCCTTTCCCAATTTTGAGCCAATCAGTGGTTCTGTGTCCAGTTCTCACTGTTGCTTCTTGACCCGCATATAGGTTTCTCAAGAGACAAATAAGATGGTCTGGTACTCCCATTTCTTTAAGAACTTGCTACAATTTGTTGTGATCCACACAATCAAAGGCTTTAGCATAGTCAATGAAGCAGAAGTAGATATTTTTCTGGAACTCCCTAGCTTTTTCCATGATCCAGCGTATGTTGGCAATTTGATCTCTAGTTCCTCTGCCTCTTTGAAATCCTGCCTGTATTTCTGGAAGTTCTCGATCCACATACTGCTGGAGTCTAGCTTGTAGGATTTTAAGCATAACTTTACTAGCATGTGAAATGAGTGCAATGGTGCAATAGTTTGAACATACTTTGGCATTGCCTTTCTTTGGAATTGGAATGTAAACTGACCTTTTCCAATCCTGTGGCCACTGTTGAGTTTTCCAAATTTGCTGGCAAATTGAGTGTAGCACTTTTACTGCATCGTCTTTTAAGATTTTGAATAGCTCAGCTGGAATACTGTAACCTCCACTAGCTTTGTTGTTGCTCAGCTTTCCTAAGGCCCATTTCACTTCACATTCTAGGATGTCTGGCTTGAGGTCAGTGACCACCCCATCGTGGTTATCAGGGACGCTAAGCTCGTTGTTGTATAGTTCTTCTGTGTAATTTTGCCACCTCTTCTTAATCTCTTCTGCCTCTGTTAGGTCCCTGCCATTTTGGTCCTTTATCATGCCCATCTTTGCATGAAACGTTCCCTTCATATCTCCAATTTTCTTTCTTTTTTTTTAAATAAAGGTTTTTATTGAGTTTTATGAGGTTGGGGAAGGGATAGGACCAGGATAGGGATTAAGGTTCAGGTTGGGGTTAGGATCGGAATTGAGGTTGGGACAGGATTGGGAACAACATTGGGGTTGCCCCCCAGTAACATTTTCAAGCTTTAGCAAACAGACTATTGTCCGGGTACATATGTTCAGTTAACACTAATTAATACAATAGTAAATAGCTGTAGTGAATATGATAAACAATAATCATAAACAATATCAATTGGTCAATACATATCATTCTTCTTGCTGATATATATTCAAAATAACATATCACATTCATTTCTCACTAGTTTGTTTTCCTAACCATTGGTAAAATTTATCCCATATTTTAAAATAAACTGAATCTTCTTTCTCTTTAATCTCTAAAGTTAGTCTATCCATTTCTGCACATTCTAAATTAAAATCTTAATTTTAAACTTTCTTAATTAAAATCTCTTCAGTTGATAAGTTTTAATTTTTCCAGTATTGGGCAAATGCTATTCTTGCTGCTGTCAATACATGCAATATTAAATACTCATTCTCCTTCTCATACTGAACTCCTAATATTCCTAGCAAAAACAGTTCTGGTTTAAATTCTATCTGTATTTTAGTCATCTTTTCCAACCATGTATGTATCTTAAGCCAAAACATTTTCGCTGTAGGGCATACCCACCAGATATGGTAGTAAGTACCTGGCCTTTGTTTACATTTGCAGTAATTATTCGAAGTATTTTTAAACATTTTGGCTAATCTTACTGGTGTCATATGCCATCTATAAAACATTTTATACAAATTTTCTTTATATGAAACTGCTTTAGTCAATTTAATATTTCTATCCCATAATTTTTGCCAGTCTTCCAAATCAATAGAATATCCAAAGTTTTTTGCCCATGTTATCATTGTTTCTTTTACTTGTTCTTCTTCCATCTTCAAGTTTAGTATACATCTGTAAAGTTTCTTAATCAGTGTCAAGGCTGCTAACACCGAATGTTATGCTTGACAATATATATGGATGCAGACATTCACTATTTAACCTGTGTATTACTTTAAGAGCCACTATTAGATAGTATGGGGGGAGGGAGTGAAAGAATGTGCTGAGAACTATTTAGCCATAACAATATTTCAGCAGAGCATCTTCAACGGATGAAATGTGAGAAGATAGATAGTATGGCGGGAGAGAAAGCTCACACTTTAAACTAATTGGGGAATGTGATTTATGACTTGTCACATGAGGGAGGAGAAAATGCTTAGACACTGTGGGAAGAAGTAGGAGGGTTTAGTTTTTGGCTTCACTTTATTCGTACAGAAGTAATGTTGCATAAATAAAGAGTTTTCTAGGTAAAAATGCCTCAGATTTCCTTGAATTTGCATCTTCCCTTCGGAGCCTTACATCAAGCCAAAAACCAACAAAATTTTTAGACGTTTAGGGATCTGAATTCCTAGTCACTATTCCTAGAATAAAGGAGTAGACTGATGAATGAAGGGAACATCATGGAAGGAGAGGAATTACCAGAGACCAGCTTTCCTGCAGCTGTAAGTCCCTCAGAGATGGGAGCCGCAGCATGCGAACCTGTTGAGAGAGAACCCTCACAAGTCCCCCAGCTGGGAGCAAAGCCAAAAAGATTAAAAGAGCTGATTTGGTCTTCAGACTGGGACAAGACAAGTGTGGAATCCGGAGATTCCGTAACAGCTTCTCCATCTTCAAAGACTTCCAAGACGGATGAGTTAGAGCCACAACAAAGAGATCTTCACAGATTACATCCCCCATGCCAGTGGAAAACTGCCAAGCCTTCGGCAGCTGAAGACTCGGGTGAGTGGAGATGTCAATTTACAACTCATAGTGAGTCTGTGGAGAATTTAGCAGAGAGATTTGAAGCATTAAAAGTAAGGGGTGCGGAACAGTCCCTGCTGAAAGAGGCCCCCAGCCCTTCCCTCGCAGATCAACCAGTTTTCCGATCCCTGGAACCCCTTGCCAGGGCCTCCAGCCCTGCAGAGAGAGGGAAACCCAGCCCGGGGGCCCTGCCTCAATGGGGAGTTTGGCAGCCCCCTCAGAGGGAAGATGAAAAGCCTCTGAGCATGCGTCAGCTAATGGAGGTCTTACAGCAGCTTGGGATGGTGCAAGGGCAGCAGAGGGCGCCATCACCCCCCACAGGCCAACACCAGAGAAGGCAGCAACAGCCTATTCAGCAACAAGGCTGGGGTCAATCACAACTGAGAGCGCCAGCCCTGCAGCAGCCAGCCCCGAATGTGCAACCCTTGGCTATGCCACAGCAACAAGGCTGGGGCCAACTCCAACTGAGAGCGCCACCCCTGCAGCAGCCAGCCCCGAACGTGCAACCCTTGGCCATGCAACAGCAACAAGGCTGGGGCCAGCAGCAACAACCCCAGTGGGTCCCACAACAGCCTATGATGGCTCCACGTCTCAGAGCAACTTTCGATGGGGACTCAGAGAAGCTAATTTTTTTCCTCAATCAAGTACGTTCTCATTTAAATCGCTGGGCCCACCGCTACCCAGACCCAGGTGCGATGGTCGATGTGATTGCGTCCAACCTAGAGAGAGAGGCATCTGAATGGCTAAACAATTTATACAATGAGCAAGCCCACGAATTAGGCAATCCCCACCTCTTCCTCCTGGGTCTCAAAGAGAGATTTGAGGACCCTTCTACCAGCCTTAGAGCAGGAGGACAAATCCACAAAATAAAGAAGCCGGTAGACCTGCTCTAGAGTATGTGCGTGAATTCCGCAAGATAGCTGGTCGAATAGAGGGGTGGCCGGAGCAATCCCTAATCCATCTTTTCATTGAGGGGCTAGATGATCACCTCTCCCAGGCCTGCCTCATTCGAGCAGTACCTGATCAGCTATACGAGTGGTACCAGACAGCGGTGAAGCTGGACATTCAACTCACCCGCTATAAGAAGCCTCCCCCACCTGAACCCGAGATAAGACCTGAGCAACCCAGATGACAACCGCCCCCCCGAAAACCCCCAACGGCTACGACCACTGAAAGGCCCAGACCACCAGCAGGTCCACCGATCACATGCTTCCAGTGTGGACAACAGGGACATCGAGCATCGAACTGCCCGGTCCCCTACCCCCAACAGCAGAATAAACCGGCACCTGCAGTGAGGAAAAGACCTAGCCAACAGCCGTCGAGAGAAAAATCCAGTGGGATCACACAGCAACTGGTTGCCCAAGCTACCTCCCCTACACAGGAGGACACCGGAGCTGAGACTGGACCTGCCGTCACTCTACCCTTTTTTGACAGCGATGACGAAGGAGAGAACGACCCAATGGTGAGTCGACTTGTCCCTCCTTTCAAACTGGCTGCAAGGCTAATCAGCCCTAAGTCAGGAGCACAGACAGACTTAAAAGTGCTAGTAGATTCTGGATGCTCCCGATGTATCATTAGCTTGCCCTTTGCCATGAAATTGGGAATACGAGCAAAATCGCTCTCCCAGCCAATGAGGTTTGAGCAAGCCGATGGCTCCCTGATGGGAGGAACTTTTGTCACGCAACTAACTGAGCCTCTACGCCTAGAAATAGGTGAGCACTGGGAGTTCATACGTTTCCTAGTGGCTCCAAAACTAACTCAGGCTGTGATCCTAGGATTAGCCTGGTTAGACAAATGGAAGCCATTTATCTGGTGGGAGAAAGGGATGAGAACTGTGAGGTTACCAATAGGGCCAACCCCCCCCCCCGATTCGACAGACATTATGGAACACTTTAGGCCACCAAATGAGTGAGCACTTATAACTGCCTCACCGTCACCAGATGATTTACTCATCCCCAATGAATACCGGGACTTAGCAGAAGTATTCAGTGAGAATGAATGTGATGTTCTACCCCCTCACAGACCCAATGACTGTTCCATTGAATTGGTGCCAGGCGCCAAGCTCCCCCGCCCGAGAATGCCATGTCCCCACTCGAAATGGAAGAGATGCAGCAATACGTGAACAAGAACCTAAAGAGGGGGTTCATTGAAAGGGCCAAATCTACTGTGGGAGCCCCTGTGCTATTTAAAGAAAAAAAAGATGGGTCTCTTCGTCTCTGTGTAGACTATAAGGGTTAAACGCTGTAAGTGTGCACAACAAGTACCCCCTCCCCCTCCTACAGGACTTATTAACTCATCTAGCTAAGGGGAGTGTCTTCACTAAGTTAGACCTGAGAGAGGCATATTACCGAGTGAGAATAAAGGAGGGAGACGAGTGGAAGACTGCCTTCAACTGCCCCATGGGGAGCTACCAATTCAAGGTCATGCCATTTGGGCTACAGGGGGCCCCAGCTGTATTCATGCAACTGATTAATGAGGTCCTACATGATCACCTGTACAAAGGGGTCCTGGTGTACCTTGACGATATCCTTATATACAGCACGAATATGACTGAACACGTAAAGCTGGTGAGAGAAGTATTAAAGAAACTACTAAATGCCAAGCTTTATGCCAAATTGTCAAAATGTGAATTTCATCAGACCCGATTAGATTACCTCGGTTACAGAATTTCCAACGAGGGTATAGAGATGGATCCAGCTAAGGTGAAAGCTATAATTGAGTGGCAACCCCCAAGAACCCGCAAACAGCTCCAGAGCTTTCTAGGTTTTGCCAACTTCTACCGTCAATTCATCCCTTCTTTTGCCAAGATTGCCCTACCCCTTACAGACTTACTCAAAACAGGGAAAAAAGGAGGGAAGCCGCGACCGGGCCAACCACTAGCATGGACTATGAACTGTCAAACGGCTTTTGAGAATTTGAAAAGACTATTTGCCGCTGAACCAGTTCTAAAGCACCCCTGTCCAGGGGAACCTTTTGTAATACAAGCCGATGCCAGCGATGTGGCCGTTGGAGCTGTACTACTTCAAAAGAATAAGGATGGAGTCCTGCAACCCTGCGCCTACATCTCAAAAAAATTTACGGAAAGTGAACGGAGATGGGCAATATGGGAAAAAGAGGCCTTTGTAATTAGATGGGGGTTGTTAAGCTGGCGACACTATCTAGAGGGGAGCAAAGTGCCATTTGAAGTATGGACAGATCACAAAAACCTAGAGGCACTGAAAAATCCCCGCAAATTGTCCCCAAAGCAAGTACGGTGGGCACAGTACTTTAACCGCTTCAACTTTACTCTAAAGTACATACCGGGAGGAAAAAACGTCCTAGCTGATGCGCTATCTAGATTGCCCCAATACAAAAGCAAACGCGACGAAGTTAATGAGGCGATTATCTCTAATCCACAGCCTGTTGCACAAATCACACCTCGCAGGGCCCCCAATCCGGATGACCCTGGAGCAAAGAAATTAAAATGAGAGCTCCTCACCGATCAATGGTTCAAAGATAATCAAACCTCCTTGACGTGCCGAGATGGTTTGGCTTACAAGGGGGGAAACTGTATTTACCCAAATCCCTCCGTCTAAATGCTCTCAAACATAGCCATGATGTTAAACAAGCTGGACACTTTGGATACCTAAAAACTCTACATCTCACCCACCGGCAATTCTGGTGGCCCGGACTGAAACGGGATGTGGAAAATTATGTGAAGAGTTGTACCATATGTGCCACAATGAAAAGAATCCCAGGGAAAACCCCTGGGTTACTGCAGCCGGTGGCAGACCTTTCCCAACCCTGGAAGAAATAGCTATGGACTTTATCGTAGACCTACCTGAAAGTAGAGGAAATACTGTCATCTGGACTGTGATAGACCTGTTTTCGAAACAGGCTCATTTCATCGCCTGCAAAGGACTCCCATCTGCCCAACGACTGACCAAATTGTTCCTGAAACATATCTACCAACTGCACGGCGCCCCTAAGCGAATAATCTCTGACAGGGGGGTGCAGTTCACAGCAAAGTTCTGGAGGAGTTTTCTTAAATTAATTGGATCATCTCAAGGCTTATCATCTGCTTTTCATCCAGCCACCAATGAAGCTGCAGAAGCCGCCAACAAAATGGTGGAGCAATATCTCAGATGCTACGTATCCTATCAACAGACTAACTGGACTGACCTCCTCCCTTTTGCAGAGGTGGCGTACAACAATTCTGTGCACAGCAGTACTGGCTACACACCTTTTAGAGTAGCCACAGGCAAAGAGTTCGGTCCAATACCTGAATATCCCCAAGAGCCAACCGCTTCCCAGACACTTGACCAATGGGTGAGGGGATGGGAGGAAGTTTGGAAGAACACTAAATCTGCTTTAAAAAAGACTTTTTAAACCTATAAAAAGCAAGCTGACAAAAAGATGGCTCCCCAAAGATCGTTCCAAGTTGGGGAAAAAGTCTATCTGTCAACCAAATATTTACGCCTTAAACTACCTAGCAAGAAGTTAGGACCGAAATTCCTAGGGCCTTTCCCTATCGTAAAACTGAAACTTCCTAGACTTCTGGGTAAAATTCACCCTGTTTTCCACAGTAGCTTGTTAAAACCTTATCGGGGCTCCACTATAAGACCTCCCCCAAAGAAAGCACCTGGGCCCCTCGTAGTTGCAGGGCAGACCCATTATGAAGTGAAATGTATTCTTGATTCCAGAATCTTTAAAGGCAAATTGCAGTATTTAGTACAATGGAAAGGATACCCGCTATCTGAAGCCACCTGGGTGAAATCATGCGAGGTGGAAGCTGACAGACTCGTCAAAAGATTTCATGCAAAATATCCCAACAAACCGAAACCTGATCATTAACATATGCTTTTGTTTATATTACAGGATTGGTCATTTTTGTAAGGGGGGCCGGATGTCAAGGCTGCTAACATCGAATGTTATGCTTGACAATATATATGGATGCAGACATTCACTATTTAACCTGTGTATTACTTTAAGAGCCACTATTAGATAGTATGGGGGGAGGGAGTGACAGAATGTGCTGAGAACTATTTAGCCATAACAATATTTCAGCAGAGCGTCTTCAAAGGATGAAATGTGAGAAGATAGATAGTATGGCGGGAGAGAAAGCTCACACTTTAAACTAATTGGGGAATGTGATTTATGACTTGTCACATGAGGGAGGAGAAAATGCTTAGACACTGTGGGAAGAAGTAGGAGGGTTTAGTTTTTGGCTTCACTTTATTCGTACTGAAGTAATGTTTCATAAATAAAGAGTTTTCTAGGTAAAAATGCCTCAGATTTCCTTGAATTTGCATCTTCCCTTCGGAACCTTACAATCAGGTTTTCATCTGTTTTTAATAATATTTGATCAAATTCCGTCTGTTCTTTATAAAATCCCGTTGTCTTTGCATCTTTTTAATATCTCGTTTGAATTTGCAAATATGGCCACCATGCTAAGTCGATACCTTGTCGTTGTAGATCTTGTCTCTCTTTCAATTTTCCTTCCTTAGCCAGGATATCTTTATAAGTGACGACTTTGTCATAGTTAATTAAATTTGGGTAAGCGAAAGCTTCCATTGTTGAAAGCCACTCAGGTAGTTTAATATAAATTTTCTGCTTTATCCTTTCCCATTCTAAAAGGAGTACATTCCTTATAAAGTGGTTTTGGAAGTATCTTATGTGTTTTATTTTTCTCGTACCATAGGAAGGCATGCCAACCGATTTGTAGGTCATGCCCCTCTAGATACAATAGTCTTTTATTTCTCAGCGTTATCCATTCTTTAAGCCATGGTAAGATGGCTGCTTGATAATATAGTCTCCAGTCCAGGAGTCCAAATCCTCCACTATTTTTAGCTTCTTGTAACATTTTGACTTTAATTCATGCTTTCTTCCCTTGCCAAATAAATCTCAATATTGTTGCATTTAAATCATCAAAAAAGACCTTTCCCAATTTTACAGGGATCGTTTGGAATAAAAAGAGTATTTTCGGTAAAATATTCATTTTCACTGTGGCTATTCTTCCTACCAGTGACAGTTGAAGATTTTTCCACTTTTCCAAGGCCAATTTTATTTGTTTCAACAATCTTTCATAGTTATCTTCTTTTAATGTTATACATCTTGCTGTTAAATAGATTCCTAAATACTTAACTTTTTTAACTATTTGTAAATTTGTCTTTTTTGTAAATTGAGTTTTCTGTTTATCTGTTAAGTTTTTTGTTAATACTTTGGTCTTTTCTCTATTTATTTTCAAACCTGCCACTTCTCCAAACTTTTCTATTTTCTCCAACAGTTTAGTAGCTGTTTCAAGTATCAAAGTAAAATTAGCTTCAGTCCACGACTTTGGTATTTTAGTCTCCAGAAAGATTTCATTACACAGTTCTTTCAACCTCGGACTTAGTACATCTTGTAATGCTATATAGAATTCTACAGGAAGTCCATCTGGACCCGGAGTCTTATCTTTTTTTTTTGTCTTTTTATAGCTTCTGTAATCTCCATCACTGATATTTTCTCATTTAGTATATTTCGAATGTTCTCCGGGATTTTTGGCAAATCTGTTTCTTTTAAATACGACTATATTTTCTCTTTAGGGACTTCCTCTGCCTTATAAAGTGTCTCATAGTAATCTTTAATGATTTTTTCCATTGCAACATTATGGAACTGTAATTCTCCTTTTGGATCTTGTAGCTTATTTATCGTTCTTTTTTCTTTCTCTTTCTTCAGTTTATATGCTAGCCATCTCCCCAGCTTATTGGCATTTTGAAAAAAGTTCTGTTTAGACCGTTTAATCTGTTGTGCCATTATATCCATCTCAGCCAGGTTTAATTTATGTTTTATTATCTCCATTTGTTTCTTGAGGATTTTCTTTTGTGGGTCTAGTTGTAACTCTAATTCCAATTTTTTAAGTTCTTCTCTCAGCTTTAACTGTAATCGTTTCTTTTCTTTATTCTTTTTAGAGGTGTAGGTTATGGCCAACCCTCTAAAATATGCTTTAGCTGTGTCCCATACATTTTGGAGAGATGTTTCTTCTTTCTTATTTATTTTTTAAAAAATCCATTTCCTTTGTTGCTAGTTGTAGGAATTCTTTTTCTTTCAATATAGATTTATTCAGGGACCACCTTAGTTTTTTCTCGGTTCCTTTCCAGGTCATTTTTATTGGGTTGTGGTCTGCCCAAACATTAGTCACTGAAGAATAGACCCAGGGAACAGTTTCTCCTCTCCCCGGGTCCGATTTTTGCTTGCCGGTGGGTCCATTCGGGCTGATAGCTGCCCCGGAGAGGTGGCTACCAAGGGGTGAAGCTTTGGGGACCACGGTTTGGCGGTAGCCGGGTCATTGGAGCCAAAGGACCCCCTGGAATCGGCAGAAGAAAGGCGGACCGCTTTCATGCGATACGCCATTACCAGCTGATTGTCGGAGACGGAGAAGAAGCTCAGAATGACAGCAAACAGCTGAGCCAGGTGAGAATGCCGTCTTCTCTCTCATGCTGATTTTTGGCAAATCGCTCCTTTACAGCTTGGAGCGAAGCCTTTCACCCTTAGGGAGGGGGTGGAGTTGTTTTTCCCTCCCCCCTCCTGAACTTAAGCGGCGGTTTAAGCTTTTGTGCAACTTAAAAACTTTTTATATAGTAAAGCTGTCTGAGGCTCAGAAATTTGGGAAGCTCTTGTTCTTACAGAGGCTTTTTGCCTTTGTCTTTTGTTGGAAACCCACTGTATTTTTTACTTTTCACCTTTTAAACTTCACAAACTTTTTTTTCTTTTCTCTCTGACTATTTTTTTCCTTTCCCTTTTTAAACGCGCTAGGAATGGATACTTTGTGTTGCCTGGTGGCTACATTGAGAACTTTTTTCACTTTCTTTTGCTTGGAGCTGATTTAGACCAGAAGTTTGGCTTCATGCCCAGACATTTTTTATCTAAGACCTTGAAATTTTGTTGAGAAAAGATTTGCCTCTGGTTTATTTGGCTCCACAAGACAGACTATGTTGTTGTTAGTTGCGAAGTCGTGTCCGACCCATCGCGACCCCATGGACAACGTTCCTCCAGGCCTTCCTGTCCTCCACCATCTTCTGGAGTCCATTCAAGCTCACGCCCACTGCTTCAGTGACTCCATCCAGCCACCTCATTCTCTGTCGTCCCCTTCTTCTACTGCCCTCAATCTTTCCCAGCATTAGGCTCTTCTCCAGTGAGTCCTTCCTTCTCATTAGGTGGCCAAAGTACTTGAGTTTCAACTTCAGTATCTGGCCCTCTAAGGAGCAGTCAGGGTTGATCTCCTCTAGGACTGACCGGTTTGATCGCCTTGCAGTCCAAGGGACTCGCAGGAGTCTTCTCCAGCACCATAGTTCAAAGTTTTCCTTTTGCGTTCAGCCTTTCTTATGGTCCAACTTTCACAGCCATACATTGCAACTGGGAAAACCATGGCCTTGACTATACGTACTTTTGTTGGCAGGGTGATGTCTCTGCTTTTTAGTATGCTGTCTAAATTTGCCATAGCTTTCCTCCCCAGGAGCAAGCGTCTTTTAATTTCTTGGCTGCAGTCCCCAGACAGACTATATTGATAAATAAATGGTACTTGGAACCATCTGCTTCCTTGGATTATAATTACTGTGTTTTGGAATGATAACAAGCGGTTCTAGAAGAACTGGAAATTAAGACATTTTTTCTGAATAGAATTTGGTGGACTATAATTTTGATATTTTTGTTTTTCTCTTTTTCTCTTTTTTTATTCTGGGAGTGTTTTTTTTGTCTTTTCTTTTTTCTCTCCTTTTTCTTATTATTCTCTCTTCCTTTTTCTCCTGTGGCTGTTTTTTATCTTTATCTTTTCTTTTTATTTTTAACTATTTTTGCGGATTTTCCCTCCTAGCAATAGGAGCCCATTGGATTATAAAAGTTGGCCATTTGGCCACCTAGTGGATTACAATATAAGATATAAAGACAAAGATGAGTGCTTCAAACCTATCTAAACTTGGGAAAAAGGGATCTTCTGCCCCGCCTCGACTTCTGCAAGTCCAGTATATCAAAAATCAATCATGACAGTGCTGCAGCAAGAAAAAATGGATGTTCAACAAAGAGACACTCAGGCAATTCTGCAGGCAATTGCAGCTCAGGCAGCATCCTCGACAAAAAACTATGAAGACTTGAAAAATGATCTTGATAAAATGAACCAAAAAATTATTAATATAGATTTTCAAATTGAAAATTTTAAACAAACTATTACAGATAAGCAACAAAGGATCGAAAAAATAGAAGACAAATCAGTGGAAGTTGACCAGAAATTAGAATCCTTAACAGATGAAAATGAAAAATTGGCCCAAATAAATGGAGAACTGGAAGATTCATTGGCGGTGATAGAGATGGAGCGAGCCTCATATTTTTTAAGACTTCAAAATATAATAGAAGACAAGGATGAGCACCTTCTAGACCTGATAACTGAGCTATTTGCAGATGTTCTAGGAATGGGGAAGACCCAAATGGAAGGAGAATTGGACCAGGTCTACAGAATTAACTCAAACTATGCTAGAAGAAATAAAGTGCCCAGGGAAGTCCATGTCAGATTTCTTAAAAGATCCATAAGAGATGAGATTTTGAGAAAAGTAAGAGATCAACCGTTAAAATATAAAGACAAAGAAGTAGTAGTGCTCAAACAAATTCCTAGAAGGATAAGAGAGGCTCGAAGAGATTACCAGTTTTTAACCAGGAAATTGGTTGGAAAAGGAGTGAATTTTAGATGGTTGATCCCAGAAGGGATCCTAATCTACTGGGACATGAAAAGATATAGACTGGACACACCGCTTAAAGCGATGGAATTTTTTGACAATCACGAAGCATTCCTGGAAAAAGGCGATCCTGAATCCAAGAAGCAAGAGGAAATGGTAGCTGAAGGAGCGGCTAAACAAATAGAGGAGGAAGAAGTTAAAAATACATATTCAGAAGAAGGAGCAAGACCAAGAGACCAGAGACAGATAAGATCGACTAGAAGACTGAGACCTAGATATAATTGAAAGATATGGAGGAGATTGGAATTTTATCAATAAATATAAATGGACTGAATTCTCCTTTAAAAAGGAGATTTTTTTTACTACAAAAATTAAAAATGGACATAATCTGCCTCCAAGAGACACATATTAAGAGACAACATTTTAAAATTTTAGAACAACTGAAAATGGGCAAACTTTATTTTACACTCGCATCTCAAAAGAAAAGAGGAATAGCCCTTTATATTAAAGAAAAGATGAATCCCAAACAAATTTATGCAGATGAAGAGGGGAGAATACTAATGGTGGAAATCATGGTGGATCAAAAACAGATATTGATGGTAGCAATATATGCACCTAATGATAAGCAAGAGCAATTTTATCAACAACTACACAAGAAAATATTGGACTTAAATTACCAAAATCTTTGTATAATGGGAGACTTTAATGCAATAGTAGATGCGACTCTGGACTACAAAAGCTATAAACAAGGAAGAAAAGGAGGAAATGTACTACCTAAAGCGTTTTCAAAAATGAAGGAAGAATTGTGCATTCAAGACATATGGAGAGAGAGAAACCCAGAAAAACCACAATATATATTCTATTCAAATAGACATAAATCATGGTCTAGAATTGATATGATATGTACATCTTTTGATTTGAAAATGATAATACATGAGGTGGAGATATCTCCAATTTTTTTGAAGAGATCTCTGGTTCTCCCTATTCTATTGTTTTCTTCTGTTTCTTTGCGCTGTTGATTTAAGAGGGCATTCTTATCTCTTCTAGCTATTCTCTGGAATTCTGCATTCAATTGGGTGTATCTTTCTCTTTCTCCCTTGCCTTTCGCTTCCCTTCTTTCCTCAGCTATTTGCAAAGCTTCCTCAGACAGCCATTTTGCTTTCTTGCATTTCTTTTTCTTTGGGATGGTTTTAGTTGCTACCTCTTGTACAATGTTGCCAACCTCCGTCCATAATTCTTAGGCATTCTGTCTATCAGATCTAATTCCTTAAATCTATTTGTCACCTCTACTGTATATTCATCAGGGATATGATTTAGTTCATACCTGAGTGGCCTAGTGTTTTTCCCTACTTTCTTCAATTTAAGCCTAAATTTTGCAACGAGAAGCTCATGATCTGAGCCACAGTCAGCTCCTGGTCTTGTTTTTACTGACTGTATAGAGGTTCTCTATCTTTGGCTGCAGAGCACATGGTCAATCTGATTTCTGTGTTGACCGTCTGGTGATGTCCATGTGTAGAGCCGTCTCTTGGGTTGCTGGAAAAGAGTGTTTGCTATGACCATTGTATTCTCTTGACAAAATTCTATCAGCCTGTGCCCTGCTTCATTTTGTACTCCAAGGCCAAACATGCCTGTTATTCCAGTTATCTTTTGGCTTCCTACTTTAGCATTCCAATCCCCCATGATGATAAGGACATCATTTTTTGGTGTTGATTCTATAAGGTGTTGTAGAGCTTCATAGAACCGGTCAATTTCATCCTCTTCAGCACCAGTGGTTGGGGCATAGACTTGGACTACTGTGATATTGAATGGTTTGCCTTGGATTCGCACTGAGATCATTCTGTCATTTTGGGGATTGTATCCCAGTATTGCTTTTCCTACTCTTTTATTGACCATAAAGGCTACTCCATTTCTTCTGAGGGATTCTTGCCCGCAGTAGTATACCTGATGGTCCTCTGAATTAAATTCACCCATTCCTGTTCATTTTAGTTCGCTGATTCCTAAGATGTCAATGTTCAGTCTTGTCATCTCTTGTTGGACCACGTTCAGTTTGCCTTGATTCATGGATCTTACATTCCAGGTTCCTATGGAGAAAAGATCTTTACGGCATTGGACTTTCCTTTCAGCACCAGATGCATCCACAGCTGAGCGTCCTTTCGGCTTTGGCCCAGTCACTTCACTCTTTCTAGCGCTACTAGTACTAGCCCTCTGCTTTTTCCCAGTAGCATATTGGACACCTTCCGACCTGAGGGGCTCATCTTCCAGCGTCATATCTTTTTGCTTTTTGATACTGTCCATGGGGTTTTCATGGCAAAGATACTGGAGTGGGTTGCCATTTCCTTCTCCAGTGGATCACATTTTGTCAGAACTCTCTGCTATGACCTGTCCATCTTGGGTGGCCCTGCACGGCATAGCTCATAGCTTCATTGAGTTACGCAAGCCCCTTCGCCACGACAAGGCAGTAATCCATGAAGGAGAGGAAACTGATAATAATAGCTATATATAACAGCTTCATATAAATGCATGATGCAGCCTTACCTGTTTCAGCAGCAGGAAATACCTACAAATCTTAGCTGATCTGGTCAATATTTGGAAGGGAGCAGCAATTTCAAATATTGCAGACTGAGAGATGGGAAAAAACGCTGGCAAACTGCTTCAGAATTGCTGTGTGAAAAATACATGCAGGTGTTAATATAGTTGCCAGGAGTCAGGAAGAATATGTTTCCCTGTCCAGATTTATCATCTTATCTCAACAAAAATGACAGAACCAGAAAAGGCATCCAAATAAAGAAGAATGATTGGTGGAAGAGAGAGACACTTCCATATATAGGCTGGAGGAGGTGGGAGTTGTGTTTAGGAGAAAAATGTTTTTTTGAGATTCTGTGCACTCTGAATTGCTTACTTGAGCAGATGTATGGCAGTAGGGCAAGAAAGAGACTTATAAAACCATGCAGTTGTTCAAATGGAGGAAATACAGAGATTTTTTTTCCTGTTCTCAGAATTTGGGGTCACTCAATTTGAATGACTGACAACAGGGTTAGGGCAGGCTGCAGGAAATACTTCTTCATTTTTCAAAGATTTATAGAATTCACTATCAAAAGTATGATGAACTTTGATTTGAATACTTTTTTTCAAAAATGTTGAAGAAATTCAAGGGAGATAGCCAGACTTTCAAGGATTTCAATTTATAATGGCTTTATATCACTTCTTGCATCAAAGCCAGTTGCTGGAAAACAATAGCAGGAGAGGTTTATATTACTTTCAGGTTTTTCTAAAAACCTCATAGGCAACTGTGGCCACTGTTGGAAATGGGAATCTGCAGTAGGGATACTCTTGATTCACCCGCATAGCCGTTTTTATGTACTGAATTTTGAATATTAGTTTTGCATTATAGTGAAGCAGATTGTATAATTTTGAGCTAGCTTGTCCTTCTCAGCTTAATATGAGGATCCAAGAAGGTGGTGGTGAGGAAATACGCCTCTGGAAGGGCATGAAAATAAATGTGAATAATAATTATTTTGAAAACTCAGTGAAGAAATACACACTTCGGAATCAAACAATATTCATGCATCAGGTCTCATTAATTTCAGTTGGCCACATTTCCATTCAAAACTGGGGAAAAATCTAGGATGCTCAAGTGGCATTCCAAGGATAGTTAGAGAAAACAAACTGCATTTAAATGCATTTCCTACAAAGCAGCTCATGTAGAAGGACTAGGCTGCACCATTATCAAGCAATAGAAAGCAACTTTCAAAATGGACTGTTCCAAAAAGGGCTGAAAGACCAGTTCGACAGCTTATCACCTGGAGACATAAAAATCAGCATGTCCAGGATGCATAATAATAACTCCAGTTCAGGTGGGACATATATTACCTGGTTTGAAAGAATAAGTACCTCTGGCAACTGTGTGCTGGTTGTAAGTTATGTTTCTTGTCACAATGGCCATTATGCTTGTTTTAGCTTAATGAGAGCTTATTAACTGACTCTTAAGATAGAACTGGAGCAGGGTGATTGATAGAAGTAAAAGAAAGGTCTTCAAAATTTAATATTGAAAGAGAAATTTAAAATTGAATTTGCTGCAGTGGAAATTTACTGAGTGGAGAAGCTGTGGTGGGAAACAGGAAAGGTTAACATAAAGAAAGGATGTAAAAGAAATATGTAGGCAAAAATAGCTGGGTTTTAAGAGTGGGAAAGGAAGAAGAAAACATCTGTAAGAGAAGATAACTAGCAAAACAGGAAAGAACCTATTTTTCTAAGAAGTCATAAAAAAGGGGTCCAGAACTCAGGCAACTGAGCATGTGCAATTAGTTGATTAATATTAACTGACACACCTTGCATAAATTATCTCTTAATTTTAATGTACATGTGATGTATGATTTAGTATGTAGCAGGAAATATGTAGGAGGCGGTCGGAAAGAGTGTAACCTCATACTACCTCAGCCAATGGGGAACGAGGAGGGATGTGCGGCCGGGACTAGGGTTGTATAAAGAAGGGGATATTTTGGGTTGAAACTTTGGAGAGAACCAAGCTTTGATAGCTTCTCTCCCCGCTTATTGCAATAAACGAAACAAAAGGCCTTCACTGTGTCTTGGCTGGTTATTGGTCAGGCGAGCTTGCCTCTGGTCACGAAGGAAAGTAGCCAGGAGCACATAACAGCCTTGGGGGCTCCTCCGGGATTTGCATCCGTTCCATCTTTGGCAGCCGGGGATATTCGAAAGGGGAGTGCGCACCTGGGTAAGTTTTTCCCAGCCCTAAAGGTCGGATTGCCCCTGTTCAAACAAAGAGGAATTGGAAATCCTGAGACAAAAAGCCAGGACCCAGTGAAAACCTAAGGGAAAGTCGGCCGACTTAAGGAAGGACTTCAACTCAGCCTGACAGGTAAGATACCAGAGGGGTATCTATATATCAGAGGGGTATTAATGGGCAATAAGAGTTTGAAGAGGAGGGACGCCTCCCCGGCCAGTGTGCCGGCCAATAAGGAAAAAGAGGAAAGGTATTTACATTCTGGAATGAACCCCCTTAGGGAGATGGGAATCCCTTAGGGAGAATGTTGAAGTATTTTAAGTCAATGCTTTAAACAAGGGATTTGGACAGAGGAAGGATGATACATTACAGTATATATCTGGCCTATGTACATGTTTGGCCACCCAATAAATTAAATTGGGCTTCTCAGCTTGGTTTACAGCGGTGGGGAATGGATAGGCAGTGGTTAAGGTCTATCAGAAATGCTCCTTGCATTTCCCCACTGCCTGGAGAACAAGCTACAAGTTGCCCCAAGAGAGTAAAAGTGGAAATTTAAAGGAACACAAACCTCCAAAGGTCTGGAAATGATGTTTAAGGGTCTGTGTGTTTGGGTGTTTGTGTTGACTCATTTCTAAAAACCTGGGGGAGGGGGGGAGAGACCCTCTAACAGTAATATACAAAACAACAAGGCCTTATTCCAAAAGGAAATGGAGCTCATTGGCTTAAAAAGCTCCTTGAAAATAATAATTATTGTTTTGCCTGGGGTGAAGTATTTGGAAATTCTTTGTGTCTGGTGTAAATGCAAGAAAGGGTGAAGAAGGCTAGTTTCTTAGTAATTAGAAGGACAATAGAAGGTGTTAAAAGAATGGAAATAATCAGATGGAAGAGAGGGGGAGAGAGAGAAAGAAAGGAGCTGTGTGAAGTTTTATGCCTGGCCAGGTTGAAAGGCAAGAACTCTGATCTGCTAATTTGTGTGAAAGAGTTAAGTAGAAAGCTATGTATTTCTTGAGGTTCCTATAGTTTGGAAGGTGACAAGAGAGGGGAAAACCCCTCTCCAAGGGGGGAAAAAATTGCCCCCCCTAACAGCTTTTGAAATCAGGCAGTTTAGGAAAGAATTGCCCAAACTAATAGAAGATCCTATTGAAGTAGGAAAACAGGGTAGAAATGTTTTTAGGACCAATGGAATATTCATGGGGAGAAATGCAACCCATTTTTTAAACATGTTTACACCAGAGGAGAATGGGATGATTAGGTGAGCAGTTAGGGAACAGTGTAAGAAAAAGTTTTCACAAAAGAATGAACAGGCTGAGATCCCTGTTGCAGATCCAAAGTGGGATGGTAACACGAGTGCAGAGAGGAATGCTATGGCTGATTATAAGGAATAGAAGGTATTTAAATATGCAGTGCCTCAGAGTCTTAACATTCAGAAGGCACTGTGATTAGAACAAGGAAAGGAGGAAGCATGACTGAATGGTTAGAAAGATTAAAAAGCCAACTTCAAAAGTATGGACATTTGGATCCTGGTAATCCAGGACATCAAATGATGTTGAAGTATCAATTTGTATGGAAAGCATGGGAAGATATTAGGGTAAAATTGCAGAAATTACACACATTGGAAACTAAAACAACAGAAGATTTATTACCAGTAAGAGAGGCTCAGAAAGTATATGGGAAGAGAGAAAAGGAGAGAGATAAACGTAAGATAAGATAAAAATGATGGCTCAATTGATGCAAACAGGCCAGCAAAGACGATGGGGAAGAGTAATCAGGAAATCAGTAAGGGGTCTTTGGAGAGGTCTAGGCTGGGGGTGAGGACAGCCAGTTGGCACCAGGGGATATAAACCCCTAGGAGAAAATTTCCCCAGTCCCTGAATAAATAAATAAATGTGCCTTTTGTAAGGAGGAAGGACGCTGGGAAAATGAGTGCCCTAAGAGGAAGGAGGGGGAAGAACTAGCAAATTTGGTGAATTTTGAGGATTAGGGGTGTCAGGGGACTAATCTGTTTTCTGGTCCAGCTTTTTAGGAACCTCTGATAAACCTTAAAGTTTGGACCCCTGGAGGAGGAAGGGGTGTACTCGGTGGATTCCGGAGCCACCAGATTTACCCTGAACTATATACCTCCAGGAATGCGAATTGGGAAAAGGAAGATTAAGGATCAGGGAACTGAGGACATGTAGTAGAAGCAACGATATTTAAATCTGCTATGGTCCAGACAGTAGCAAAAGGACCTGGACTTTATATTGGTAAAAGGAACTGCAATTTGGTCAGGAGGTACTTCATTGGTAAATTGGGGGTTGTTATTATGGGGAATGAAAGAGAAATATTTGTAAATATTATGGCCTTGAGTGAGGAAGCTCAAGGAAAAGTGGACCCCCTTATATGGGCCCAAGAGGGCAATAGAAGAGGGGTACACATGGATCCTTTAAAGGTGACTTTAAAGAACCCTGGTGAAGTAATTCACCAGAAACAGTATATAACATTACATTGGAAGGAAGAATGGGTTTAAAGCCCATGGTGGAAGGGCTGCTGAAGGGGGGTAAAATTTTTGAGCAGTCCTTTTAAATATGTTTAGTTTGTTACTTTTTTAACCCAAGAATTTCTGCCTTGGAAAAGTAAGAGATGCAGAAAAAAGAAAATAAAATAAAAAAGGGGGGGAGGCAGTTTCTGTCTGATGTTTGTTTGTTTGTTTTTTTAAAGAACAGAAATTGGGTAACATTTCCTGACTGTAAGAATAATTAATCAGTGGGATAATTGTCTCCAGAAACTGTGGATGCTTCATTATTAGAGGTTTTTGGGAGGAGGTTAGAAATTGATAGGGTCTGAAATGGATAGAGTTTCTTGTTTCAGTAAGGGGTTGGACTAGAGGACCTCTAATGTCCCATCCAACTCTGATATTTTATTTTTGTATGTGTGGTATGCTTCAGTGATTTTCCTTTGCATTTTAGTTTGGATTTATCCTTAATAATGCATTTGAGGGTATTCTTGTCAAAGGAACAATCCTATGATGTTTTATTTAACATCTGATAAATATGTGTCTTTGGGACTCCTTGCTACTGCAAAAGAGATGATTAATTGCTACATACTGTGTGTGTTCGATTTGTTTTCCTTTTCCTTGGAGCCAAGGAGGGGAAGGGAAATCTTTATAGAAAACCAATTTGGTTTCAGGGTTATAGCCACAGGCTACAAGGCTGGATTTGAGTTCAAATCCTGCTTTGGCCATGAGGGATGGCTGAGTGTTTTGGGGCTGGTTTATTTTTGTTCAGCCCTAGGAGGGAGGTTTTGGCAAGCCACTTCTGTAAATGTTATGGCAATTTTCCTCCTGAGAGCTGTTTCAAGCAAACGTTTTGTATAAATTTTTACTCTGTCTGGTTTGGTGAGTGGGGGAAGGGGGAGACAATCTTTTGTCTTCTTAGCTATCCTGTTTGATGTCTGCCTGAGACAAAAGGCATTCCAGAAATGTTGGCCCAATGCTGATTGGTGAGCCTATGAGCTTTACCTTTTAAAATCCTGAATGTGTTATTTACAATATGTTTATTGAGTTATATTTTTGTAACATGGTATTTAATCAGGGTGAAAGGGGGAGGAGAAAGAAAAATATGAAAATTTTTGATAAGAGCTTCCATGGACAACTATAGTCTATCTGACACAGGACAAATGGTTTTTTTTCTTTCCTCCACTTTTAAGCTGTGGAAGCAAATACATCCTTATGTAGCTTCCCAGTTTTGTAAGATCTTATTCTGGGAATTATAAAGAAATGGGAAAGCAACTTTTTGGCAGAAGAAAGGATTGAGGGTGTCTAGCAAATAAAGCCCAATTGGTATGAAAGGAGGTAAAATATCTAGGATATATTATAGTTGAAGGGGAAAGGAAAATAGATAGTAAAAGGATTGAGGCTATAGTATGGATTCATAATTACCAAACAACAAAAATGGTCTTAAGGGAATTCTGTGGTTATCACAAGATACTGCAAGAATGGTGATCCAAAAACTATATGAGAGGAGTCATTGGGGAATTAAAGCATAGGTAGAAATGTATTTGAAATTCTATGCTACCCTTGGAATTTATGGGATAGCCCAAAGGGCTACAGAGGGATGTTTGATATGTAAAAGGGTTAATAAAGGGTTAAGGCTCCCAAAGGAGGGAGACAGATAGCTAAATGTGGAACAAGTACTGGGGTCTCTGTCTTCTCTTTGACAGGAAGGCTTGGTGGTGCAAACAGCTCCTTTGGGATTTCCAGTCCATAAGATCCAGCCGGGACAGTGGGTGCTGATTCGTAAATGGAAGGAGGAACTTCTACAACCAAAGAAGGGAAGTTCCTTATATTGAATCTGCTGTCCGGAGGGCTGAGAAGGGTTGGACTCAATACACACGAGCAAAGGTGGTGACTGGACCTGAAAGAGGTTGGACGGTCATTCCAGGACAAGGACTGAAAGCCACGCTTAAAAGGACTTGAATGGGTAGTGGACCAGAACCCCTACCTATTTTGAATATCTCTGTTAGAATTTCAGGTGACCCCAGATGAAGAACAAAGATGTTGGTGGTGACTCATGAGAGAAATAAAAGTGGTTTGTTACAAATAAAAATGAATAACTAAGACAGAAGTCATACCATTAGAAACTGAAAATGTAGAATTGTAAATTGTAAGAATTAGGTGGTAAATGTATATCTTTTGTTATTGTCAGTGTGATTGCTGTTGCTGTTATTGCTGTTGTGATTATGGACCAATTTGTGGGTGTGAAATACTGTGTAATAATCATGAGGGGTGGATTCTAATTCTAATATTACTGAAGACAACACAACAGAGCAGCCTGGGAAATAAAGGTAAAAAAAATTGTTTGTGGAATTTAAAGGTAGATGACAATCACGAAGCAGTAATGGATATTGCAAAAGGAATCAGGAAAGTGGCTAAAGCTCCTGAACAAAAGTATGAAAATATGTGGAGCGATTGGGGTTGGTTAACTAATTGGTTTCCCAACACTGAATGGTTAAGACAAATGTTTCTTGGCCTAAATTTTTTAGTTGTTATAGGACTTATGTGTTGTGCATGTCTGCAATGTATTCCTTTATATGCATCTATTTTAACCAAAGCTGTAGGAAAAGCTTTAGGAAAGCCTTAGGAAAAGAAGAAGTTATACAGTTAATGGTTGTAAGATTTTCTAAGCATGATAATGAAGACCTTTCAGTGTAATAAAAATCAAAAGGGGGGATTTGATAGAAGTAAAAGAAAGGTCTTCAAAATTTAATATTGAAAGAGAAATTTAAAATTGAATTTGCTGCAGTGGAAATTTACTGAGTGGAGAAGCTGTGGTGGGAAACAGGAAAGGTTAACATAAAGAAAGGATGTAAAAGAAATATGTAGGCAAAAATAGCTGGGTTTTAAGAGTGGGAAAGGAAGAAGAAAACATCTGTAAGAGAAGATAACTAGCAAAACAGGAAAGAACCTATTTTTCTAAGAAGTCATAAAAAAGGGGTCCAGAACTCAGGCAACTGAGCATGTGCAATTAGTTGATTAATATTAACTGACACACCTTGCATAAATTATCTCTTAATTTTAATGTACATGTGATGCATGATTTAGTATGTAGCAGGAAATATGTAGGAGGCGGTCGGAAAGAGTGTAACCTCATACTACCTCAGCCAATGGGGAACGAGGAGGGATGTGCGGCCGGGACTAGGGTTGTATAAAGAAGGGGATATTTTGGGTTGAAACTTTGGAGAGAACCAAGCTTTGATAGCTTCTCTCCCCGCTTATTGCAATAAATGAAACAAAAGGCCTTCACTGTGTCTTGGCTGGTTATTGGTCAGGCGAGCTTGCCTCTGGTCACGAAGGAAAGTAGCCAGGAGCACATAACATGATGAAAGCAGTTTTCTTTTTTCCTCCTTGCTAGGAAAGAGCAAGCAAAAGGAGATGTTTAATTTTACAGTATTTTCATAATCTCTTGGAAAACAGGCATGAATATATGTATATATGGGTGTTGATATATATCCTCTCCCCAGTCCCATTTTATGCAATCATTTCTCAGGAATGCTTATGTCAGGAGTGAAAACCTGGCAGCTACATGTCTTATTGTTTTCATCTTGTCATTAGAGTAAGGAGGGGGAGGGGGAGATGAGGCTTCAAATGGGTTAATTAAAGAAATGAAACCTCTCCAGTTCTGCAGACATTTGTTGAAACACAGATATATGGAAACTTTTTGAGGGCATTCTAACCTTGGGGAAAAAGATAACAGAAGGTTCTCAAAACAACAAGAAGGTGTTTACAGGGACTACGTGGACATCTGGGAGATTTGGCTGGAAATGTCATTGTTATATTATTTGGTTAGATATCTTGGTATTTTAGGGTTAGTTTTCCATTGCCTATACCATGTCATGTATTCAATAAAACAGTAAGATCTTCAGAAATGAAAGAAATCCTGGATTTTATTTGGATACTTGAGCTGGAGGTTGACTGCTTATATTTTTGGCATGCACATGGAGAAGACACCTCTTGCCTATGCCCTGATTAGCAGGGTAATTCTAGGGTGCAAAAATTCAGGAGCTGCTGAAATATCTAGGAGCTAGTTTGGAAGCAGAAAAGATGGAAATATACACATGTGAGAGGAACTACTTTTCATCTCCACACTGTGAGATGGAAGGGAGAGGAAGTTTCAACCTTCCCTGTTGGTTTAAATATAGAGTGCCATGGTAGTGATGGTGAATCCACAGTCAAAATCTTGCTTTAGCCATGAACTCTTTCTCTCACTGTCTCAGTTCCTTATGTGAGAGGATTAAAATAGTACCATGCTTATATAGGTTAACTGTAATAGTTGGGACATAAAGCATGCAAACTTTCTGTAATGTTCAACAAACACTAATTTTCTTAGATCTTTACATCCACATTTGAATCTTCAGATACCTACCCTCGTGTATCATATTTATCTGGTGCCATTAGGACACCTCTCAAGGCAGAGAACAAATGGCAAAAAATATTACACACACACACACACACACAGTGTGCTGGACCAGTGTAGCCATCTGGCCAGATTGTATAGCTAGCTTAGGAAATTGTGTTCAGAGCAAGTAGCATTTAAGGGGTTAAATGCTGTCTCCTTAAGAGATGGCTTCTGGGAAATGTAGTTTTAGTTGTTACATGGTTATATCTGTGTTCTAATTGGTCAATTCTATGTCTTAACTAGCCATTGGGAGGGACTTCAATGTTTATGACAGGATTTCCTGGCTATGTGCCAGTATGAAAAGTTTTTGTGTAGTACAGCCACGAGGTCCTTTGCTCCATACGAACATGGGGTGAATTTACCTTTAATTTTTTACACCACAAGAACGGACAGATTATGATACGTGCCTCAGAAGAACTCTTCATTAACTGTGAGTTATTGTTTAGTAAGGTGACCAACCGTCCTCCTTTAGGGAGGACAGTCCTCCTTTTTTAAGTTCTGTCCTCCCTCGAAAAGTGTCCTCCTACAGGTCCTCCTTTTCGATATTTGAAGACTAATCTGCAGGGCTTTTTTTCTCTCATAGAACGCTCAGAATGGTGTTCCGGCACCTTTTTTTGATGGTTTTTTTTCCAACTTTTTGCATGAGCTGTGCCACTCCCACTATTGGCTTTCGAAAGCCAATAGGAATTGCTGCTGAGCGTGCCAAAACACCGACCGGCAAACTTTGCACATGCAAGTTGTCTGCAGCGAAGGCAAGTTGGCAGGAACTTTGCACCCCTCCCTGCTACCCAACTACACCATCTCCTAGTTAGTTTTCATATTTATCTAATGTTACTTTTGCATCTACTTTTTTCAATCCATTTTCTTTATGTCATTAATTCCCCAAGAATAAGAAATGTAAATTGTAAGCTCCTCATAGCACAGTTCTATATCATTGTTAAAATACACTGGGCAATTATGAACATATTCATTCATATTCATAAATAGATTGAATTGTAACGCTTTCCCCCTCACTTAAGCCTGTTCTCTTGTGTGTATACTTTGAACATAGCCAGGCCATTTTTTATCAGCAGTTGTAAAGAAATAGAAACAAAATGTTTAACTTATGTATTAATAACAATTTCTTTGCAATTCATTATCTTGTCAGTAACATGATTCCATCAATTAAACACATACATGTTGAAGGCAGCATATGCACTTGTATTAGACATTTATCTCCCACTGCTAGTCCTTCCAAAAGGAACTCAATATATGTCATACTATATATGCAAAAGTTGTCTCCTCCTCTATTAAAGTGCAACACATCATTTCCCAAGTAGACAAAAAAAATAATATTCCATCTTTACTATACTCACCTGCAGTATATAAACATGGGGGAGCTATCCCACAATTTTTCACCCCTATGGCAGCCTACTATGCTGTCTTCATGATTAATTTGATAAAACAGAACTTAGTATTCTAACTTCATCATGAACTAAGTCTGATGAAAATAGCTATTTTGGCAGGGATGAATTAATAGCATGGGTTATAGGACTTTCCCATCTATTTGGATTTTCCCAGTCGCTGGCTGCCTATAGCGCAGCATTAAATCGCCCGGTTTTAGGGGATTTGAGGCTTCAACAGAAGCCTCAATTTCTGTTGTAGGACGGTTGGTTCAGCGGGCACCAGCAGACGCAGCGCGGAGGCTCGCCGGTTTTTCTTTGCCGTCGTGATCGGTTTGAGCTCCGCCGCTCAGCTGAGCGTCGGAGAATCCGCGTGAAGCCCCAGCGATTCTCCATCGCTCAGCTGTGCCTGGGGGAAGCCACGGGAGCCTTTGCGCTCTCTGCGGATCCTCCTGTATAGTTTTCAAGACGGTCTTTTTGGAGTGTTGATTCTGGCCATTTTTCCTGGGTGTCGGCTGAAGCCCCAGTGTTTTTCCATTGTCGCCAGGCAGCAGTCGCCATTTTGGACGCCGCATGTGCTTGCTGCAAGGAAGAGGCAGCAATTAATTTATGGACTTGCCTGTTTGAACTGTGTTTTGTGATTAAGACCGATCGCTCATTTAGGAGGAAAAACTCAACATTGCCTGTTTGAACTGTGTTTTGCAACAAGTTATTAGAGGAAGGCAGCAACGGAATTTTAAATCCGGCTCCAACCAAGGTCCCAGATCTCAACGTTTGAGCGGTGGCCATTCTTGGAGGCCGCGAAGCACGACCAGCAACCAGGCCTAGCATGGTATCAGTTCACGCAACGATAGCAAATTCATTGCCTCTTTACATCTGGGACTAATTACTGCATCAGTACCGGATTCAGTCTAACTGTAGCTTGGTTCTACTCAATTTAGCCTTAGGGCGATCAGGCCTGCAAGCAGAGGCAGGCAGAGGCAAAGTCGCCAACTTTTTGGCTTTGCAAGGCCCCAACAAAATCATGCATGTGAATGTGTGCTGCCTGTTACCATTACACTGGCCTTGATGTCACTAAGTGAAGCACATGTGACCTGGCTGTTACCATTGAGTCGGTCTGGCCATCCCTAAAAGAGCCATTTGGCCCTGCTGCCATCATTACTTATGTGAGGGCAGTTCCATGAAATTGAGACTGCAGCCACGTTCGAAACTAGAGTACATTGAGTGCCCTGCTCAGTCCTCTGTTCCTTACTATTGAAACCCCTCTCAACATACCACTGAGATATCTCTGATTGCAATGGCAGTCAGTTAGTCTAGCCGTCACTAAGTGGTCTACATGTGCATTGGCTACTACCATGGGGTTGATCTTGCCATCACTAAGTGAACTACAGGTGACCTGGCCGTACCATTCAGTTGGTCTTACCGTCACTAAGTGAACCACAGGTGCATTGACTGCTACCATTGAGTTGATCTGGCCACCACTAAGTGAACTACATATGACTTGGCTGTTACCATTGAGTTGGTCTTGCCGTCACTAAGTGATCTACATGTGCATTGGCCACTACCATTGAGTTGGTCTTGCCGTCACTAAGTGAATTTCATGTAATTTGGACATTACCATTGAGTCGGCCTTGCCATCACTAAGTGAACTAAATGTGCAAGACCATTGAGTTGGTCTTGCCGTCATTGGTCTTGTCATCACTAAGTGAACCATTACAGTGAGGGCAGTACCATTAAATTGGTCCTGCAGCCACTTTGAATACTACAGGTGATGGAACGTTACCATTGAATTGGCCTTGCCATCATTAAGTGAACCACAGGTGCATTGGCTGTCACCATTGAGTTGGTCTAGCCATCATTCAGTGAATTACATGTGCATTGGCTGTTACCATTAAATTGGTTTGCCCGTCACTAAGTGAAACACATGTGACTTGACTGTCACCATTGAGTTGGTCTTGACGTCACTAAGTGAACCACATGTGCGTTGGCTGTTACCATTGAGTTGGTCTGACCATCACTAAGTGAAACATATGTGACTTGGCCACTTGGCCCTACTGCCATCAGGAGCATTACTTGTGCGAGGGTAGTACCATTAATTTGGTACTGCAGCTGCGTTTGAACCCCGAGTACACGGGTTCTTAAACTGAGTGGCCCTGCCACTATCAGTACTCTGCTCCTTACTATTGAGATTCCTCTCAGCATATCACTGAGATATCTCTTTTTTTTTTATAAAGTTTTTTATTTATAATACAGTTAAAACAAAATGGATAAACAAACAAGAAAAAACATTGGACATGACGTCACATTCCAGTTTAGACATCTTTCTCAAATCATTCCTCCCCATAAATTCAACTCTTTCTCTCTATGAACATATACAAACCTTTTACACAATGTCAGATATATTTTCTCTATTTGCTAATCTATAATAAATATAATTCCATCTATCGTTAAACTATCGCTGATCTATAACCCCGATAGTTTCCCGTGATTCCCACCAGTGGTACAGTTTGTCCCAGATTACAAAATATTCAGATTCACATTTGTCCTTTAGTTCCATCGTGAGCCTGTCCATTTCTGCACATGATAATATTTTGTATAATATTTCTTCGTCTGTAGGAGTCTCTTTATTCTTCCACTTTTGTGCATAGGCCAATCTAGCAGCCGTCAGGATGTGCAACATCAAGTAAACTATGTCCTTATCATATTTGTCTATAGTTATTCCCAATAGGAAGAGTTCAGGTTTTAGCTCTAATTCTACCATTAGTATTTCTTTTAGCCATTTTTTGATCCTATTCCAATAGTCCTGGGCTTTGGGGCATTCCCACCACATGTGGTAGTAGGTCCCTATTGCCATTTTACATTTCCAGCATGTAGATGAGAGGTTTGGTCCCATTTTGGCTAGTCTCGCGGGTGGGAGGTGCCATCTGTAAAACATCTTATAAAGATTCTCCTTATATGAGGTGGCTAAGGTGAGCTTCCTGTTTCTTTCCCAGAGTTCTTGCCAGATATGCAATTCGATATTGAATCTGAAGTCCCTGCTCCATGTTAACATGGTTCCCTTGACCTGCTCTTCATACATTGCCTGATCTAGAAGATATTGATATGTTCTTTTGATCATTTTCTCTTCGGTTCCTAATAGTATTTTGTCTAATTCTGTCAGGTCTATTTTTATGCCCCAATCTTTTTTATCCTTCCTATACCGTGACTGCACTTGGAGGTATGCCCACCATTCTAGTTCTATCCCTTCTTCCTGGAGGGTTTTCCTTGATTTCAATTCCCCTCTCTCGTCCAGTATTTCTTTATATATTATTACTTTCCCTAATTGCATAAACATTGGGTGTATATGCATTTCCAATGTTGAGATCCAATTTGGAATTTGCCTGTAGTTTTGTTGCCTAATTTTAACCCAAACATCTATTAGTGCTCGTCTCATGTAATGCCTCCGGAAATACTGGTGAACCTTGTATTTCTCGTCCCATAATATGGCGTGCCACCCGATCTGCATATCATGTCCTTCCAATCTTAATAGTCTCCTATTTTTTAGTTGTATCCAATCTCGTACCCATGTCAATATTGTAGCTTGGTAGTATTTTTCCAGATCCGGGAGACCAAAACCGCCTCTCTCCTTAGAGTCTTGCAATAATTTTAACTTAATCCTTGCTTTTTTCCCTTGCCAAATAAATTTGAGTACGGTTTTGTTTAGGTTACGAAAAAATTCCTTGTCCAATTTGATCGGTATACATTGGAATAAAAATGTATGTTCATTTTAATTACGGCTATTCTACCCAGAAAAGAGAGCTGGAGGTTTGTCCACCTATTCAGGTCAATTTTAATATGATCCATTAATTTGTCATAGTTATCTCTTTTAAGTGTGGCACATCTAGCTGATAGTTGTATCCCTAGATATCTTATTTTCTTTGTAATCTGAATGCCTAGTCTATCGGCTAATTCATTTTTCTGTGTTCTAGTCATATTCTTAACAAGTATTTTAGTTTTTTCTTTGTTTATCTTTCGGCCAGCTACTTTGCCATATTCACCAAGAACTTCCATTAGCCTTATTCCTGATTGTAGGGGCTCTTCCATTATAAAGACAAGATCGTCTGCAAAAGCTTGCATTTTAAATGTTTCTCTCTTGATCTCCAATCCTTTAATTTGTTCATCCTTCCGGATTATTCTAGCTAGGACCTCTAAGGAAAGTATAAATAATAACGGGGATAAGGGACAACCTTGCCTTGTGCCCTTTTGAATTTGAAAGTTTTCAGTTGTATCTCCATTAATTATTACTTTAGCAACCTGTTTGGAATAGATTGCTTTAAACATGTTGATGAAATTCTCCCCAAAGCCCATATACTCCAACTGGTTGAGCATGAAGTCCCATTTCACATTATCGAATGCTTTTTGGACATCAAGGAAAAGCAGCCCCATTTGTTTTTCATTATGGATCTCATAGAATTCCAATACATCTAATACAATCCTAACATTGTTTCTTATGTATCTTTTGGGCAAGAAACCATTTTGGTCCATATGTATAAATTCTACTAAGAATCTTTTGAGTCTCTCAGCCATTATACTCATAAAAATTTTGTAGTCCGAATTTAATAGTGAAATAGGTCTATAATTTTTAATGTACGCCAAATATGAATTTTCCTTGGGGATCAGTGTGATAATTGCTTCTTCCCATGAGGCCGGTATTTTTGCATGTTTTAGAACTTCATTAAATAATTCTATCAATATTTGGCTTAAAGATTCTTGTAGGATTTTATATATTTCTGCTGGTAACCCGTCAGGACCCGGGGCTTTGTTGTTTTTTTGCTTCTTAATTGCATCCGATAATTCTAGGTGTGTTATCTCTTTATTCAACATGTTGTGGATCTCCTCTGGAATTTTCGGCAGTTCGGCTATTTGCAAATACTTTAGTATGTTATCACTGTTTTTTCGTTCTACATCTTCATATAGTTTCTTGTAAAACTCATAGGCCACCATTTTCTTCCCTTCATTCTGGTAAACAATATCGCCCTTTTCATTGTATAGTTGACTAATCCTTTTTTTTCTTTGTGTTTCTTTATTCTATAAGCCAACCATCTCCCCAGTTTGTTGGCATTTTCAAAAATGTTTTGCTTGGTACATTTTATTTCCTGCGCCAGTTCTTCCTTTTCAATGGTGCTAATCTTGTGTTTGATTAGATCTATTTGTTGTTTCCAGTCACGTCTTTGTGGTTCGTTTTGTAGTTTTATCTCAGCTCTACTGAGTTCTTCTTCTAAGTTTCTTTGCCGTTGTAGTTTAATTTTATTTTCCTTGGCCATATAGGCAATTGCAACACCTCTCATATAAGCTTTGGCTGTATCCCATAGGTTTTGACAGTTTGTATCTTCCTTTTTATTCATCTGAAAGAATAGTCCCATTTGGTCTTCCATTCTCAATTTAAATTCTTTACGTTTTAAAATTGTTCTTTTCAAAGTCCATCTCCTTATTTTCTTTTGTCCTTTCCATCTAATTCGGACTGGATTGTGGTCTGCCCAGATGTTAGTATCAATTGTAATGTCTTCCACTTCCGAATTTAAATCTGCTGACAACCACACCATGTCAATTCTGGACCATGATAGATGTCGGCAGGAATAATAGGTATATTGCTTTTCCCCTATATTCCTCTCTCTCCAGATATCTTGTATATTAAGCTCCTCTGCCATTTTGAGGAAGGTACTGGGTAGTATTCTTTTAATTCCTTTTCTAGTCTTAACACTTTTATAATCTAAATATCTATCCGCGATTGCGTTGAAGTCTCCCATTATACAGATGTTATCATATGCAAGCTCATCAATGATGTTGTGTAATTTTTTATAAAATTGTTTTTGCCCCTCATTCGGGGCGTAGATTCCCACAAGAGCTATTTTTGTTTTATTTAATATTACTTCTAATATTAAAATTCTGCCATCTTCATCTTTATAAATTTGTTTTGTAGAAATTTCCTCTGTGATATATGCTACAACTCCTCTTTTTTTCAATTGCGACAAAGATGCAAACATAGTCCCCAACTTTGGGCAGTTTAGTAAGTGTTGGTGTTGTTTCTTTATGTGGACTTCTTGTAGAATTATTATGTCCAAATTCATCTTACTAAGTTTGTTTAAGAATTTTTTCCTTTTGAGAGGGGAGTTAAGGCCATTGACATTTAGAGATAGAATCTCAGCTTCCTTTTTTGGCTCTTTATCTGTATTTAGATCTTTAAAAAAAAAACAAGTTTTATTAGTATTTTTGGGTTTTACATCAAAGTGCTTTAAGAATCCACGTGGAGATAGGATGATCAATCATCCAAAACAACAACAACAATATAATCAAACATAAATAATTCAATAATTCTTTAAAAGTTCCTTCTCTATTTCCCTCAAGCTATAACCTAGTATTAATACATTTCTAAATAAAATTCAATCATTGTAAAAAGAATATCAATAGTAATTCACTTATATCAATCAAAATCCTGATTTTAAGTTTAACTATTTTACAATTACCATTTTTCACTTTAGCCTAAAATGAACACATAAGTTACATTTCGGGTCTCCCAATTTCCCATAAAACAATAATTATTTCTAGAATATACATATTATATCAACTATTATATTTTCATACTTCCCAACTATATTCTATTTCCTGTACTCTATCAAGTATATATTTTATAAATCAATCCATATCTCTATAAGTTCCTCAATTGCTTTAACATAATCAAATTAATACATTTCTAATTAGCATTCAATCATTATAAAAGAAAAAAATATCAATAATATTCCAGACCATAATCAAATCAATAATTTTCATCTCAGTAGTATTATCTCAAACCAAAATCTTAAGCCTTTTTAACCTTATTTCATAAAATTATTTATACTTCCCAATTAAATTCTATGTCTTATTCTACTCTATTTCAAATATATATTTTATAAATCAATCCATACCTTTAAAACCCCTTTTTAACTCCTTACCTAAAATTTAAATCCTATCAAAATCATTATACTTATAAAAAGAAAACATATTATTCCACCAGACACCTTATTTCATTTCCAATCTGTATTCTATTTCTTCATCTATTAACTTTTTGTTTACCACCTTTTCCATATTACATTTCCCAATCATAGTCAAATCCATAGTTTTCATCTCGATGGTATTAACTCAGTCAAAATCTCTAAAAGCCTTTTTAACCCGTCAAATAAAGTTTTAACTCTCATTTTTAAACCTAATTCTAGCTTTCTTTTTATGCCAAGCAGGTTTCCACAAAAGAGCCTCTGACTCATCAAATCTTAATGTTTGGTTATACATATTTCTCCACAATTGAGTCTGATCGTAGTCCTCTTCTCTTTTTTCCAGTGTTGTCTGCACTATATAGTCAGTCTTAATCAGTATGGTAGTTATTCGTTGTTTGTCCATGTTGTCAGCGTTTTCGATGCCTCGTATTTGAAAATCAATTCCTGTTGCTTTTAGGATTATAGGTGTTTTGGTTGGAATCCGCCTTTGGTCATCAAGATTCTCCATAATTTGCGTATGAGATGTAATCTCTTCCTCCGTGTTGATTGGTTCCTCTTCAATAGATTGTAGATATATTTCCTCCATCTCGTTAAGTTGTGAATGTAATTGCATATCGGCCTCTTTAGGGTTGATCTGTTCTTCCTCTGTTGTTCCTTGGTCTATAAATTGGTCAGTCAAAGTTTGAGATTCAATTTTTAACTCTGGAGCATCATCTTTCATGTTCATTCTGAATTGTTCTTTCAGTTCCAAAAATTTTTCTAGTAAAAGTCCATAGTCAAGCTGTGGGTAAGATTCCATTTCAATAATAAAGTAGTCTTAGTTTTTGGGTGAAAGTTCAGCTTAAAAGGTAAATACAACAATAAACATTCTGTAGTAGAAATAGTATAAGGTATAGGATCCAAACAGAAATAGGAAAAAGCAAAAAAGTCAGGCCAGAGAAAAGGAAAAAATCTTTAAATTTCAAAACTTTTCCTAGTATAAGTCAAATAAAAATTCTATAGTAGCAAAATTATAAAATGTAATATCGAAACAGAAATAAGAAAAAAAAAAGTCAAGCCAAACAAGAAGATAAAGGCAGAGAAAATCAAAGTCAGTGTTATGAATATCCAATTTGTAATCCAAAATAGTAATAGAAAAAGGTGCCTTAAAAGTCAATTATTATATTGTAGTCCAAAAAAGAGAAAAAATCCATTTTTCTAGGAAATATATTTTGTATTGTAAAGTCAAAGTAAACTACTAGGAGAAAAAAAAGGAAAGAAAAAAATGAAACCCTTCAGCTGGTTTCAATACAGATAGGAATGTCTGGGTGTCACGTCACGTTTAGGCTGAATACGCATCCGACAAAGCAAAGTGAAAATTATCAGCTTAAAATGGATACTTTCTTGCAACTTCAATCCACAAAAAACCGCCCAGACAGCCGGAATTTTTTTTTAAATAAACAGTAATGTTCAGAAGGGGGGGAGGCAGAAAAACACTCCACCCCCCTCCCTAAAGGCTTCCACTTAGGCTAAAGACAAGCAGGCAAAGAGAAAGAAAGTCCACCTTTACAGTAAGGATTTTTTTCAGGATCCCTGAAATCCAACAGCTCAAATAATCAGTAAAAATTAATTATTTTTCTCAAAGCTCGTTTTCCCAAGTATCCGGACGCTGCTTTCTTAAAATAGGGGAAAAATTCTAGAAGCTTTTCACAGGAAGGTAAATAGGGTATCAAGAGGGAAGGAAAGGTCTCACCCGGATCACCCACGGTGGTTCTTTTCGCTTAGATGTTGCTGTGACTTTCGGCTGAAGCAGCTAGATGATCGGCCATGTTAATGGCCGATCTTTTCCCCGTCAGCCCAAAGGAGCTGTCTTGGACCGCAGAGGGAGCTGCCGCTCCCACCGCCATCAACGAGTATCCTCAGCGGTGGTCGCCCCTCCAGGGCGACTTTCGACCCTGTCCAGGGTCTACCGGCGGGGGGAAACCGGCCGGCAAAGAGAACAGACTCTTTGCGCGACCGCCTGCGCTGCGACCAAAACCAGAAGTCCTTGTATTTAGATCTTGTTGTTCTTGTCTGTCTGGCTTCTTTACCTTCTTTAAGTTTACCCTCATCATGTTTTCCATTATCCACATCCTCTCCTCTTCCAGCTCCCTTATCTTTAGTTTGCAATTCCTTTCTTTCTGTATCCTGTGCTAATGTCTCGCCTTCTTCTCTTATCTCTCTTTCCACTAATTCTACCTCACTGCCAAAGTTTAGTCTATAGAATTCTTGTCGGTCTGATCTCTTTTACTTCTTGGAGTCCATCCCCATCATCTTTTCCATTATCTGCACCTTCTCTTCTACCAGCTCCTATATCTCTGGTTTGTGATACCTTCCTTTCTATAGACTGTGCTAATATTTCACCTACATCTCTTGTCTCTCTTCCAGCTAATTCTTCCTCACTATCAAAGATTTGCCTATAAAATTCTTCTGCTTTATCTATTGTATCTAATCGAAACCTTTTACCCTGCCACATCACCATAATCTCTTCTGGAGTCAGCCATCTAAAGTTAATATTACCCCTTGTCAATTTAGAGGTTATGCATTGGTAGGGTCTTCTCAAGTCCCTCATCCTTGTAGGTGTCTGCTTAAGTACTATTAGTTGCCTGCCTTGATATTCCAATGGGTCATCTCTAGTCCTGAATAGTATCTCATCCCTAACAGATTTCTTGACAAATCTAATGTGGACTTCTTTAGGGAGATTGTGTCATCTCGTGTAATTCGTGTGGAGTCTATAAATTTCATCTATCTCATTCCCCATCTCTTTATTATCAATCTCTAAGGCTCCTGCCAATATGTCTATCATCATCTCTAATAGATCTTCGCCTTTCTTCTCTCTAACGTTTTGGAACTGTAAAAAGTGGGCGGCTTTCTCTAATTCCAGGGAGATGACTGTCGATTCCAATTCTCTATTAGCTTGGATTAACCTCTCATTCATTTCATCTACTCTCTTTTCTTCCTTTCTCATTCTTTCTTCCATTTCCTGTAATTTTTGCTCATTTTTCATGATCTGTTGTTGGAAACACTCAAATTTCCCATCCATTAACTTCATCTTTTCCTTAAGTTCTCCTGTATCATTTCTCACTTCCCCTATTTCTTTCTTTATATCTTCATGATTTTTACACATCACCTCTTGCATTGATTGTAGCATTAATTGTAGGTCTCTAAATGAGTTTGCTCTATCTCTCTGAGTCACCTCTTCCAAAGATCTTTGCCTGGCCGGGCTTGGTTCCAATGTTGTAGTTTGTGATGTCTGTTTTTTCCCTGTTCCAACTCTCGTAAGATTGGGGATACTTGTCATCTTTCTCAACTCTTCAAACCAGCCTCTCCCCTTACTTGCAATTTTTATATTTCTCTCCAGTATATCAAAGTTATCACAATTAGATCTAAATATATTACACTTGTGTATAATAATAGATTAACATTTAAATAAATTAAATACAGGTATTAATGTATTAAACAGTGGATATTAAAGCCTTTTAAGACAGATGTAGATGGATAGGTAAGTGCATAGCTAATTGTTTTTAAATGCTTATTGATAAATTAAATTAATTTAGTTATAGGTCAAAGTCATCAATATTTTACAGCAATCAATATCCAATATTTTCAATAAATCTATATAGTTCATCACCCTTACTATACTCACAGTTTCCTCATATGATTTTACCCTATAGTTCCTTTTAAGACTTGAGATCAAAAGGTTTTGCTCAAATGTCAATTTGCGCTTGAGCTGGGGTTAGGGCTAGGATTGTCCTCTATTCAGCCGGCAAGTAACTCTCTTGTCGTTCTTCCTGGTAATCAGCCTGAAGTCTTGGTTGAAAATGTCTGCTTCCTCAGTTTCGTCAGCACTTTCGCTTTATGTCTTTGAAGTGTACTTGCCTCTCTTGCTCAAACTTCCCTTTCCCTTATAACAAAAGAAAAAGAGTTCCTCTGGGTCTTTTAACCTTATGTTTCTTCAGCCAATATAGTTCCACAGTGCAGGCAAACCCTCTGCGCTCTGACTTTACTCTCGCCACTTATTTCCAGAGAAAAAGAAAACTTTCTCTCCTCTCTCTCTTCTGAACTCCTTAATTCTTTCCCTTTTGTAAATCCTTCGGCAAGTTGTTTCGCCCTGGGTCGCTCCACAGAATCATCGGGATTGCTATCGTGGTTTCTTTCCACTGGATCTGTCCCGCCGTTGTCCCGCTATTCCACCGCTATCTTTTAGCCATCTGTCAGTTGTCATTTCTTCACGGCCGCCATAATGGGCCGTCTCCTTCACCCGGCTTTCTCCTAGGCTTTCCTGCTTTCTGTGGCTCGGACCGCCGTCCTGAGCTGCTCAGCTGGGCACCTCCGCTTCTGATCTCCCTCCAAGAGATCTGGGGCTTTTAAAAAAAACCACCGGGAACAGAGAAAGGACTGTGAAATCGGCACGCTCATTCGGAGCGGCGTCTCCACACAGCCATTCCGTTTGACAGCTGGCTCCGCCCCACCACTGAGATATCTCTGATTGCAATGGCAGACAACTTGGCATCTCAGACTCCACAAGATGCCCCTAGCACTTCCAAGAAAAGGAAGTACAGATCCTCCAAACAGGAGGCGGCCGGTAAACTTAAGGCCAAGGCTATCTCTGCCAAGAAATCCTCTAAGACGACTGAGAGGGAGGCCAGCAGAAGGCACCAGGTTTTATTTAAAAAAAAAAAAAAATTCTCCAGAGTGCAAAGGTGACAAGGTGTGACCGCATATGGAATAACATCTGCTGATCCAATGGAGGCCTTGGTTTTGGATCACAGCATGCTCCTTATACTTCAACTGCCCCAGGAGCCTTGTCCCCAGAAGGAGAGCCAGTATACTCTCCATTTCCCAGGGCAGAACAGGGGGAAATGATTCCTTGGGGCGAGATGCCTAGCCCCCAACTCCCCCTGTCGATGAGGGTCACACACCTGAGACCAGAGGCGACATACACGCCCACTGCGGCTGGGCCTTGGTCCTCAGAACCTCATGCCTTATTGTCACAAGAGCAATTGCAGGCCCTGATTCAGGGCATAACTTCCAGAATTCACCATGGAAATGGACATGGGTTGGTAATAGCAGAGGCCTCCCTTCCTCTCCCAGGCTGAAGCTGCCGGATCCCAGGGAGCCACTTCCCCTTCTAAATCTTCCAGAAGCAGATTGTCGTTCACAGGAGAGTATGAACAGATGGAACAGAGTTTGTCGGAGGATGAGGACCTGTCTTCAGATCCTCCTCCGTTCATAGAACTTCCCGGTCATTGGAAATCCCTCAGGCTCTGCTACGCAGGCCACCACTTTCAGTACAGGACCCTACCCTTGGGCCCATCATTGGCCCCAGGGTGTTCGCTAAGATCATGACAGTACTAGCAGCACATTGAGGCCGCTCTGGTGCGTATCCAGTGTCCTCATTCAATCCTCGGTTCAGTCGGCTCATTCGGACCTGGCTTTGGCTGTCCAAACACTCAAAGACCACGGGGTTTCAGTAAAATTCCAGAAGAACCAGTTCCCTCCACCCGCCTCCTTCACTTGGAGGGCGGTAATAGATACAAGGGGATGCAACATTTACCTTTGTTTCGGGAACGTCAAGACAGTATCCGGGGAGCGTGCAGTCGCTCTGGCGATGCCTTCCCAGCTATTGGGCAAGATGATTTCCTGCATAGCGACAGTGCCCTGGACCAGACTACACTCCAGGAACTTCAATGGTCTTTGCTTCCGTTCCAGAGTCTGGACACCAGTTCTTCCAACCAGAGGGAGCGGGATCCATCCCAGACCCTAAAATCTCTCCAGGTGGACCTCTCCAGCGGTGGACAAGGGGACCTTGTTCGAGGAACCCATCAGGCTCATCTTGACTTTGGACACCGGCTTGCTTGTGCACCCACAATCACTGTTGACTCAGGGCCGGTGGTTCTGGCCAAATCTGAAGCACAACATAAATTGTTCGGAGCTCAGAGCCATACATCTGGCTCTACGCCACTTCCGCTGCACAGTAGCAAGACAACACGTTCTAGTCCTCACAGACAACGTGACGGCGAAAGACGTGTAAACCAACAAGGGGTACCCGTTCCAGGTCCCTAGGGCTGAGGATCAGCTGCTGGGAACCTCGGCAGAGACCAACCTCTCCTCCCTCAAGGCCGAACACATCTCGGCAGAGGTGAATCAACAGGCAGATTTCTTGAGCAGGGCGATAGTGGATCACTCCAAGTGGCACCTGCATCCAGATCTCTTCAAGGGGATAGCGGAGAGGTTTGGTCATCCAGTACGGGATTTATTCGCTACTCCGGTGAATTCCCAGCTCCTGAGGTTCTTCTCCCGGTTCCCTTCTCCAGGGGCGGAAAGAGCAGATGCTCTCCACAGTCGTGGCCTGGACATCTGTGGTTTGCCCTTTTTCCCTTTTCCCTCTGATCCAGGCAGCTATCCGAAAGATACTGCAGGAACGAGCAGAGGGGATACCAGTTGCTCCACACTGATCAAGAAGGCCGTGGTTTGCCGCCCTCGTGGGTCTCTCTTGATCTCCCCCCTGTGGAGGATTCCTCCAGATTGAATCTCCCTCAACCAAGGGATTCTACAATACCCAGAGCCCCAGTGCCTCCAGTTAACCGCCTGGCCACCCCGTCCACTGCATCGATTAAAAGCCATCAGGAGCAATTTGGTGTGAGAGTGGCCGTTGGTCCAGCGTCTACCACAGTCTAGAGCAATTACTGGCTCTGCCAGTAGCTGGGGTCACAGCCATACCCAGCGCTCCGCTCCCATATCCCGAGATCCTTCTTACAGCAATTCAGTAGGATCTCAGCGTGATGGCAGACAACGCGGTTCCTCAGACTGCGCAGGGTGAGCCCGATGTTCCCATACCAGGGGACTTGAATGGCGGCACCAGACGCAGGAGTCCTACTCGTCAGACGTCATTACTGTGATTCAGACTTCATGACGGCCCACTACTGACAGGATCTATGATTCCACATGAAAACATCTCTGCGCCTGGTGTGGAAGACAACAGTTGAGCCCAGCAATGATCATTATTCCAAGGAGTTTGGATTATTTATTGGAGGGACTCAGGAAGGGCTTGGCGCCCAATACATCCACAGACAAGTGGCTGCTCTTCCATGGTGCTTACATATGGCAATTCAAAGCCCTTGGCTCAGCATCCCATGGTGCTCCCCTTGTCAAGGAAGCGACCAACACTAGACCGCCCGCGGTCCACAGATATCTCTCTTGGGATTTGCCCAAGGATCTACAGGATCCTGTCAGAATCTGTTCTCTGCGGTTCCCGACATGTAAGGTCGCCCCATTTAGGGACTGCCACAGCAGCTGGGGACATTCCTGAACCGGCAGCTCTGTATATCAGAGATGACCTATGCATCTTTCATGTCGACAGGGTAGTCCTGCGATTGGATCCCTCTTTGGTTCCCAAGGTCAATTCCTTGTTTCACAGGGCGCAGGAAGTGTGTTACCAGATTTTTTGCCTCAGCCGTCTCACGACTGGAATGTAAAGGACACTCCTGACGTCTACAGAGTCTCATGTTACTACATTAAGCGAACTGCTCCTTTTCGCAAATCTGTGGTCTCCTTCGTTTCATTCCAGCCCTCCTCAATGGGCCAGAAGGTGTCTGCCTCTACCATCGGCAGAGGGATTAGGACATGTATTGCGGGGTGTATCAAACACAATCCTTGCCAGTTCCCAGTCAGTTCACGGCGCACTCGACTCGCAGTGCTGCAACTCCAGCGATCGAGGAAATGTGTAGGGCAGCGATGTGGTCGTCGTTTTCCCCTTTTGTGAGGCATTATAAACTAGATAGGTTCACCTCAGCAGATGCCTCATGTTGGTAGGAGAGTTCTCCAGCGAGTAGTATCAGATAATGGGACACAGGCCCAGACTGCTTCCCACCCATAGGGACAGTGAGGCTTTGGTATGTCCCATCTGTTGTGGATTCTCCATTGGTCATGCTGGAGAAGGGGCGTTGTCTTACCTGAACGCCTTTTTTCAGCATGACGATGGAGAATCCACTCCCCCCCATTTAGGTCCGTCAGGTCCTGTGTCAGGGGTATTTGAGCTACCACATTATAATGGCTATGCCCTCATCGAAAACTGGGTCTCCTAGCCCAAGGAGAGGCGTGGCAAAGGTTGATTGACTTGGTCTCTGGGCAGGAAGACAAGGATAACCCATCTGTTGTGGATTCTCCATCGTCATGCTGAGAAAAGGCGTTCAGGTAAGACAACGCCCCTTTTCATTATGTGTATTCATTAACAAATTCTCATGTAATTAATAAATAGACAGGGTTACATCATAAAAAGTCTATGTTTGTGCTTTGAATAGAATTTTGTACACCTATGACCTGTCTAAACATTTTACCTAGATTGCAAATAAGAACTGGTTTCGACCAGTGAGAGACTAAAGTAGTTGTGCAAACCTACTAAGATCAGTTTAGAGTTTACTTCAGGATATTTTGTCAAAGCCACCTGATTATCTCCTGCTATTATCTGCATATTTTGTTTGCTTTACATTTTCCCTTTTTAGTTAAACTCCCTCCATAATTCACATTGCCAAAATGTGGTCCAAAAGAACTGGAGAAATGTATTCTTCCATTGCTGTTTTTAGCTACTTTCTGAACTTCACTGCCTTCCATGGCATTACTTCCCTCTTCTGCATGGCATCTTGTTCAGTGTAGGAAGCCTAAACTGTTGGCGGCTCATTTTGAGTAATTTGCATCATTCATTGTGGACAGAATCGATGAACTCACATTGACTTGGACTCCAGTGTGATGGTAGATTATAAGGATGCAATCTCATCCACTGTCCTATTACTTGGGATTACTTTCAGTTTGTAGCTCTTGAAGTTGTAGGCAATGTATGTGGAAAAATGAAGACCACTAGCTTCCTATTCAACTCTTGTCACTCTTGGCTGAACAAACTGGCTGAACAAATTGAACTAACTACATGGTGGTGATCAGGGCCTTTTCAGGAGTGGCATATGTTCTCCCTCTTCCACTTCAAGGATGCAGTTAATTAGTTCTGTATGATAATCCCTCTCTTGACCTAGGAGACTTATAAAATTACAAGCTAGTCTCAAATATTGCAACTTTGATGAAAAATGATTGAAAATCCAGTGACAATGCAGCTCCAGATGCAACTGGATGATATTACTGTATCTGGATCCATTTTTGTTGGATATGAAACAGGAATTGTTTTAATCATTTTACAGGTAACTTATGTTGAATATGAAATGAAGAGTGCCTTGCTAGATGTTCTTCCTGCAGGAAATGGATTGGGCAGCGGTTATCCAAAGCGTAGATGCATCCTGTAGTGATGATGCAGCATAGTGCTTATGGAGCTACTTTTTGAAAAGTCTCTGAAAGCTGCAACTGATGCAAGCAGCAGAAAGGCTGCTAACTTTTAAAAGGATTCCCAAAATGCTCTGCACTGGTTTTCAATTGCTTAGCAGGCACAATTTGAGAAGTTCGTATTAAGTTGAGATTGACAAGAGAGTTTTTTCTTTACCTTAAATCCATGTATTGCTCTGGACCTGTCCATCTGTCCTGTTACAAATTTATCTGGCTGTTAAGATTTTCAGGAGGCCATATTGAGCATGTCCCACAGGCCAGAGGCTCATCTTTCTGGCATACGCGAGAGGGCCTTCTCCTAAACTGTAAGTTGTATTTGGTCCTCAGTCTCTCAGTCTTTAGAAAATATATCTTGAATCAGGCTTTAAATAGTTTTACTATCATTTTTAATTTATGTTTTAATTCATTTTTTATTGTTTATAATATTTTGGTACCCTCCTTCATTGCTTTCTATGGTGAAACAACAGGGCACCAATCAATCAATCAATCAAAGTCAACTGAAGGCCATGTTTAATGTGTCTTGTATCCATTGACTAGGTCAAACCACATCTGGAAAGGATAACCCTTCCAGAAGAAGCAAGAATACTTTTGCTTTGCTCTCTGGCTGAGATCTGAAGGATTCCTGGGTCTTTCACAGCAGTTTAAAAACAAAACTTTCCCTAGGGGAAAAAAAAAGGTTCTCCTCCCCCCCCCCAAAAAAAAGAGAAAAAAAAGACAGCTGTTTACTGAGGAAAGGTAAGTGGCAGGGATCATGCTGGTAACATGAGCAATAAGATGCGCCACTGTTCCAGGAAATGTTAGCATATTCTCTTTTGCATATAGACTTTCCCCCTCTTTTTTCACACCAAAGAAGCTTTCTCTTTTATTATCAGAATAAATTACTTTGAATCTTATATTAGAAAAACAGTAAGTTCTTCAAATTGGATAAAGAATGAAGTTCTGTCAGCAAGCAATAAATAAATCAACAGGAATATTGTGAGTATGCTTCTGCATTATCACTGTGGTGACAGCTATGGCAGTTTGGCCCAAGCAAAACACACAATCATCTAAATCATAACCATGTGTGCCATGGTGTTAGGGGACAGAAAATGAAATAATTACCCAACAGTCCTACAGAAGGCAAATGAAGCAAGACTTTGCTCCAACTGCTGTACTGGAAAGCTAGTGTCCAAGAAGGGTATTAAAATTAATGCTAGTAAACAGGGATAAAATTAATGGCATAACTAGGAAGGGCTTCCCAGCTGTCACAGTACTGCATGGAGTCTTTTCCAACAGTTTTGTGGTGGAAAAATAGAATTCAAATCTCTAGTATGCTAGGGCAGGGGTGGTGGAAGAAAAGACGTTGGCCAACTTGTATGTAGCTTCCTAGTCCAAGATTCAGGATCCAAAGCTCTTTTCTACCAGGAGGATAACAAAGTGGGGACAATGGTAAATTGCTCTGGCTGAGATTCAGAAATGGGTACAACATAATCTATTGAAATGCATAAAAATAATGTTAAAATCATGTTTTCTTTCCAGCGTGCACATATTCAGCATGTTTTCAAGATAGCAAATAAACAGCCAAATGTTAGCTTGCTAATTGGTAGAATAAGAACAAGCAAAGGGAACTCTTACAGTTTTTACTTGCCTTGTTCCCTCAGTACATAATACAGAGAAACACCCAGGCTTCTTTGGGGAGAAAAGCAAGAAAATACAGACTTCTAAAAGGGAACAGCAGCAGATAATTGACCAGTTGCAGAACTGCTTCCGAGCAAGAGCAGTCTTTCAAAAATCCTTCTGTAAAAGAAAAAAACTTTCTATTTTTCAATGCAATTTTTGAACACCGTGAGACGAGATTGGGCATTTTAGAACAGGGTTTCCCAAATAAAATAAAAAAAGATCTTTAAAATGTGCCCCTTTGCTTTCTTTATTGAAAAGATACTATGCAAGCATAGTAATTTCTCATGCCTGTGCTTGAGAAATGTCTCATCTACCTAATTATTTCCTATTCTAAACTATAGAATTCAAATTTAGAATTTTTCAATATCTTCAGACCCAGGGAATGGGTAAATGCCCTCTTGAGAGCATGGTCATTATCCGATTGAGGCATCCGCCCTCAGGATTAAAGATTAAACACTTCTTACATCCTGTCTCTAAAAGACAGAACCAGTTAAGGCAGGGGTCTTCAAACGTGGCCCTTTTATGACTTGTGGACTTCAACTCCCAGAATTCCTCAGCCAGGCACACTGGCTGAGGAATTCTGGGAGTTGAAGTCCACAAGTCATAAAAGGGCCAAGTTTGAAGACCCCTAAGTTAAGGCAATATACAACTTGCAATAGGGGAGTTTAGTATTCCAATGCTGTCTTTTATATGTCAAGCAAATCTCAAGGAAATTAAGAATTTGATTGCTGGAGCATGAAAATAGAGTGCAGAATCAGAGAGAAGGGCTCCTATATTGCAATATTTTAAGAATTGTTCCAGTAAGTTTGAGCAGATAATTACCAAGCCAGGTGACCCAAAGTTAATCATGTATTGTTGAGTAGAAAAGCCTGTTGGAATTTTCATTGAATGATAGTGCTTCCCATAGGGTTGAATGAAAAAAGTTAAAAAGAGCACACTATAAGTGAAATATTCCTTCTGAACCAATAAAAATATCAATGTTGTTACATAAGAGAAAAATTTAAATATCTTGGGATTTGACTAATATCTCTGAAATTAAGCAGATAAATACTAGGTGGAACTTACAAGAAAATAAGCTACTTTTTAAATAATTGCTTCAGAGATAAGAGCTCTGCTGGAAATATATAATACTTATTAAGGAAGGTCTTTCTGTAAGAAATGTAAATAAAAATATTATCCATCTGGGTGGCTGAGTTCCAATTGCTTCATGGAAGTGTGCAAAAAGAATTATGCCAGCTCAAGTTCTGAATATATCTTTTACAATGGCTTATATTAAGATGAAACTGCCATAGTATTACTAATTTGGATTTAGACATATTTATGTGTAATTGGTAGAAATCTTAAGAAATATGTCACATACTGTTAACTGACTTACATTTTTGTATTACATTGCATTAAGGAAATGTTCTGAATAATAGTGGACTTCATTCTGAGAAGGGATTAAGCAAAACAATACAGAGAAAATTTTTTATTGGCCACCATTTAAAAACCCTCTAGCTGAAACATTTGTTCAAAGGGCATGTCATAAATGATGCTATACAACCTCATGAACTTTTAAGGCAGTATTACCACTGTCAGATTGTTACAGTATTAAAATATATTCACAGCAATTAAGCATTTGGTGTTTCACTGTTATTTTTGGTAATGATAATAACAGCACTGATCAACAAAGTAGGCCAGTTTTTTCTTTTATGCTGTGAGCTTGCTTTAAAATGGCTTAGCGATGTTTCCAGCTGAAAAAGTTTTAGTTTTATTCCAGATTCTGTTTCATGGTGATCTGAAATCCACTAGGTAGAAGGAAATTAGGCCAAGCTAGCAGTCCTTTTACTCAGGTAGGAAGCTGTGCATTTTTAATTTAGTTACATTTTTAATTAGGATATTTATATCATGTTTCATGTATACAGAACAGAATGGTCCACCTGGATGTCAGCCCAAGTGAAGGAATAGACAAAAGCATCCATTCACATAGTGTGTCATCTTTATATATTTTAATGTCAATGTCTCCTCCATTAGATTTTTGTATTTTTTAAAAGTTCCTTCTGGTGTATATTATTTAAATATATACATTTCTTTGATGTATAGCTGGTAATATTTATTTTAATACAAATGCACTGTTGATTATTTGGAGAAGCATGCAATTCTTTGTTCTTTGGGCCAATTCCATTGGTTCACAATATTTTTCATAGACATATACAAAGAGCAAATTCCTTCAACTTTGTGGAGGAAATAGGCTTCAGTAGGCTGTCTGCATCAGGGCATCTTCAGATATTCTCTGACTGCCTACTTAAGAATTTCATCTGAAAGTAAAGTGGAAGGTTTATAAGCTGCAACAGCATTATGTGGTGGTGCTATAGTTTATTTATTCATTAATTCCACTTATATCCTGTTTTTCCTTCAAGATACTGAAAGAGTGCACTTAATGCACCCTTCCAGTTTATCTTCACAACAATCTTGCAAGGCAGATTAGTTTGAGAGTGGCACTAGCTCTAAATCATTATCTGTACACAAAGTAATAATCTTCCTGGCTCGTGGTAAATGGATGCTCATGTTGTGATACAATATGCATAATAATAATTTATTTAGTACGAAAAATAAATGCATGCATGAGCAAGCGACTGGCCTTCTCTTGCATCTCTTTCCTTTTAATGGAGTCACTTCGCAACCAGCAAAATGATCCATTAAACTATATATGAACTTAATGTGGGATCTGGTCTTTTACTCTGGAAATGTTGACATTTTAGTCAGATGGAAAACTATGGTAGCATTTCAAGAGTGTCAAAAATCAAAATAAAAACTTACAACAACAGAAATGAAAAGAAGGCTAAAATGAGTTTTTCTGGGAACTGTTACAGCTGCCTTTCCACAATTACATTATGGCGGAACAGAGCTGGAGGATTCGCCTGAGCAGGCTTGATCCTTGTATGAAAAATAGTTAAGAGACTGAAGCTGAAAAATGCCATTATTTTTCAGACTAAGGCTGGGAAAATTAACCCTCCTTGTTCCAAGAGTTTACTAAAAGACAAAGCATAAACCTGATGCCAGATTAAGAAGAGAGGGAAGATAAAGTGTTTAAGTTTGGCAGTTATAGTCTTTTTTTGTGATTAGAGATCATTACAAAAGAATTAATGGGGGATCAGTGGGATTCAGTCTTTTAGCCATTGATTTATGCACATGTGATCTAAGGCAGTGCTTTTCAACCTTTTCACAGATTGTACCACTTTTAGGACATGACAATATTCAAGTAACACCAGTGCTTAGCGAGTTGTCAAAAACTTGATGACTAAAAAAAAGAAAAGAAAAAAGTACTAGTTTTAATTTCTTTGGTGGCAGTTCCTTTGCTGAATCACTTTCCCTTTGCACTGATGAATGTATGACGAATTTATCCATATTTATTAATATGCACAGTGGTGGGATTCAAATATGTGAACAACCAGTTCTCTATGTGGATGTCGCTTCCAGAAGTCCATTCTGGGCCTGGGCAACAAAAAATTAGCTACCGGTTCTGCCGAAGTGGTACGAACTGGCTGAATCCCACCACTGAATATGCACCGCTACTTTGGTGGTCATGTGGCTGGTCGGCCCTTCTTCCTTTCTCCATCTCCTCTCTCTTTCTCATTCACAGCCTATTCCTTCATCGATCCCTCTGCTTCTCTCACAGAAGCCTCTCCTGTTCTTGTCTTTCTCCTCACTGTTTCTCTCACAGAAGCCTCTCCTCTTCTCCCTCTCTCTTTCTCTGGCGCTGCTGCCACTTCAGCTCATTGGCAGTGCCGCTGCTTCAGCTCATCCCCTCCGCTACACTTATCTAGGTCGCGTACCACCTGCCTGGTGCTAAAGTACCACCAGTGGTATGTGTACCACTGGTTGAAAAGCCCTGATCTAAGGAACTGCCAAAGATTTCTTTATGACATCAATCAGAACACGAGCAGCAATGGAAACCTTCATCAGAAGCAATATTTTTCCATCTGAAGTGTTCAATATTAGCCCTCTTTTGCCTAAGATTCTCTGATCAGGGCTGAAAAATTCCAACTGGGGTAGGGGTGGGGGGAGGGAGAAGTAAAGGAAACATTAACTCTGCTTCTTACAAGTGATCGTTTAGATTTTTACCACCCATATTTCCCTGTATTTTAGATTGTAAACAACAACGAAGTTGTGAGATACATCACATCTTGTACAGCAGCTGTTTAAGTGCCTTTGCTTCCCAACTCTGCAACTGAGGGAGTCTTCTCCTTAGACGGCCTAATGAAAGCCTTTTGTGTGTGTGTGTGTGTGTGTATGTGTCTGGCAACTGCCTAAACAAGTCCCTGCAGTTTTCTTGGCAAGATTTCAGAAGTGATTTGCCCTTGCCTCCTTCCTATATCTGAGAGAGAGGGACTGGTCCAATGTCACCCAGCTGGCTTGATGCCTAAGGCAGGACTAGAAGTCGCAGACTTCCAGTTTCTAGCCTGATGCTTTAATCATTACACCAAACTGGTTCCCTGATGAAACCCAAGTAGGAGCCCTTAGCATATTTTTTTTACCACATCAGCTGTTCATTGTTTCTCACTAAAACAATATATCCACATATAGCATACTGAGCTTGGCAATGAAGTGAAGCCTAGGGTCTGTGATAATGTAGCAAACAGTAAACAATAAGAAAATGAAACTAGACGTCTAAATGGGAATTTGAAATTAGAACTGTGGAAGCAACTATCATTGTTCAGTTGTATTACATCAGATAAAAAAGTATTAAAATTAAAATGTTGCATTGGTTAGTAGCTCTCAAAATCAGGAACTTCTTATTTCAAGTTTGAATCTCTTCAAGTGAAAGCTTCTACACATTGGTTCTTCTCTTTTCCTTGGGTGTTCTGGAGAATAAATTGAGAACTCTCGTCCCTATAATATTCCTTTGTATACTGCTATCATGCCTTCTCTTCCTTAGGCTAAACATACCAAGTTCCTTTAACCACTCTTTGTACAATTTGCATAATATAGCCTGCACTATTTCTAGTTCCTGAGTATCTTTTTTGTATTGTGGCAACCAGAACTGGACATAGTAATCTAGGTGTGATTTGACCAAGAATCATAGAACCATGCTATTAGCAGTTAAACTCAAGCTATGTCATGTCACAAATACAAAGAGAGAAGTAATATTGAGCCCAAAGGCTCAATGAAAATATTCTCATTAATTGTGACATAGCAAAAAAATTACTTTTCTGGTTTCCCAATAAATCCTATACAGTTTTTCACAATAAGGCTTTATGGGACACAAGGTTCCTTGGAGTCTAAATGTCTAACATTCCAAGGAGTCATCTATGTGAAATATGAAGGACAAAAAAAGACTTGCAATCTTTACAATGATTGCAGAAGTGTAGTTAGAACAAACCAGAGAACATTGGAACCCTTCACAGTAACGTGGAGTAAAACAGGGATGTGTACTATCACTATTGTTTATCAGCATAAGCAAAGAAGCCAAACCCATGAATGGAAATAATATCTACAAACTACTCTTTGCAGACAATCAGGCATTACAGCTAAGAAACTGCAACAGCATCTGATAGCCATTGTTGTGTTTTGGGATCGGTGAGGCATTGATGAGGCAGCAGGTGCAACAACAACTCTTTATTAGGTTGAAAACAGAAGCCTGGATAACTGCCGCTCCACCCCTATTTATACACTCAGCAATAGGCGGTGGCCAATAGGATTAAAATATTATTTCCTGCTTTAAACACAAGTTAATGAGCATGTAGACAGAAAGTCTGGCACTTAACCGACATAGTAGTTTGACCATTTTTTCAACAATTCCAAGTAATTCACATCAATACATTACACCCCTTCCCCCTAGATAGCTCATAATGACAATTAACGAACATAATCCTTTAAATACAATGGTGGCCCTTTCGCTCATTCCGAATGCCTCGGAACCGCTGGAGGCCCCCGGTCTGCTAGTTTGCCGGCCCGGCTTGGTAGACCGGGGCTGTGGGACCCGTCTGTTATGGGTAGAATCAAGTCTCTGTGGCTGGTCTGTCCTGGTAGATCCGAGCCAGTGTCCATAGGTAGAACAGATTCCACCGGTCCAGGATTAGGAGCCGTTTGCTGGCATTGTTCAGTGGTTGAAGTCTCTGTGTTTGGGACTGACTCACCATTCGCTGGAGCCCAGTCCCTTAGTCAGAGAGTCTCACCATCACTTGAAGACTCCAATGCACGACTGCAATCATGCTGCCCCTGAATATGACTGTCGCTAGAGTCATGAGCTAGCGGCTGGTTCGCTAGCCTCCACCACAGTTGGTCGATGTGCCTACGTAACACGCAACCGTCTTCCAGGACCACTTTGTATGAAAGTGGCCCAGACACCTTACCAACCACAGCTACCACCCACATTTCCCCTTGCCCGTAGTTCTGCACCCAAACCGGGTCGCCAACTTGCAAGCGCCATGGTGCCTTTGGCTGTGTTGACTGTGAGGCAACTCTGTTTGGATGCAGGCGATCCAGCTTTGTGATCAAACGCTGGCCCCATCTTAATTCTGCTGGGCTTCTGCCCGTGGAAGTACAGGGGGTTGTGCGTTGGCAAAGTAAAAAATCTGCCAGCCTATGCTGCCAGTTGCCGGTTACTATCCTTTTTAAGGATTCTTTGGTTGTTTGGACCATGCGTTCCGCTTGGCCGTTTGAGGCCGGGTGAAAGGGAGCCGAAGTGACGTGCCTAATCATATTAGCCCTCAAAAAGGATTGGAATTCTGCAGCGGTAAATTGAGCCCCATTGTCTGAGACTATCACGTTGGGTAACCCGTGCATGGCAAAGATTCTGCGCAGTTCCTGGATGGTCCTGGCAGTAGTCATAGTTGGGACAGGTGCGACCTCTAACCACTTGGAGTGACTGTCCACCAGAATGAGGAACAGTTGTCTCTGAAAGGGCCCTGCAAAATCGATGTGGATCCTAGACCACGGGGCTTGTGTGGTTTCCCATTGGTGGACTTGGGCATGGGGCATCTCTGGTCTAGATTGCTGGCAAATGTAGCAACTGTGTACTTGGGCCTCAATATCTTTATCCAGCCCAGGCCACCATAGGTAGCTTCTCGCGAGTGCCTTCATCCGGACTATGCCCGGATGTCCCTCATGCAGAGACTCTTAACACTCTAGTCCTCAGTGAGGTCGAGACTATGACCCGACTCCCCCACAAAATGCACCCCTTGTGAGCTGACAGCTCATCCTTCCTCCTAATGAAGCTCTGAAAGCTAGGCTCTGGACTGATGTCCGGCCATCCTGTGAGCACCCAATTCAACACGCGGCTCAGTGTTTTGTCCGAAGCTGTTTCAGCAGCCACGTCCCCTGCGTTGAGGGGAGACTCCGGCAAATCCTGGATAGCCAGGATGCGAGCAGCTGGAGCGGGGTCTGGCTCTAATTTCAGCAGGGGAAGCCTGCTAAGGCCATCTGCGTGGCCCATTTCTCTGCCCGGTTATAGGCTGAAAGGAAGATTGACTACCTCAACATCTGTGGAGAGATGATCTGAGGTGTTTGCTTATCTGTTGTGAACAGACCCAGAAGTGGCTTGTGGTCCGTAAAGACCGTGAAGGGCCGACCATACAAATAGTCATGAAACTTCTTGATACCCGCAACTATGGCCAATGCCTCCTTATCAATTTGGGCATAGTTGCGTTCTGCCGAGGACAGAGTCCTAGAATAATAGGCTATAGGAACTTGTGTTCCGTCAGCCATTAAATGGCTCAACACAGCTCCTACCCCATATGGTGACGCATCGCACGCAATGCTGATAGGCAGCTGTTCATTGAAATGCGTTAGAACCGAGTTTGAAGACAACAGTGATTTGACTGCTGAAAAACTTTGTTCGTGGACGCTTGTCCACTTCCACTGTGCCTTTTTGTCCAAGAGCCGGTGTAACGGCTCTGCCACTGCCGTTGTGGGGAAGGAAGGCATGATAAAAGTTGAGCAGGCCTAAGAATGCCTGAAGCTCCCCTTTTGTCTTAGGACTGGGGGCCTGCTGAATTGCTTTGAGCTTAGATTCAGCAGGATGAATGCCTGCAGCATCGATGCGGAAACCGAGAAATTCGGTCGAAGTGACCCCTGTCTTGCATTTTGCCTTCTTCAATTTCAGCCCCGCTTGGCGGAAACGCTGAAGGATGGCTTTAAGCCTTTCTGCCAGTATTTCTACTAACTCCCCTGCTATGAGGACATCATCGAAATATGGACACACTCCTGGGATGTTTTTGAGCGTGTGCTCCATCACGCTCTGGAAAATTCCCGGGGCGACACTGACCCAGAATTGCAGGTGCCTTACCCTGAAAGCTCCCCTATGGGTAACTATGGTCTGAGCTTCTGCCGTGGCATCGTCCACCGGCAGTTGCTGGTAGGCTTGAGCCAAATCTAATTTGGCGAATATGCGACCTCCCTGTAGTGACGCCAAGATGTGGCTGACTACAGGCACCAGATATGCATGTTGTTGGAGTGCTCTATTGATAGTGCACTTGTAATCTGCACATATGCGCATCTCTCCGTTGGCCTTAAGTGGCGTAACAATGGGGGTTTCCCACTGACTGCTATCAACCGGCTGCAGGATGCCTTGCTGCACTAGCTTGTCCAGCTCTGCATCGATCTTCTGCTTGAGGGCAAAAGGCACTCTACGGGGCTTGATCCTTATTGGAGTTATGGTAGGATCAAGCCGGAGGGCTATTGGAGGTCCCTTATACTTCCCTAAGTTAGGGCTAAAAACGTCAGCAAACTCCTGGCAAACTGCCAACAGGTCTGCTGCTTGTGTGCTGTTTATTCCAGTCTCATTGATTCCCAATGCATCAAACCAATCGAGCCCGATGAGGCTTGTGCAGTTACCCTCAACTACTACGACTTCCAGAGGACCCACAAACCCCCGGAACTGCACCCTGAGTGTAGCTTCTCCTCTAACCACTACGAGGGAGTTTTGGAAATCCATTAACAAAAGATTCGATGGCTTGAGCTTAACTCGTTTGGCGCTACGACTGCAAATGTGTTTGAAAGTTCCCTGGGAAATTATGGATAAGGCTGACCCTGTGTCTAGTTCCATGTTGCATGGAACTCCTTGCAGCTTGACTTTAAGTCGCAGCTTTTCCTTCAGTGGGCGATGGGCACATGTTCTATGCACGTTCCTTCTACTAGAGCAATAGCCAACCCTGTGTTGCCCTGGAGCCCCGGTACCTTTCCGGGGTAACTCTTCTGGTGGGCTTTCCCTCTGGCGACCCCTACAAACTTTGGCGATGTGGCCTTGTTTGCCACACGCCTGGCACGTTGCTGTGTGGAACCTGCATTCCAAGCATTTGTGTCGGCCTCCACACCCCGCACATTGAGTTAAGGGAACTGCCTTGTCCACAGGATGCTGGGGCCTTCTTTCTGGTGTCTGCTGTAACCGATCGATCTCGTGGTCCAAGTCGGAATCTTCGACTCTCTCAGCGTCCTCCTGGTGGACGGCTTCTTGGAGAGCCGTAAGGCTTTGACGGCTCCCCCGGCGGCTTCTTTGGCTGTGATCTCCCTTAGAGCATCTTGGAATGATAGAATCTCTTTAGCGAACAATTTCTGCTGGAGCTCCCTGTTTCTCAAACTGCACACTAAACGGTCTCTCAGTCTCTCTTTGAGATCTTTGAACTCGCAGAGTTGGGCCGCTTGACGGAGGGCGGCTATGAATTCGGCTGCAGACTCGCCCGGTCATTGGTCTCTTCATTCGAAGAGGTGTCTCCAGGCGATGACCGAGAGCTTCGGCTTGAAGTGTTGTTTGAGCATTCTTTTAAGCTCGGAGTAAGCGATGGACTCGAGCATAGCTGGAGCGACTAAGTTCTCGGCGATGTCGAACGTCACCTGGCCACACACGCACAGCAGCGTTGCGGCCTTCAAGCTGTCTTCACGAACTTGGTTGACTCTCAAGTAGTTCTCGACTCTTGAGATGTATGAACTCCACCTCTCTGGATGTGCGACGTCGAATTCCGAGAGTTTTCCGAGCTTGGCCATGGTGAGTTGTCTCCGACCTCACAATGCCTTGTGCTGCCAAGGCTTCTGTTAATCTCCCAGGGATGGATCCTTTGGGAGGGCTTTACCTCCAGCGTTTTCGTACTGGCAGGAGAGGAGGGGGGGAACGTGGTTCCAACCAAGGCGTTGTCGCTTGGCCTTACCCCTTTAGTGACTCAGCTCTTCTAGCTTGGCAGCACATCCCACCTTCATCACCACTGTTGTGTTTCGGGATTGGTGAGGCATTGATGAGGCAGCAGGTGCAACAACCACTCTTTATTAGGTTGAAAACAGAAGCCTGGATAACTGCCGCTCCACCCCTATTTATACACTCAGCAATAGGCGGCGGCCAATAGGATTCAAGTATTATTTCCCGCTTTAAACACAAGTTAACGAGCATGTAGACAGAAAGTCTGGCACTTAACCGACATAGTAGTTTGACTGTTTTTTCAACAATTCCAAGTAATTCACATCAATACATTACAGCCATGAACCAAGAATACAAGACAAATAATATGAGAACTAGCAAAGAGAAAACAAAAGTAATGGCAAGCGGAAGAAAAAAGCATACCTTAAAAATAGAAAACAAGCATAAAACAAGAATCAAACTTGAAATATCTAGGAACAATATTCACCAACGATGGTAAAATGGATGAAGAGATTAACATAGGATGCAGTAAAAGCAAACCAAGCATTGAGACAGCTTGCTCCACTGCTACAATGTAAGGCAGAACTGATCAGCACAAAGAAGCATCTCATACAAAGCATATCCAGCCCCACCCTATGTTACCAGTGCCAAACATGGACACTTATAATAAAACATAAAAGAAAGTTAGTCACCACGGAAATAAGATCTTTGAGAAAAGCTGCTGGAGTTGCCAGAAGAGATAAAATCAGAAATCAGAAATAAGAAAAAATCCTAAATTGCATACAAAAACAGGAAATAAAGTAGTTTGCTTCCCTGGAGAAGATGTCTTGAGATTTCATATCTTACAAGGCATATACAAAAAGAGGAGAAGGTCAAATAACATGAGACACACCCAGAAGAAGATGGAGAGACAACACCAAAGACACACTACTGTGTTTTCCGAAAAATAAGACCTGGTGTTATTTATTTTTTTGACACCAAAAGACACATTAGAACTTATTTTTGGGGAAACATGGTATCAGGGTGATCAGCCTGGCCAGGCGCCCCATGCCTGGTGTGCGCACAAGAGGCAGCAAGCACACAAGGGCCAACGGTGTCCAGCAGCAGCCACAGCCCACCAGCCCCTTGGCGCAGCGCAGGTAAGTCCAAGTGCAGAGGCAGAGGCGAGGGGGGGAACAGGTGATCTGGACATGCTGTGTGGCTGCCTGGCTCACAGGAAGATCATGGGAGGCTTGCGGGAGGCTTGCGAGGTGGCACCAGTAGCAAGAGGAGGTAGAGGCATGGGGGGAGAGGCAGGTGATTTGGATATGTTGCATGGCCGCCTGGCTCACAGGAGGCTCATGGGAAGCTCACATGGTGGCACTGGCAGCAGCCAGAGGTATGGGGGGAGGCAGGCAATCCTGACACACCAGGCAGCCACCTGCCCTGGCATGGCCGTGGGCAAGCTGAGAGACAGTGGGACAGAGTGGCGGTGCACCTGGATCGCCTGCCTCCCCCCATGCCTCTGCTTCCACCTGCTGCCGGTTCTGCCACGCAATCCTCCCACAATCCTCGCATGAGCCAGGTGGCCGCACAGCACATCCGGATCACCTGCCTCCCCCCCTTGCCTCTGCCTCCACCTGCTGCCGGTGCCACTGTGTGGTCATCGTGTCCAGATCGCCTCTGCCTCTATGTTTATGTTTGGAGTTACCTGCACTGCATGGGCTGCTGCTGCCAGACATCGTCAGCCCCTGTGCGCTCACCGCTTCCTGTGCTGACCACACCCATCCCCCTTGGGCTTATTTTTGGGATAGGGCTTATATTAGGTTTACCCTAAAAAAATCAGGGTAGAACTTATTTTCTTGATGGGCCTTATTTTCAGGGAAACATGGTGTCAACACTGCTAACATTGGATGTTCTTGCTTTGACAACATGTGGAGAAGCAGCTTTGCTTCTTTAACTTGTGTGTTACTTTTAGAGTTAGAATTAGTTGATGCTGGGGGGGAGAGGAGGAAGAATGTCTCTCAAGGCTGTTTTGAAATAAGAGAACACAAGAATTTGGCGGGTTGTTAAACAGGAAGGAAAGTTTACAATTCAAACTAATTGGAGAATGTGATTTATGACTGTTAGTTGTGGGAGGGAATTATGCTTTGATCTATGTGCTGAAGGGAGGGGAAGTCAGATTCTGGCTCCAGCTATGTAGTGCCAAAGCTACGCTGCTCGATTAAAGATTCTTTAAGGTAAACAATGCCTCAAAGTTCTTTGAAGAGTTTCATCTTTCGGAACCATGACACATGGTATTACAACATCAATTAACAATGGTAGGAGGAGGAGGAGGAGAGGAGGAGGAGGAGGAGAACCTTTACAATAATATCATATTAGTGTCCTAACTGTGATTAGTAGAGTATGCATAAAGTATGACACTATTTACATTTTATTTCAAAAACTAATGGTGTTACCTGACTTGAATACAAACACAACCCATCTTCTGACTCATTTTTATAAAAAGTAAAAGAAAGAAAACATTGAAATGTTGACACATTAATTCTAGAGCAGGGGTGTCAAACTGTTGACCCATGGGCCAGTTGCATCATATGGAGGCCGCACCCACCCCAGCTCCGGCAATGCAAAAAAAAGTCGCGATACGTCACGACATGTCACATGACTTGGCGAGTTTGACACCCGTGTTCTAGAGTAACATATAGACTATTTTTTTTATACCAGGAAGGGAAAATAACAGCTGTGAGGCCAAATAGAGGGTGCTTATATGGTTGCTAGCAGAACTTGTTTTCACCTGCTGAGCATAAATGCAGAATGCCCAGCGGTGTATGACAGCACTCTTGACTATCCAGGCTCTAGACATTGACTGTAGGTAGAGTTTTGTGTCCTGCTGGAAATTTCCAGGCAATTTTAATCAAATAATCAAAGTTATCTTAAGTTTCTCCTGTGCCATTCAAAAGCCCCCTACTGAACTCTAAGCCAACACAAAGAAATAACCAACTACCCAGCCACATTTTATAATATATATATATATATACACACACACACTGTATATGGAGGCACAACAATCAGCTTTAAAATAAAAATCTCTTTCTTGCATTTGCCAGGTTTGAATCAGTAATGTTTACTGCCACTATCCTTACATGAGTTTTTCAATAACGTTAGCAACAGTGTCCCAAGAGCATAGTGTTTACAATATTTGCCTGACATGCAGAATGTCACTAATTCAAAACCCAGAGGAAATGTTTAATTACTGTTTTACTTTCCTTGAGCTACTCACTTTATTGTTCATAGTCCTCCTATCACTTGAGGTAGAAAGGTTTCAATTTAGCTCTCAAATAACCTAAATGAATAAGCACAGCAATACTTTAGTTTCTCAAATAGCCCAAGTGAACACACACAGCACTTATTCATCTGGGCTGTTTGAGAACTGAATTAAAGAAAGAAGAAAAAAAATGCCACACCATTTTAGAGATGTAGTAGCAATTTTCATTTTCTGTTTTTTTAAAAAGCCTAGCATAATAGTAACTCAGGAAAACTAGTAATTAGTCATTTAAAAACAAGAACAAAAAGCATTTTTACTAGTTTTCAAGCCATGCCAAGTAATTCCACTCTCAGTAGCTGCAGCAGAAATCAAAGAGCTGCAAGACAAGAATTACTGACTCAGCTGAAGGCAGGTTCCTGCCACCACAGGCAGAAGCCCATCAAAGACGAAGCCAGAGTGCGGAAGGCAAACCAGATAGGAATACTTGAGCTGGCGCAAGCCTAAAAAAACTTTTTACAGCACAATGCATGAATACAGAACAAAAAGTAATGGATGGAAATTTATCAAAGAGAGATCCAACCTAGAACTTAAGAGAAATTTCCTGAAAGTGATAACAATTAATCAGTGGAACGGCTTGCCTTCAGAAGTTGTAGGTGCTCCATCACTGGAGGGTTTTAAGAAGAGATTGGGCAGCCATTTGTCCAGCATGATATAGAGTCTCCTACCTGGGCAAGGGGTTGGACTAGAAGACCTTCACAGGCCTTCCAACTCTGTTATTCTGTATTCTGTATTCTGTATTCTATACATAAGTTAGAGGGCAAGTGCAGTGGCTAGGGGCAAGTAAAGGATAGTGTCATCTGATTTTCCCTCCAGAAATAATTGGGGACCATACTTAATGACAGAGCAAGCTGGCAATGCAGATATATCAGCTGCCACCTTATGCTTGCTTGTGCTTCACTACTATGTGGTGACAGACTGCCGTGAACTGTGGGGAGGGGGAATGAAGGAGGGTATGCTTCGGTAAATGAAAGTAAGTGCTGTATCTCCTCAAGATACTGTCTCAAGGTCACCCAGCTGGAAGAAGGAGGAAGTCGCATACCAAACTCTGTTTGGACTGTCTATTAGGAAAACATCTTGCCTGAACTGGATTAGGCAAGATTAACTGAACTGGGTGGGGAGCAATGAGAGACAATTAAGGAAGTGAAAAGTAGAATTTAGGGATTTTGGCACACAATTTTCAGTTCTGGATTGCAATACTGCAATGCACTTTGTTGTGTCCTGAGCCTTGCTGAGTCAATCAGCAAGGCACAGGCAGCCTGCAGGGTAACTGCAGAGACCCGGGCAGACCACGTGTTTGCCCAGGACCGGTTGTATAGACCCGGGCAGCCCATAAGTTGCCCGGGACCCAGACAGGCTGTCTCCAGCCTTGTGCACATGCGCGAGGCGGGAGAATGGCCTGCATTCATTGGTTGAGCCTCCCCTTGCAGGGGAAGTATAAAAGGGCATGTTGCCATTTTCTCCTTTGCTTCTGTTCAGTGCACATGCACAATAAAGAACATCTTTTGCATCAAACTGCCTCGTCTTCATGTCTGTGTTGCGAACAGAACATTGGCGACGAAGGTGGGATCCGCCATTGGGGATCCCGAGGAAACAGAAGTAGGCCTACTCACCTAGGCCAGGAAGAGAAGAGAAGCGCGGCGTCCAGGAGGAGCAGCCGCCGGCCAGCATACATACGCTGGAGGCGGGCTTGGCTTCGTCGGACCCCTTCTCAATCCCTTACGGCGAGAGGCGTGGACGAGGCCATCAAGTAAGAAGATGTCCAAGCTGGGCCGTCTGGGCGAATTCGACATCGCGCATCCTGAACGCTGGAGCTCGTATGCAGCTCACGTTGAAAATTACTTTAGAGTAAATAAAATCCAGGAAGACAGCCTGAAAGCGGCTACCTTGCTTTGTGTCTGTGGGCAAGAGACATAATGGTGCACCGGCACCATTAGAATCAATCGCATATGCCGATTTGAAAAAGATGCTGCGAGAACACTTCGAGCCCAAGCTCTTGATTATAGCGTGGAGGCATCAATTCGAGCAAAGGGACCAGTGGCCTGGCGAATCAGCTGCGGATTTCATCGCAGCCTTGAGGCACGCTGCACGCCCATGTGCATTTCAAGACTTAGAGGAAAGGCTTCGAGATAGACTGGTGTGCGGGTTGCGAAGCCGCGAAGTACAGCAGAAACTGTTTGCGAGGACGGACGTCACCTTTCAAGACGCCCTTCGAGAAATCGCAGAAGAAGAAGCAGCCGGAGGCGCGGTGAAGGCCTTGCGGTCTACAAAGAGCCATTCCGTGACAGTCCCGATCCACCAGGAGGCCGCGCGTGAGGCCTCTGGAGAAGACTCCGAGGAGGAAGAGGTGGACAAGATCCAGCCATCGGCGGAGAGACGACTGCCGGGTCGGAGAGGGCCACCACCTGCACCCCTTCGATGTTTCGGCTGTGGGGGTCGCCACAGGAGGGCCGACTGCCCATTTCGATCTGCCGTCTGTCGAGAGTGCGGAAGGCAAGGCCACATAGCATCGGCCTGCATGGGCCGTCCAAAGAACAGGTCCCCAGAATTGCCTCTGAAAGGTACCAAGGTCCCCAGCCAAAACAGGGTGGGTTTTTGCGCGTCTAGGAGGGGGGTGTTCAAGACAGGAACGCATAGGCCCCTTAAGAAAAAGCTCCGCATTGACGTAAAGTTGCAGGGAGTTCCCCTGGCTATGGAGCTGGATACAGGCTCCGCGTTGTCTATTATTTCAATGGACACGTTCAATAAGATTTGTTTCCGGAGTGGCTCAAGAGTAAAGCTCAGGCCTTCCAATCTTGTCCTTACTGATTTCCAAAACATGCGAGTAAGCGTAAAAGGGGAAGCCACGTTCAGAGTGCAGCGAAAGGGCTTCAATGGTTTATTGGATGTAGTAGTTGTTGGGGGTGACAGAATGAGTCTTATAGGACTCGACTGGTTCGAGGCGCTTGGGATCCAGGTGACTGGTCTGAACCAGCTGCGAACGGCTAGCCTTGCAGGCGTATGTAAGGAGTTTGCAAATGTGTTCAGCTCAGAACTTGGATCGTACAAGGGGCCTCCTATTTCATTAAAATTGGATCCAGGCATTACACCCATAAGGGTCAAGCCGAGGAGGGTGCCTTTTGCCTTAAAAAGTAAGATTGATGCCGAGTTGGACAAGTTGCTCCAACAAGGCATTCTGGAACCTGTGGACTCTAGTCCATGGGAAACCCCCATAGTAACTCCCCTAAAATCCAATGGGGAAGTCCGCATCTGTGCGGACTATAAGTGCACGTTGAATAAGGCTTTACAACAACATGCATATCCTGTGCCCGTGGTGAGCCACATTCTGGCCTCACTGAAGGGAGGGAAGTACTTTGCCAAGCTTGATTTGGCCCAAGCATATCAACAGCTACCTGTTGATGAGGCAACTGCTGAAGCCCAGACCATAGTCACGCACAGAGGTGTATTCAAGGTAAAGAGGCTGCAGTTTGGGGTAAATGTAGCCCCTGGTATTTTCCAAGGGGTGATGGAGCGAATGCTCAGAGGGATTCCCGGGGTCTGCCTCTATTTTGATGCAAGAGAATCATCATTGCAAGAGAATCATCAGGAAACTTAGCCGAAAGGCTGAGGGCTGTCTTCCTGCGTTTCTGCCAAGCTGGGCTGAAGCTACAGCAGGACAAGTGTAAAATCGGTGTGTCATCAACCGAGTTCTTGGGGTTCCGCATCGATGCAGATGGCATCCATCCCGCAGAATCCAAATTCAAGGCCATCCAACTGGCCCCTAGTCCCCAATCAAAAACTGAGCTTCAGGCCTTTTTGGAGCTTTTGAACTTTTACCATTCCTTTCTCCCAAACGAAGCTGCTGTGGCTGAGCCGCTTCACAGGCTCTTAGACAAACAGGCCCCATAGGCATGGACAAAGGTCCATGAGGAGGCCTTCACAAAGGTCAAAGCCTTATTATCCTCAAATGCTGTACTGGCTCACTTCAATGAGCAATTGCCAGTGTGCATCGCATGTGATGCTTCCCGTTATGGGGTTGGAGCAGTGCTAAGCCATCTCAAGGAAGATGGAACACAGGTCCCTGTGGCCTATTACTCTAGGACCCTCTCATCTGCAGAGCGGAACTACACGCAGATTAACATAACATAAACATTGGCCATAATTTCAGGCATCAAGAAATTTCATGATTTCTTGTATGGACGCCATTTCACAGTCTATACTGACCACAAGCCTTCACTAGGACTGTTTACTACCAACAAACAAACTCCTCAGATTATATCTCCAAGAATGCTGAGATGGTCTATCTTCTTAGCAGGTTAGGATTACACACTGGTTCACAAACCAGGTTCTGAGATGGGCCATGCTGATGGCCTAAGTAGGTTACCTCTTAAGCAAATAGAGGCAGACCCTGCTCCTGCTGTGCATATTCTGTCTATTCAGGACTTACCAGAATCTCCCCTCAATGCTAGGGATGTGGCTGCTGAAACTGCCACTGATCACACGCTTGCACGCGTGCTGACATGTGTGTTGTCAGGATGGCCTGACACGTGTCCTGGTACTGATTTCCAGAGTTTCTGGTGCAGGAAGCACGAATTATCCACATTCAAGGGGTGCATCCTGTGGGGCAACCGCGTAGTTATCCCGGCCTCATTGAGGACTAGAGTCTTGCTCTCTCTTCATGAGGGACATCCGGGAATAGTAAGGATGAAGGCGCTTGCACGCAGCCATCTGTGGTGGCCTGGCCTCGATAAGGACATCGAGGCCCAGGTTCAGAGGTGTCAAGTATGCCAGCAATCCCGGCCAGAAATGCCCCAGGCCCCTGTACATAGGTGGGAGGAGACACTCACTCCATGGTCACGTGTCCATATAGATTATGCTGGGCCCTTTCAGGGGCAATTCTTCCTCCTCCTTGTGAATAGCCACTCCAAGTGGCTAGAGGTCGTGCCTGTGTCCTCTACTACTACTGCCAGGACCATCCAGGTGCTCAGAGGAATCTTCGCTTCCCACGGCCTTCCTGATGTTTTAGTTTCAGACAATGGTCCACAATTTACCTCTTCTGAGTTTCAGGCATTCCTACAAGCCAACATGATCCGGCATGCCACGTCTGCTCCTTTTCATCCTGCCACCAACGGTCAGGCTGAACGCATGGTGCGCACCACGAAAGATGCATTAAAGAGAATCACTCAAGGACCCTGGCATCACAGGTTAGCTGATTTTCTTCTCACACATCACACCACACCATGCACAGCTACAGGAAAGAGCCCAGCTGAACTCCGCTGGGGTCGCAGACTTATTACAAAGCTGGACAGGCTTCACCCAGACCGGGTGGCTTCACAGGTGTCGCAGCCGCGGGCACCTAGGAGACTTCAAGTGGGACCAGGAACTATGGGCAGGGGCATCTCTGGTTACCTGCGGTAATCTCTAAGGTTTCTGGGCTTCTGTCATATGAAGTGGTCTTGGATGATGGGCGTGTCCTCCGGCGCCACATAGACCAGCTGTGTTGGCGGCTGCCAGGCCGGAATTCCTCCCCTGACTCTGCTCTCGGGGGGGAGGGGGACCCCAATTACGATTGTGGATCACAGTCTCTCCAAGCAGAGGGGTCTCCAAATGCTCCAGATGAGGGTCTTGCCAGGGAGGCGGATCCTGACTGGCATAGAAGCAGGGAGTTCTGCCATGGAGGCGGCTCCTGACTCTGGCAGAGGTCCCTGGCTTAGGGCAAATGGCCGTAAATCGGCTACTCAGGGCACCCCTGCTGCTGGCCTTGGGCCCAAAGGACATTGCTCCCAAGGGGAGTTCCAAGGGTTTTTGGGGAACTCCACCCCACCAAGGAACTCGGGGAACTTGACCCCACCAAGGAAATCTGGTTTGGGTTTAGCGGACCCAGCCAGTCAGCAGTTAGGGAGAACCCCTGAGTCTTCTGGGCGACAAAGTCTTGGTTTGTTGTGCGCAGACCGGGAGCCAGCACTCCAGGCACCCAACTTACTTCCCCCAAATGTCATCACACCCGTCCCGACCTTAGGTCCGCGAAGATCGGGGCGGATTAAGGCCCCACCTAAATATTTGAATGAATACGTGAGGTCCCTGTGGGGCGATTGTTGTCAAAAAGTGAAAGAACGTGGATTGACTTGAATTCCATTGGGACCAGGTTACAAAGGAATCCGGGAAATAGCCAGGGTGACATTTGGACTAAATGTTACATGGTACTGGTATAGGCCAGGACGGCATTGTCCCAGCCTAGGGGGGAGGGGTGTTGTGTCCTGAGCCTTGCTGAGTCAATCAGCAAGGCACAGGCAGCCTGCAGGGTAACTGCAGAGACCCGGGCAGACCACGTGTTTGCCCGGGACTGGTTGTATAGACCCGGGCAGCCCATAAGTTTCCTGGGACCCAGACAGGCTGTCTCCAGCCTTGTGCACATGCGCGAGGCGGGAGAATGGCCTGCATTTATTGGTTGAGCCCCCCCTTGCAGGGGAAGTATAAAAGGGCATGTTGCCATTTTCTCCTTTGCTTCTGTTCAGTGCATATGCACAATAAAGAACATCTTTTGCATCAAACTGCCTCGTCTTCATGTCTGCGTTGCGAACAGAACACACTTGATCTCTAATAAACTATACCTTTCTCAACAAAATGAGCCAAGGGTTGTTTCTATTTAGAGGTTTAAGTTGTGGTAGGTCTGACAAAATGCCTTTAATGGTCTTTGGACTGCATAAGGTGGGAGAAGACAATTGTGAAAAAATATGAATGGCTTGCCCACGTTCTCTTTTGCTGCCCACTTAAAGATCTTGCCTCTTTCCACAAGACTGAATCACAGAAGAGCTTAAATTATAGAAGCAAATTTTTCAAGTATTATATGAAATCACCTGTAATGTAATAGCCTGTATGAATATTCGTGCACCTGAATACAAATGTTGGGATCATCACTGGTACCAGAAGGCACATTGCCCCAACACCACCTCAGTGTCACACCTCCCTGCAGTGGCTTCATTGAGAAGGGCTGCTTTATTTTGCTGAACTGTACTCTAGCTTAGTTGGCGGGCAGCTTGGGGAAACCAGTGACCTCCTTGAATCCTCTCTCTACCTATTCTAGCACTGTGTGACTCATCTGAGAGACTCCGCCTTTGTCACTCACATATGGCACATTCCTAAAAATATCTTGGCAGGAGAGAAAGTGCAAAGGCATCACAGATGGTTCTTAGTTCCGCATGCAGCTAAGAATGAGATTCAAGATAAGGGTTGTCAGTTCTTTGCCTAAAGCCAAGCATGAAACCTCATTAAGCATGATGGTTTCCTTTCTCCACCCTTTCATGTCTCCTCCTTCCTCTTCAGCCTGCCTATACTTAAGCCCAGGGCTTTTTTTCTCATAGAATGCTCAGAACGGAGTTCCGGCACCTTTTTTGGATGTAACCTTGTAGGGTAGGCAAGGTGGGTTGTATGACGTGTGAGTTCCGGCACCTTTTTTTTTTTTTTTTTTTTACAAAAAAAGCACTGCTTAAGCCCCCTTATTAAGCATGCACTTCTATGCAAGGAGCACTGACTTCCCCTTAATTGAGGCATAATAATTAGAGCATTAACACATTAGGAGGGTGAGACCGCATGTTTAGCTTTTGTGATTAATTATCTGAGGATTGTAATAAGTTGTAAAGACATTAATTACTCTGGCATGTTTATTTCTATAGACTGCAGTGCAGACACTTTGCAGTGATGCAGAGGAAAGAATAGAAGGGTGTGTCCCTAGACATTTTGGCAACAGAAAGTGCATGATGGGATACTGACAGCAGAGTCTTTCCCCCTTCAATCTTTTATTAGCCTCATTAGAACATTTGTTTTCTCCAATTAGAAAATATATCTCAGAAAACACAGTTGAGAGACTCATTTTGGATTGATTGATAGGGACTAAAAAGGAATTATTTTCAACAACATGGAAGAGTAAAGGAAAGGGAAGGTCTCCAATCCATATTTCTTCAAGGTTTTATTTGGGTTTTCTGGCATACAGTAGTATCTGGTAACTCAGACTGACTAGTTTTAGACATAGTAATGTAATAATGTAGGTACTTTTATGCTGAGTTTCTAGCCAGGATTGGCCCAAGACATTTTGCTGAATGTGTCAAAGCCCAAGGTTGTGTCTTTTTCTCTTCTATATACAGTATAGAAGTCAACTAAACTGAGACATGGATCAAAAGAAGAGTGCCTTCCATGGAACCTGGGATTAGCTAGTAGGTATTTGCTGTGATGCCCACAATTCTGTTCCTTCGGAGAAGGAAAAGGCTAGGAGTTTAGGGGGAGCAGCTACCTGTGTTCCTATGCTGCTTTCAGCATCTGCTTCCTGAGGGAGTTGCTTCATTTTGCCTAAAGACAGGCTGACTGTCTTCATCACTATCCCAGATGAGAGATAATTAGGCAAATAGACTAATGGAGGACAAATCTGTGTTTCGGTTATATCCCTTTGATTTTTACCTGGGCTCTCAAGATTAACTCTTTCTTTATTAAATAATACCAGTACTTTGGTTGGACCCTGCATCAGACTCTTCAGAACAACTCCAAGTTCCTTGTGGAACCCAATTAGGGCTTCCATTAGTCATCTGGGATGGATTGAGCTAACAAAATCTGATTTCCTTGCAGGCTTCACACTGTCTTCTAAGTGACCATGTATTTTTTTCCCTTTTTGATGTGTTTACTTTATTTCCTGTTTAATTTAACATAGGAAGAGATGCTGCATCCTCAACTTCTGACTTCTTTCACATACCACCTTGAACACTTAGATTCATAGCACCTATATTTAATTTTCTAGCTTTTTATGCTTAAACCTCTATCAGTTTGCATCAGATTCATCCATTTCTCACTCTATCACAACTGTTTGGTTTGCATCAATGAGACTTATCCCACAATGTAAATAATGTTTGTTTTCTCCATTATAGCTGTTGAGAATATCACTGTCCAACATGGACTTTTCTAACTCTGTCTTTAAAACAGGCAGGGCCATCATTGCATTGTATAATAAGTCCCATAAATTAATTTTTGCCCTGCATGAAGAAATATTTTTGTCTAATCTGAATAGTTTTACTGAATTACCTTCTATCATATTAACAGGAGAAGGAATAAAAAATATTCTTTTCATAATTGATTGGTTCTAAGCCTTTTTCTAATGCTTACTACTCAATGCTCTGCAATATTCCAGAAAAGAAGGATGAAGTAAAAAGCAAGAAAGTTTAGGCATGATTCTGAGAAGCAAAGCTTGCTGATTTGCAAGCAGAATCTCAATTAGTTCAACTCATTACTACCGCAATCGCATGTAACAGGCTGATATTGAGCTAGACTTGCATGCTGCAAGACTTGAAAGCGGCACAAGCATTGCAATATTCACACTCATTTTAATTGCAACTCAAGCCTTTCACTCAATCCTTATCATTTCAATAGAAATGCTTCTGCTCAGTGCAGTGCCACTGACAACAAATCAGAGTAAGCAGGTTCACTCTCTAAAATGAACAGGTCAAGACAACCCTTCTTATATTTCTCTTCTGGTTTCATAGTCCCTTCTATATCCTGCACATTTTCCTCCTCTTGACTTTTAAAGATCTCAGCAGCTCTACCTCTTCCAATTTTGATGTACTTTATTTTGTGTTATGTCTCTCTCTCTTTCTCCTTCTCTCTGTGACCTTTGGGCTGCCTATTCTATCTACTCCCAGCTGCCTTCGTCTCATACTCTTTGCAATATCATGACAACTCCTAAAAATGCAGCAGTTGTCTATTAACCATTAAGGGAACTGACTTCATTCTTCTCCTGCTGGCTTTGAGGAAGCTCACACTGGGATGCAACTACCCCCCACCTAAAAATATTTCATGAGCATTGCCTAGAGCTTCTGGAAAAGAATACTGAGGATCAGAGGGAGGGCAGTAGCCTTGTCATTCTGCATAGTACATTGTTTGGTTTTTATGTTTTTGGTCTAAGCAAACAAAATGAAAAAACCTTGTAGCACTGGATAAATTAATGACAAAAATGTGTAATGATGGGGAAGGGAGAAAATCGACCAATTCTATGAGGAGTTAGTATATTAGGGTCATAATGGAGGCAGAAAATGTCTCCTGGATCATTAACTGATCACATAATAAGTACCCGATAGTTGTCTCTCCTAGCTATTCCTGGGAATTGTAGTACAACCAATGATGTGCTGCAGCTGGCTTGTTCTGACTTGCTAGAGCCAATTGTTAAATTTTCTGGAATTTTGTGAATTGGCTGAAAACAGACCTCAATACGTAGTGTACCAATTGACTATTTGGTTGATTTGTGGGTTATCAAGAAAGCAAGGTCAATGCAAATTGGATGTCTATCCCATCTTAGGCAGCTGTACTACTGATATAGCTCTTCTGCTGAAGAAATGTGAGTCATTGGAATTCCATGCACAATATGTGAACATTAATTACAGCTAATTGCTTATAACTAGAAAGTTCCTTTCACTCCTGTTTTCTTAATTTCTCTCTTTACTTGAGGCATGATTCATCAAAAGAAGTATGTCCAAGGGCCTCTCCTAAAAATCGTAAAGATTTTGCATTATGGTTTCTAAAAGCCATTATGGTTCAGGGCGAGAGTGCGTGTTAAGAGAACAGAAAGTAAAATTAAGTGCACCCAGATGGAGTGACCTTCAGAAAATGCAACAAATGGAAAACACTCTGAACTGGTGCTTTGCTGATATCTGTTAAAGGAAATAAATTGCCCTCAAAAGCTGGCAACGACTGGCAGTGATCATGGCTCTTAAAAGAAGAAAAACTATAAAGATGGCCATGGGCATCACCAGATGGAGTATAAAGAAATCAAATTGACTATATTATTGCTAAAAGGAGGTGGTGGAGTTTAATTAAGGCATCAAAGATGTGGCCAGATGCTAACTGTGGAACAGATCACAACTGTTCATGTGCACGTTCAGGTAATGTTTAAGCTAAAGAAGAAGAAAAACCAGTCAGTCTCCATGATACGATCTTGAGCATATATCCACCATTTTCAAGAGGAACATCAGGAATCATTTTGAAGTCATAGACCTCATTGAAAGAAAACCAGAGCAATTGTGGAATGCTTAAAAGTTTATTAAGGATGAATGTGAAAAGGGACTGCCCAAAATAGAGAAACAGAAGAAAGCAAACTGGATGTGAGAAAAACTGGAAATTGCTAAGAAAAGAGAAGTCAAAGACAAGAAAGATAAGAATCTCAGAAAGTAACTTAATAAAGAGTCTCAGAGAGTTGTTAGAAGAAATAAATAATAGTATTACAACATCTGTAAAGACATTAAAGATGGGAGGAGATATGGAAAAATAAGGAAAGTCTTTCAAAAGATCTTTGAATTCAGAAGGAGGCTCCAGCTTCAAATTGGTATGCTAAAGGATGCCAATGGATAGATAAAAACTGACTCAAAGGAGATTAAACAACTATGTAAGCAGTTTACTGAAATACTGTAGAGATGAAAACATCCAATGTCTAAGATATTTTAGAAGATATTCCCTTCCTATAAGAACCTCAAGTACTAGAAGATGAAGTTAGATCAGCACTCCAGATATTACCAAGTTAGAACACTCTAAGAATGTAAATATGGCAAGCAACAGAAGAAGAAGAAGCAATAAAGTTTCTAACTAAGCTATGTCAGCAAATCTGAATAACAACACAGTAGTCAAGACAGTGGAAGAGATCAATCTACATTCTAATACCAAAAAAGAAACTTAATAGAATATACAAACTATTGTACAATACCCTTAATTTCATATGCTAGCAAAATAACGCTTAAGATCATCATGGAAAAAGAGACGCCAGATGTTCAAACTTATTTTATAAAAGGCCAAAGTGTCAACGCTGCTAACATCAGATGTTTTTGCTTTGACAAGAGTTAGATGATGCTGGGGGTGGGGAGGATTGTGCATGAGAGTTTAGATAGACATAATAATAGTGGACTTAGTGTATGAGCCAAGGTTAATGAAATAAGAGATGATAAGACTTGGCGGGCTGGAGAAATGGAGGGAGAATCTGCATTTCAAACTAATTGGAGAATGTGATTTATGACAGTTAATTGGAGGAGGAAATTGTGCTTTGATACTATGGGCTCAAGGGAGGGGAATCCAGTTTTTGGCTTTGACTATGTTAGTGCCGATGCTATGCTACTCCAATAAAGATTCTTTAAGGTAAACAATGCCTCAAAGTTCTTTGAAGAGTTTCATCTGTCGGAACCATGACATTAAGCCAAAAACGTCCAACTTTCCTAACTATCTAGGGGTCCTGAGCCCCAGTCGCTGTCCCTAGCATTGAGGGATAAGCTGACAAAGATTCAGGAAGATTTCATCATGGAGAAAGAGAAATTGCCTGAAGCAGCTGCTACCCCAGGTGGGGGAGCGACAGCCAGCGCGCCGGTGGAGAAGAACTTTTGCAGGCCTCCCAGCTGGGGGCAAAACCCAAGCTGTTAGGACAGCTAATCTGGTCATCAGATTGGGTCCAGCCCAGCAGAGACTCCAGATGCTTCGAGATGACCCTTAAGGGCTTCAAAGGCAGACGAGGCTGGGCTGCCACGAAGGGATTCCCGCATATTGCATTCCCCAGACCAGGGGAGAGCTACCAGATTGTCTGCCACTGAGGACTCGGGTGAGTGGAAATATCTGTCTGCAGCTCGCAGTCAATCAGTGGAGAAATTGGTGGAGAAATTTGAGGGGCTAGAAATGAGAAGCAGAGAGTAACCTTCCCATTCCCCACATGCAAGTGATCAGGATGATTGATGAGGCAGCCATCAACCCCTGCTGAGAGGAATGCCCAGCTCCTCCTTCGCAGCTCAGGTGGCCTTCCTGTCCCTGAAGCCCCCTACCAGGGCCTCCATCCCACAGAGAGAGACAGCTCCAGTCGCCACCCTTCCAGAAGCTCTGACCGCCACTGACGAGATGAGGGACCGGGCAGTCGCTGGGTCAGCCGATCCCCAGACCGGTATGCATATCAATCACCCAGTCTGGGCCCCCTGCAGCAATGGGGAATATGGCAGCCCCCGCAGGTGGGAAGTCAGCAATCCCTGAGCCTGCAGCAGCTGATAGAGACCTTGCAGCAACTTGGGGCAGTGCAGAGGCCAGAAGGCCAGCAACTGGTGGGAGGATGGCTGCAGCAAGGGGGATGGTCACTGCCCCCAAATGTACAGCAACCGCTGAGAGGCCCACAAATGATGGAGATCCAGCAACAACCCCCTCCAAGGCCACAGTGGGGGCTCCAGCAGCAACTGGGGGTGCAACAGCCACAGTGGGGGCCCCAGCAGCCATTGATTGCTCTGCCTTTCAGAGCAACCTTCGATGGGGACCCAGAGAAACTGATTTTTTTTCTCAACCAACTGCGCTCTCATTTGAACCACTGCCCGGACTCAGCCGCTATGGTCGATGTGGTTGCATCCAGTTTAGAGGGAGAGGCATCTGAATGGCTGAACAATTTATATAATGAACAAGCCCCCAAATTGTAGGACCCCCACCTCTTCCTCCTAGGACTCAGAGCAAGGTTTGAGGACCCATCCATTGCCCTCAAAGCAGAAGAACAAATCCACAAGATAAAACAAGCCGGCACGAGAGTTTCGCAAGATAGCCGGTTGAATAGAGAGGTGGACTGAGCAGTCCCTAGTCAATCACTTCAGAGAAGGGTTAGATGATCACCTCTCAGGCCTGTATCTATCGAGCAGTACCTGATCAGCTGCAAGAATGGTATCAGACAGTGGTAAGACTATACATTCAGCTTGCCCGCTATAAGAAGCCACACACCCCTGAAGCCGAGTCGAGGCCAGAGCAACCCAAACCGCAGCCACCCCCCCGAAACCCTCCAACTGCTGTGGCTACTGAAAGTCTCAGGCCACCTGCAGGCCCACCGATCAAGTGTTTCCGATGCGGACAGCAGGGACATCGAGCAGCAAACTGCCCAGTCCCCTACCCCCAACAGCAGAGTAGACCAGGACCAGCAATGAGAAAGAGACCAGCCCAGCAGCCAGTGAGAGAGAAATCCAATCGGATCACACAGGAAACAGTTGCCCAAGTCACATCCCCCACGCAGGAGAATACCGGGACTCAAGCTGGACCCACCACCGCTCTACCTGCTTACGACAGCGACGACGAGGAGAAAATGACCCAATGGTGAGCTGACACGTCCCACCTTTCTCTCTAACTGCCAAACTCATAATCCCTAAGACGGGGGCACAGGTAGATTTAAAAGTGCTAGTCGATTCTGGATGCTCCCGGTGCATCATTAGCTTGCCATTTGCCATTAAAATGGGCATACGAGCAAAGCTGCTCTCCAAACCCGTGAGGTTTGAGCAAGCCAATGACTCCCTGATGGGAAGGACTTTAGTCACACAATTAACTGAGCCCCTATGCTTAGAAATGGGTGAACACTGGGAGTTTATTCGCTTCCTAGTGGCTCCAGAAATGACTGAGGCTGTGATCCTAGGTTTAGCCTGGTTGGACAAATGTAAGCCATTTATCTGGTGGGAGAAGGGAATGAGAACTGTGAGGCTATCTATAGGGCCCAAGACCCCCATTGATTCAATAGATGTCACAGGAAACTTTAGCCCACCCAATGAACGAGCGCACGTGGCTGCCTCACTGCCACCAGGCGAGCCACTCATCCCCAGCAAGTACCGGGATCATTTAGTGAGAAAAAATGTGATGCCCTGCCTCCCCACCACCCAATGATTGCTCCATTGAACTGTTGCTGGGAACCAAACTCCCATGACCGAGAATGTACACTATGTCCCCCCTCGAAATGGAGGAGATGCAGAGAGGGGGTTCATTGAACGGGCCAAGTCTGCTGTGGGAGTCCCGGTGTTGTTTAAAGAAAAAAAAGATGGGTCTCTTCGTCTCTGCATGGATTATAAGGGTCTGAACGTGGTGAGTGTGGAAAATAAATACCTCCTCCCCCTCCTGAAGGACTTACTAACCCACCTGGTTAAGGGGAGTGTCTTCACTAAGTTAGACTTGAGAGAGGCATATTACCGGGTGAGGATAAAGGAGGGAGATGAGTGGAAGACTGCTTTCAACTGCCCCATGGGAAGCTATCAGTTCAAAGTCATGCCATTTGAGCTACAGGGGCCCCCAGCCATATTCATGCAATTGATTAATGAAGTCCTACATGATCATTTATACAAGGGGGTTCTGGTATATCTAGATGACATCCTGATATACAGCATGAATATGACTGATCATATACAGCTCGTGAGAGAAGTGTTAAGAAAGTATCGAATGCCAAGCTTTATGTTAAACTGTCAAAATGTGAATTTCACCAAACCCAATTAGATTATCTTGGCTATAGAATTTCCAACAAGGGCATTGAAATGGACCCAGCCAAAGTGAAAGCTGTAATTGAATGGCAGCCTCCAAAGACTCGCAAACAGCTCCAGAGGTTCCTAGGTTTTGCCAACTTCTACCGTCAATTCATCCCCTCCTTTGCTGAGATTGCCCTACCCCTTACAGAATTACTCAAAACAGGCAAAGGAGGAGGGAAGCTGTGACTGGGCCAACCACTAGCATGGACTATGAGCTGTCAAACCGCTTTTGAGAATCTAAAAAGACTATTTGCTGTTGAACCGGTCCTAAAGAACCCCTGCCCAGGGAAGCCCTTTGTAATTCAAGCTGACGACAGCGACATGGCCATCGGAGCTGTATTACTGCAAAAGAACCAATGTGGGGCTTTGCAACCCTGTGCCTACACCCCGGAAAAATTTACTGAGAGCGAAAGGAGGTGGGCGATCTGGGAAAAGGAGGCTTTCACAATCAGATGGGCTTTATTAAACTGGAAACACTGTCTAGAAGGGAGCAAGGTGCCTTTTGAACTATGGACAGATCACAAAAATCTAGAAGCACTGAAAACTCCCCGCAAATTGTCCCTGAAGCAGGTGCATTGGGCACAATACTTTAATCATTTTAACTTCACTCTAAAGTACATTCCGGGAGGGAAAAACTTCCTAGCTGATTGTAAGGACCCACTTCAATCCACATTTTAAGAAAACAGAACTCTTGGAAACAGTCTCTTCCAACAGGAACTTTTATTAAAAGAAACTGATAGCGGGCATGATAGACAGGATCTGAGGGATTCCCTTACAATTTGATGTTTTTAAATTGTCCCTAAGCAGCCCCCACCCCACAGTTCTTCCAGGCGATTCAAACGGGCAGATTTCTAGGTGTTAACTCTAGGAGAGATAACATCCATCCGTCTCCATTGGTACGATCATTCAACATCTCCTTACACAGATCCCAGATGCTACATCTCCCCCCCCCCTTTCTCTCACTGGCCGGTAAGGGAGGAGACGTTCAGAGGAGCATAGGATGAAAGGCAAATGGCTACATTGTTATGGTTAGCAGATCCGAAGCGAATCAACAAAAGGTTACTTTGTAGTGAATAGAGGAAGTGAAAGTCATAAAACCTCCATGCATACCCCCCTCCCCCTTAGTAGTATGACAGGATCCAGGAGAGAGTAAAATTGGGTTTATATCAGAGAAGATAGATAGAAATGAAATATAACTGGATTTTGACATCCTGCCCCCCTTAAAAATAAGAGAGATCCACCTGTAAAGAAAACAAAACAGGTATAAAAGTTAGTCTGGCTTGTTAGGATACTCTGTATGAAACTTCTTTAATAGCTTCGGGGCTCTGACATGACGTTTATGGACCCACTCGCTTTGGGAGGAGGGGAGGTGTTTCCATGCTACTAGGTATTGAATTGTCCCATGATATCTCCTACAGTCTAGGATTTCCTTTATTTCGAAGTGTTGTTCTCCTTCCACCATGATTGGAGGTGGGGGGGGGGAATTTTTGGCCGTAAGGGTGACTGTTATTCTCTTTTCAGCAAACTGCAGTGGAAAATTGGGTGTATTTGCCTGAGATTTTTTGGGTAATTCTAATTCTACTATTACTGGGTTTATGATTCTTTTAATTGGAAAAGGTCCTATATATTTTGGTCCAAGTTTTTTACAGGGTTGTAGGGATTTTAGGTATTTTGTAGACAAATATACCATTTCTCCTATAATAAATGGTGTGGGTTCAACCCTTTTTTTATCTGCTTGTGCTTTGTATGCTTGCCTAGCTTCGTCTAGGGCTTTTCTAACTATTGGCCAGGTGTTTTGTAATTGTTCCATCCATTCTTTCAGTGATTGGATTGCCGGTTCGTTTGGGATTAATTCTGGCATGGGGTTGAAACTTTGACCGGTAGCTATTTGAAAAGGAGTGTAACCTGTGCTGGAGTGGACTGCATTATTGTAGGCAACTTCTGCAAAAAGGAGTAGGTCCATCCAATTCGACTGCTGGAAATTAAGAAAGCATCTTAAATATTGCTCAATTACAGAGTTAGATTTCTCTGATTGACCGTTCCCTAGAGGATGATGACTAGATGTCAGTCCCTGAGTGGTCCCTAAAAGGGATAAAAAATCCTTCCAAAATGCTGACGTAAATTGCACTCCCCTATCAGATATGATGCGTTGGGATGCCCCATGCAATCTGTAAATATGCTGCACGAAAAGTTTCGCTAAGGCTTTTGCGGTGGGAATCTTTTGGCAAGGGATAAAGTGCACCTGTTTGGAAAACAAGTCCGTGACCATCCAGATGACAGTATTCCCATTGCTTTCTGGTAATTCCACTATAAAATCCATGGCTATTTCCCTCCAGGGGGCTGAGGGATTTGCCACTGTTTGTAACAATCCAGGCGATTTCCCTTGAAACCTCTTTGCAGTTGCGCACATTGGGCAGCTGGCCACGTAACTTTCTATGTCCTTTTTCATGGATGGCCACCAAAAGCTGCATCTTTGAAGAGTTTCATCTGTCGGAACTATGACACAAAGAATGTGAGATGTTATTTGTGATGCATGCTGGATAATTGAGAAAGCCAAAGGGAAATGGTACATTCAAAGTAGGGAATCCAAACCCCACCCCAACTGTCCATCTGGTCGGTTCAAACAGAGCCAATCCAAAGGTGTCAAATTGTTGTGGGAAAGAACCGATAAGGTGCCGCTCTCAAGGTTGTCAGGTCTCTCCATGGCTTCTTCCCTCTGCCTAGAGATAAGACAGATGACTGGAAGCACTTTACATTCTCACCCCGCGAAAGAGAATACTTCAAAGGAGGAAAGAACAAAGTAAAGGAAATACATTGTAGAATACGCCCCTCCCCCCCAATAGAATGGCAGAACCCGGAAAGGGAAAAAGGGAATAAGGGAAAGACGGGGAAAAGGGTTCTGACAGGGTCTGGAGGAAAGTTGTAGAACCTGCATTGCTTGAACACAAGTACAACACACAGTATTAGCCAGGAATTCTTCTTAATCTTCCTTTATTAGATCCCAGATCCCTTGAGTAAAGTTTCCCTTCAGATCTACAAGCTCAATTTACCGAAATTGGGGAAAATAGTGGGTGGGGCTACATTCATAGTTCCTTTGTCTAGTCACCTTCAAGTTGTTATTCAGTCAAATCAAAATCTGAAAAGGTCTCTTGTTATATTCCTCTACTGGGAATATAAAAGGGATAAAGAACGTGGAGCCAATGTGTCTCCTATGGCATTTGCGAGGCTTCCAGCTCCCCCAAATTTTTTGTTACATTTTAAAACATTCACTTTTATTGTCAAAATGGAAATTGTCTGCTGGAAAGCAATGTGTCAGCCTCCAGTTTCATCTTAATTTCCAAAGATGTATGTGGGAACCAAGAGGTCTCCTAGGTTTTCTTAAGAAAAGAAAACGCTGAGCAGATGCAGTCCAATACTTTGTTTGGAAGTATGCTCACCTTTCTAAAAAAGGGATGAAGATAAACAGGGTAAATGTCCCATTGGAGTGGGGTTGAAGGGGATGGCAGCTGGCATTCGAGCAAATTAGTGCTTTATAACTTGTCATGTCCCCATGGCAGCTGTTTTGTGAATGGGGTAGCACTATGGCAGCTCTTTTGCAAGAGTGCCTACAAAACATTTTGAAAGTTGTAAACTACTATCAGCCGAAAAGGATTAGGATGGGCCATACAGATCTCATATCCCTACACTATCCTTTTATTTCCTTTTATAGGCTACTAAGCATCTCAGAATTCACAGATCCTCAAAGGCCAATTTTATTTTTAGCTGGAAAAAATATTTCTCTCTCCATTCGTTTCCTCATTTGTAGCTCCCCCTTATCAAGGGCTGTGGCTTATCTCTGATCTCCAGACTTTGATATTGAACTACAAATTGCCTATTGTGATATGAAGTCACTTTTGTCATGCCCCTTTTAGTAGGAAGTTGGTTGCCACTTGTTCCCTTTCAGAGCTGCTTGTTCCCCTTGTTTGGCTGCAGACAAGGAGGGGTGTATATGGCACCTTGAGCAAGGGAAACAGAGATCAACCAGAGATCAATCTGTGGAGAAGGAAGCTCTGGGTTCTCGTGTGTGTATCTGGGGAGGGGAGAAATCTGTGCTTTCCAGGCTATATGATATATATTACTCTTCACACAAGAGTGAACTGGCATCTCTTCCTTCAGCTGTAGAATGAGCTTGTATTGGATTTTTTAAAAAAAATCTGGATGTTTCTTTTCAGAGGTGTTAACTGTCAAGCTCAGAGGAGTATCATATTCATCATCTGAAACTTGGAGTGTTATTTAATTATATTTTTAGCCAAATTTTTCAAGGAATTTAATCTTCAGTTACAGGCTGGGATCAGAAATATTGCTTTCATAGTGATGCTCTGGAGAAATATGATCCTTAGCTGGAAGAACTTGACACAGATGAAATATATTTGCATTATACAATATACACACAAACAAGCACACACTCAATAGATTGTGCCAAACTGGGTGTGACCAATGATGGATGCAATTGGAAGTGCAAACTTGCTAACAAAGGAAATTGTGTTGGCAACTGAAGCACTTGGCATGGGCAACTGTATGAAACAGATATGAAGCAAAGTGACAGTATTTTGCAACCCAGTACAGTTGACGTTATTGAAGGGGGGGGGGAGAAACCCACCTATATTTTTGCCTGTTAACTTGAATGGTTTATGGCTTAGATCAGTGCCAGCAAGATAAAGAGAATGTCTGAAGCTGATCTACGGATGTTTAATTGCAAATCATTACAACCATCAGTTTGCAGAGTCGAAAGATAAGATTGTTAACTTGGATATTATAGACCAGTGATGGCGAACCTTTTAGAGATTGAATGCCCAAACTGCAACCCAAAACCCACTTATGTATCGCCGGGTGCTGGGTGGGCGTGGCCCACTGGGTGGGCATGGCTACAGTGGTCATGGCAGACTGGGTGGGCATGGCCAGGGTGGGCGTGGCCACCTCGATGTTGCTCCTGGGGAGGGATGCCTGTGGGGGCCAGACAGGGTTGGGGGAGATCCAGGGGGTCTCTGGCGGGTGGGGCAGTGGGCAGGAGGCTTGTCCTGCAGGGTGAGGCGAGGTGAGGGAGGGGGCAGGGCAGGGGCACCATTGCTGCAGGGCAAGGCAAGGCAAGGCAGGGGTCGGGGCAGGGGCTGGTTGCAGACAAAGAGGGGCTCCGGTGAGGAGGAGGAGGCAGAGGAAGAGGGTTTAAGCAAGCTTAGCAACCGGAGTGGGGATCCTCCCCCCAAAACAAACGTGCTTTGTGGGTAACCTCAAAGCACGACAGAAGAGACCAAAACCTGCTGCAACCACCCAGCAGATGGGAGGGGAATAAAAACCAAACAGCCCCCCCCCCCCGCCAATCCTCAACAGAAATGCTCATGACAATGAAAGCCTCGGATAGGGGGAAGAGCGTGGGCAGGCAGGGGTCTTGCTCAGCTGATGGCCTGGGGGGAGAAGGGGGCAGCTACACCCCTTCCCAAACGCTGCCCTCTCATGAAAGCAGGATGAAAACTCCAAAAAGCAACAAGGAAAAAAAGTTAAAACAGAAAAGTGTCTCAGAACACCTGTATTAGCAGATGCAATTGATTTAAAATCTGGATGAAGAATGGTCAATAAAGCATTCTTGGTTGTCTATTTTATCTTTCCTAATAAGCTGTAACGAACTTCCTCTCTTCACTTTGCAAAACCTGTGGGTCCCACACCATTCCACATACCTGCAAGAAAGCAGCTGCAATTGGAGTACTGTAACTGTAACTTTGAAATGTGGCACCACTGATTTAACTGCTGTCACACTGCAAGTACAGTTGGAGTTTACAGTACTGGTTTATCCAGCATTATTTATTTTATCTTTGTTCTCCTTAATACAAAACTACACCTTCTATACACAGAATGGAGAGTTATTGTCGGTTTCTTGTCCAGTTTTAGTTTCCCTCTGCATCTGATTGGCCACTGGACTAAAATAACGCCAAAATGTGCTTTTACCAAGTATTCTTATTCCAGTTGGGGGGGGGGGAGAGAGAGAAATGCTTTCCGAGGGTGTGTATTTCAATACCATTTCCAAAGTCGAATTCCTCGACATATAGATTATTCCTTTACACTGGTTAAACCTCCCCCGCCTTTTCCCCCAATTTAGGGACCTCCACTCACAAAAGAATAAAGGAATAGCCCGGCCCCGTGTCCCTCTGGGGTGATGGCGCGTGTGCCCACAGGGACGGCTCTGTGTGCTGCCTGTGGTACGCATGTCATAGGTTCGCCACCATGGTTATAGATAATTCTGCCATTCATGCATTAGCAAATTCTTCTGTTCCTTCTGGTTTGGAGCTCAATGAGAACAGTTATCTTTTCTGGTTCCTAATTTGATAGATAGTCTCCCTTTGCAAACTTTGATCACCTGTACTTTTTTCAGCATTCTCAGAAGGTCTCTTTAAGGCCCTCCCCCCCTCTTTTCTGCTTGGTCTTCCACTGCATCAGCACATTTCAGCTTGCCAAAAGGAATGTGAAAGTGAAGTCAAGTCGCCATCTTGGACTTCTGCAGATTCTCTGCCATTCTAGACATTCCCTTCCTCCACCCTACCTTTGATTTGATCCCTTTGCTAGTTTTGTTTCCTTGTCCACATATGCCCTTTTCTTTTTGCTATGTTCCAATTTTCTCACTTTCCTTAAACATCATAATTTACAGACAACTTTCTCTGGAAAGGATCAGGGTCAGGGTCAGGGTCGTTAGTCTTCTACAAATCTATGTGTAAAGATTTGGTGCATTGTCTAGAAATTGATGCTAGAAGTTGATTCTGAGGAATAATTGTTTCTTTTCTTTTCCAGGGGCCATTCCTTCTTACAAAAAAGCACTTACTGTGGGACAGAGGATGAAACTAAGAAATGAACACTGGTATTAAAACAAACATCCCTGCCTCCCCATGTTCTGGAAGTCCAAATGTGTGGTGGAGAACACAATCCTATCACACAGATACTGAAGCATTATTTCACCGCCATTCCTCCGTGCAGCAGCTTGTCTTTTTGATTTACGTACTAAAATGAGCCAGACAAACCTTGGTTTTTGAGGCTTCTGATAAATCTACTGCAAGTTCAAATGCCCTGGAAAATAATACCTTTCAAGGCCCACAGTGTTGTTTCAACATGCTGAGGATCAAAAATAATAGAGGTATTATTAGAGGCAGGTCCTGGATTAGTGTCTCCCATAAGGAAGGGAAGATGGGTGGGGTAGGAAGAGAAGGAGCTGAGACAGATAAGGAATGGGAAATCTTTGGGAGAGCTATGACTCCTGCTAATGATATCATTGCCAGTAAGGATATTTTTCACATTTCTCAACAGGGTTGGGGGGGGGGAGGGAAAAAAGAATGTTGATTTCAAGATTAGGAGGAAGTGGTTTTTATTTTAAAGCCCATTTTTAAAGTGAAGTGAGGAAGTTTATCCAGCACTAATTCCTACCACCCACGTATTTTCCAACACTATGATTAATCTTGGTTAAAGAAGAAAGCTTAAACATATGCATGACCATAGTGGAATGCTTCAGCAAGGACCCTCTCACAGCTTGCATTGCAAATATTTATGGAATCTACACATTTTGGCTTCACCTTGTGTCTTAATTGCTGCTGATTTCCTTTTTTTCACCCTTATTTCACTGTTCTGTTTGTTAAAAGAAATCCACAGCTGAGCAAAGAATTTGAGTTTGGGAGGGAAGTTCAAGGAACAGATGAATAAATAAGGGAAAGAATGTAATAATTACCTTTCTACATGTCATTTTCTATGCTGGAAATTATATGAACCTAGCCATGTTTTCAAAAGAGAGAGAGAGAGAGAGAGAGAGAGAGAGAGAGAGAGAGAGAAACTGGATAACTGAAGACAGACAGAGCTTCTCGTTATTTATTCTTTGAACAGATTCCCAGTGTATTTTCAGATCATGGTGGATTTCAATTTTTATTTATTTTTTACATATATATGATATTTTAGAAGGAAGAATAAATATACTTTTGGTCCACACAATTAACAATGTCAGCTAAGTAAGTGCATAATTTTCCTGCACAAATCTTACCAAATCTTTGTTGTTGTTGTTTTTTAATATATTTTATTGATTTTTTAAAACATAAATCACTTAATAATTGGTGAACAGTGTGTTGTCTGGGTTTACATTTGTAAAACAATCACTAACAATTGATTTCTATAATCCATAATCCACATAATGGTTTTAGTTGATTTCCTCTTTTCCCCAAAATATCCTCTTTTGCAAACATTAATACAATTCTTTTTTTTTTTTTTTAAAATATATTTTATTAAATTTTATATGGGTATGGGAAGGATAAGGATAATATGGGTAGAGGATGGGGTTAGGGAGTGGAGTTGGGGTAGGGATGGGAATAGGGGTAGGGATAGGTACAGTAGTGGGGTTACCCCCACATAAAAAATCCAACGCTTACACAAGCAGACTCTCGTCTGGGTACACGTATTGAATAACAGTAATTAGTACAATACTAAACAATTATAATTTAATACTAAAAATAGTCATAAAATAAAAGCTTACTAATTAAATATAATTTAGCTCTAACGTAATGTTAACCACTGATAAAATTTTTCCCATGTCCTAAAATACACTGAGTCCTCTTTCTCCTTAATCTCCAACGTCAATCTGTCCATTTCTGCACATTCTAAAATTTTCATAATTATAATCTGATCGTGTGGTAGATTTTCATTTTTCCAAAATTGAGCAAATACAATTCTCGCTGCTGTCAATACATGTAATATTAAATATTCATTCTCTTTACCATAGTTAGATCCTAATATTCCTAGCAAAAATAATTCTGGTTTATATTCTATTTGTATTTTAGTCATCTTTTCTAACCATTTATGAATTTTAAACCAAAATTTCTTAGCTTTAGGACACATCCACCAAATATGATAATAAGTACCTGGTTTTTCTTTACATTTCCAACAAATATTCGATACATTTTTAAACATTTTCGCTAATCTAACTGGTGTCATATGCCATCTATAAAACATTTTATATAAATTCTCTTTATATGAAGCTGCTTTAGTAAGTTTAATATTTCTCTCCCAAAGCTTTTCCCAGTCTTCTAAATCTATGGAATATCCAAAGTTTTTTGCCCACACTATCATTGTTTCTTTTACTTGTTCTTCTTCCATCTTCCAATTTAATAAAAATTTATAAGGTTTCTTAATCAGATTTTCATCTGTTTTCAAAAGTGTTTTATCAAATACTGTCTGTTCTTTATAAAAGTCCATTACTTTTACATCTTTTTCATATCTTGTTTGAATTTGCAGATAGGACCACCATGTTAAGTCAATGCCTTGTTGATAGAGAGTTTGTCTGTCTTTAAGTTTTCCATCCTTATCTACAATGTCTTTATAAGTAACAAGTTTGTCATAATTAATTAAATTTGGATAAGCAAATGCTTCCATCGTTGAAAGCCACTCTGGTATTTTCATATATATTTTATGTTTAATTTTCTCCCACTCTGAGAACAACACATTCCTTATAGCATGTCTTTGAAAATATTTATGTACTTTGTTTTTCTCATACCATAAGAACGCATGCCAGCCCAATTGTAAGTCATGTCCCTCCAAATAAAGAAGTCGTTTATTTCTCAGCATAATCCATTCTTTGAGCCAAAGTAACATAGACGCTTGGTAATAAAGTCTCCAGTCCGGAAGTCCAAAGCCCCCTCTATCTTTTGTTTCTTGTAGTAGTTTAGTTTTAATTCGTGCTTTCTTCCCTTGCCATATAAATCTCAATATTGTTGAATTTAAATCATCAAAAAATTTCTTACCCAATTTAACAGGGATCGTTTGAAATAGAAAAAGTATTTTTGGTAAAATGTTCATCTTCACAGTCGCTATTCTGCCTAACAATGTCAATTGAAGATTTTTCCACTTTTCCAAATCTACTTTTATTTGTTTCATTAGTTTTTCATACCTAATAAGCAAAGATTTGGTAATTTAAATCCACTAGTTTATCATGTAATTGTTGGTAAAACTGGTTTTGCTTCTCATTGGGTGCATATATTGCCACCATCAATATTTGTTTTTGATTCCATGTAATTTCTACTATTAATAATCTCCCCTCTTCATCAGCATAAATTTGTTTTGGGTTCAACTTTTCTTTTATATACAAAGCTATACCTCTTTTCTTTTGAGTTGCCAAAGAAGCATAAAGTTTACCCAATTTAGATTGTTCTAAAATTCTAAGATGTTGTCTCTTAATATGTGTCTCTTGAATACAAATTATATCCTTTTTTAGTTTTTGTAGTCTAGTAAATATTTTTCTCCTTTTTGAAGGAGAGTTCAGACCATTTATGTTTATTGAAAAGACTCCAATCTCTTCCATAATTTCAATTATTTCTAGCCCTCAATCTTCTAGGTGAGGTTATCTGTCTCTGATCTTTCGGTCTTACATCTTCCTCTGTTTGTGTCTTTTTAGGTTCATCCTCTTCCATCTGTTTAGATGTTCCAGCCACATTCATCTCTTGTTTCTTAGGCTCCGCTTCGCCTCTTTCCAAAAACTCTCTATGATTATTGAAGAATTCCTCCGCTTGAAGTGGGGTGTTCAATCTGTATCTTTTCGTATCCCAAAAAATTAACACTCCTTCTGGAATCAACCATCTGAAGTTGATTCCCTTATTAAACAATTTCTTTGTTAAAAATTGATATTCTCTTCGGGCTTCTCTTATCCTTCTAGGAATTTGCTTAAGAACTACAAGTTCTTTTTCTTTATATTTCAGCGGTTGATCTCTTATTGCTCTCAGAATGTCATCCCTTACTGATCTTTTAACAAATCTTACATGAATTTCCCTAGGAACTCTAGTTTTTCTAGCATAGCTTGAGTTAACTCTAAAAGCCTGATCTATCTCTTTTTTCATTTGATCCTTTTCTATTCCGAGCAGCTCCGCCAATAGCTCACTCATCAGCTCCAACAAATTCTCATCTTTCTCTTCCATGACATTTTGAAATCTTAAAAAATATGATGACCGTTCCATCTCCGCCACGGCAAAGCTGTCTTCCAATTCTGCATTTACTTGCGCCAATCTCTGGTTCTCTCCTTGGAGGTATTCTAATTTCTGATCCACTTCCACCGACTTATCTTCTATTTTTTGCATCCTTTGTTGGTTATCTATGATCGCCTGTTGGAAGACTTCCATTTTTTGGTCCATTTTTTGATCCAATTTAGCAAAATCATTTTTCAAATCCTCAAACTTTTTATCTGACTCCATTTTCATATCCATTTTCATCTCTGCAATTGCTTGTAATATCGCTTGAATATCTTTAGACTGGGGTTCCACCTTTTCTTGTTGTAAAAATGTAGTAATTGATTTTTGGGGGACAGGGCTCGCCGATGATGAGGCAGGAGCAGAAGTCGCCTTTTTAATCCCCTTCCCCAAATTTGAAGTCGCCATCTTTGGGTTGTTCTGCTATTTTATAATCCACCAGGTGGCCCAATGGCCAATTATAATTGTAATCCACCAGAGGGCCCGATGGCCAATTGTAATCCCTTATCCTCCTATTGTTAGGAGAGGAAGCCAAACATACTTCAAAAAAAAAAGAAAAGGAGAAGAAAAGGAAAATAGTTCCAAAGCAAAAAAAAAAGAAAAAAAAATGCAGGATAACAGGAAGCCCCCCTAATCTTAAAAAAAAGAAATAAAAAATTTGCCCAAAGGCAACACCCAAGAAACCCAAAAAACCAAAACAAAATAAAAATAAAAAATAGGCAATCCCAAATTGATAAAAATAATGAAGGAGAACCAAAAGAAAAATCCAACACACAAAAAAAACTTAGAATTAAAAATAACACCACAAAATCCTAAACCAGAAAAAGAAAAAAGAAAAAAAAAGGTGTGGTAAAATTTGTCCAATTTATAATCCAACTGGTCCCATTCTTGATGTTTAATTCTTCTTAAAATACAAGTTATACAGCCATAGACCAAAAGGGAAAGAGAAAGTAAAAAAACCAGAGTCTCTTTAGATAACTTGTGGCAAAAGATAAAGATGTCTGGGCATTCAGCCAAAACTTTCTATAAACAAACCGCAGCTGCCGAGAACAAAGGGGGAAAAAAAATTAGCAACAAATAACTTTCCCAGGCTTTGGCCAGGGAAGAAAAAAAATAATAAAAAAAGACAAAATAGAGAATGAATGAAAAAATACTAAAGAAAAACAAAACAAAATTAAAACAAGAATGGCTTTCCCGATGAAAATATTACTTTTCTTTTAAAAAGCAAATCTATTTCCTCGACTTTAGACTTTTAAAGAGTTTAAGTTTAAATCAAATTGTTCTTCTTTTTGTTGTAGTAGCTTAAACCGCCGCTTGTATGGGAGAGGGGGGGAGGAAAAAAAAACCCTCCTTCCTCCCTTCAGGCTTCCTGGCTTAATTGAAGACAGACTTTTGAAAAGACATTTAAGATCAAAGTCCACATTGCCAAAGTGAAGAAAACAAAGTCTCACCCGGACCGGCTGCTTGTTGTCAAACTCCGCTGTTTCTCCGTCTCCGCAAAACAGCTGTTAATGGCTGAACGCATAAATGCAGTCAGCCTTTCTTCTGTCGGTTCCAGGGGCTGCTTTGAGTTCTGCGAGCCGGCTACCGCCGGCCCGCGTTCCTCAGAGATTCACCCTTCAGTGGCCACCTCTCCAGGGTGGCATTTGGCCCAAAAGGACCCACCAACAGACGAATATCGGACCTAAGGGGCGGACGATCGCCTCCCTAGGTCTGGCTTCAGCAAAATTCCGGAAATCCTCTGAGTTAATACAATTCTTATTGTTTTGATAGATAACAATTAAATATATAATTTTCCCCAATATTCCTAAAAATAATAATCACATCAATATATTTCTTTTCTATCCAATCATTCTGGTTGCCTTATCATAGATCCTGTTACAGTCATTTTAGTTTGTTTCTCCCACAAAATTCTAAGTATTCTTACTGGTTAAGATTTTCTCAAAAATTAATTACATTTAAAAATGTAAGTTAAAATTTACGGAAACATGGTGGGATGAAACCCACAAATGGAACACACAGCTTTGTTGTTGTTAGTTGTGAAGTCGTGTCCGGCCCATCGTGACCCCATGGACAATGTTCCTCCAGGCCTTCCTGTCCTCTACCATCTTCTGGAGTCCATTTAAGCTCACGCCTACTGTTTCAGTGACTCTATCCAGCCACCTCATTCTCTGTCGTCCCCTTCTTCCATTGCCCTCAATCTTTCCCAGCATTAGGCTCTTCTCCAGTAAGTCCGTCCTTCTCATTAGGAGGTGGAGTTGCTCTCTATATAAGAAATAACTACATCTCTACAGAAATAGAGCACAACAATGATGAAAACTGTCTTGAATGCATTTGGGTCAATATAAAAGGGGAAATGACATTGCCATAGGTGTATACTATAGGCCATCCAACCAAACAGAGGAAATAGATGAACTTTTTGCTAGTCAGCTAACTAAGGTATGTAGGAAGCACATCACAATAGTAATGGGGGACTTTAATTACCCTGACATCAACTGGGAAACAAACTCTGCACCAAGTGGAAGATCAAACAGATTCCTGACAAACCTAGCAGACAACTTTTTCTCCCAAAAAGTAGAGAAGGGAACTAGGGGATTAGCCATTTTGGATCTAATCGTCAATAACAGAGATGAAATGATAGAAGGTGTTGAAGCCACAGTAACCTTGGGGAGAAGTGATCATGCAATATTGGAATTCAACATTATGGAAGCACAAGCAATAGAACACAGTCAGAGTCTTGGATTTTAAGAGAGCTAATTTCAATAAACTTAGAGCTTGGGAAGGATTCCATGGATGAGAATCCTCAAGGAGAAAACAACTCAAGAAGCTTGGGAAATTTTGAACAGTGAGATAATAAAAGCCCAGTCTAGCACAATACCAACAAAGAAGAAAAATAAGAGCTCTCAAAAGAAACCAGCATGGCTGCATAAAGAACTCTCTGATAAATTGAAAGATAAAAAGGACAAGTATAAAAAGTGGAAAGGGGCACATAACTAAAGCAGAATATCAGCAAATAGTCTGAGCCTACAAAGATGAAGTGAGGAAAGCTAAGGCTCAAAATGAACTAAGGCTTGCGACCAAAGTCAAAAATAACAAAAAAAGCTTCTTTCAACATGTAAAAAACAAGAAAAAAGTTAAGGAAATGATTGGTCCATTAGTGGGGGAAAGTGGCAAGAAGGTGACAAGCAGAACTATTTTTTTGCATCTGTCTTTACACAAAGGGAAAAAACAGTCCAACCTATCAAAAACAGTACCATAAAAAATAGATTAGAAACACAAGTTAAGATAGGCAAGAAAATGGTAAGTGAGCACCTAACAAGCCTATCCATCACCAGGACCAGATGGATTACACCCCAAGGTTCTCAAGGAACTGGCAGATGTGATCTCAGAACCACTGAACTATATTTTTCAAAGATCCTGGAGCACTGGGGAACTACCAGAGGACTGGGAAAGAGCTGACGTAGTTCCCATCTTCAAAAAAGGGGAAAAAATAGATCCAGGAAACTACAGACCTATCAGCCTGACCTCAATACCTGGGAAGATTGGCTTCCGGTTCCGGATCGCGGCGCAGGCGGTCGGGTGAAGAGACTGTTTTCTTCAGTGGCCGGTTTCCCTCCGCCGGTAGACCCTCGATAGGGTTGAAAGTCACCCTGGAGGGGTGACCACCGTTGAGGAGGCCCCTTGTCAGACTGTGGAAGGGTGGCAGCTCCTTCCGTGGTCCGAGCCACCTCCTTAGGGCCGACAGAGAAAAGATCGGCCAGTAAAATGGCTGATCACTTAGCCGCACCAGCCGAAAGTCAGAAGAACAACTAAGCATTAAGAACCACCATGGAGGATCCGGGTGAGACCTTTCCTTTCCTCCTTTTGCCCTAACTACTTTCCTGTAAAAAGCTTTTGAATTACTTTCCTGCTTTGAGAGAACGGCGTCTGTTTACTTGGGAAAAAGAGCCCTACAAAAGAAACAAATAGCTAATTATATTGACTATCTGATTTTTGGGATACCTAGGGGTCCTGAAAAAAATCCCTATTATAGAACATTCTTATTATTTTACTTATTATGTTGGAGATATTTGCCTTTTATTTTCCTAACGAGAAAAAAATGTATTAATTTGGGGGGGGGGAGATCTTACAGTCTACTGAGGACATCTTGTGGCAAAAATTGTTACTGCAACTGTTTTTCATTTTGGTGCTTGAAGATGGATTTGACCTTCAAGTGAAAGGGAAAAAGATAAAGGACCTGAAACAGCTGGGTGGTGAATTTGTTTACTAGTGTGGAGGTGGATATTTGTTGTCTTTAGTAAATATAGCCCCCACTAAAAGATTAAAAGTATTTCACCATTGAAATGGAGGAATCTTACCCACAGCTTGACTATGAGCTTATATTGGAAAAAATTCTGGAAGCTACAGAATACATGAAATCTTGGAGAAAGATTAAAGATGAAATTTCAGAACCACAAACTGAATTTCAAACCTCAATGGATCATTCTATAGGCCAAGGAACAACAGAGGAGGCACAGATTAGCTCCAAAGAGGTCTCTACACAACAAGATACACAACTTAAAGAGAATTATGCCACAAGTCAAGAAACAACAGAAAAGGAACTAATTAACACAGAAGAAGAGATTATACAACCTAATGCACAATTTATGGAGAACTTTGATGATCAAAGAATGACTTTAACTAAGATATCTGCAGTATCAAAAACAACAGGAATTGACATTCAGACATGTTTTACTGAAAACTCCGAAAACGTGGACAATCAACTAGTAACTACAACATGGAATAAAATTGATTACACCATCCAGATGATACTGGAAGAAGAGGAAGCGAACTTTGACCAGACAGAAGTGTCGATAAATACTTCTATTCAAATATTGAGATTCGACGATACAGAAGCTTTATTATGGGAACCGGTTTGGCACAGAAAGAAAGCCAGAGTTAGATTTACAAACGCAATTTAAAATTTTACTTAATGGGTTAAAAAGGCATTAGAGATCTGGACTGATTTAATAATCAATGGAGTATGTGAATTTAGTAAGAAAATGTCATAATAATGTGTTTGTCTACATGATAATTGTTTGGAGGGGATTTGAATTTTACTTAATGGGTTAAACAGATTTTTTATGGATATAGATTGAATAATAGAATTTATATTTAAAATAAAGTAGAAATGTATTTTTTGAGTAATATTTTTATTTTAGGCAGGATAATTATTTTGTAATGGAAGGAGGATAAGAGATTTATGATAAGAGAAGAAATGGTATTAATAAGATTAAGAAATAGAATATATGGGGAAAATATAAGAATGTTACTGTTGGAATAATATACGCATTTTAGATATATCTATTACGTTAGGAAAAAAAGGGAAACGAGGGATACCCGAAGTGTTAACAAGATGTTTATTCAAGTCTAACTGGAATATGGTAATTATAAATTGGTAAAGCTTAAAAACAGGACTTGGTTTTTAATAGATGAAATAATATTGATGAATGTTTTGATTGATTGAATTTCATTTAGGATCGTATTAAATTTGAATATTTAGAGGGAACTTTTAATGAATTAACCTGAGTTATATATGTATAATTTTGTATTTGGATGACTGACTTCCCCACCACCACGTTGTTTCTCAAGCATTTTGATGTAAAAATTAAGAAAAAACAATAAAACTTGTTTAAAAAAAAAATACCTGGGAAGATTCTGGAAAAGATAATCAAACAACGAATCAGCGAACACCTAGAGGCAAACAAAGTCATTACTAAAAACCAACATGGGTTTATCAAAAACAGATCATGCCAGACAAATCTTATTGCATTCTTTGACCAAGTGACAAAATTAGTGGACCAGAGGAATGCTGTGGATATAATTTACTTGGACTTCAGTAAGGCATTTGATAAAGTAGATCACAACCTACTACTTGATAAGATAGAAAAATGTGGGTTAGACAGCATCACCACCAGATGGATTCATAGCTGGCTGACCGGCCGTACTCAGCGTGTGGTTCTCAATGGAACTGCATCTACATGGAGGGAAGTGTGTAGTGGGGTGCCCCAGGGCTCTGTTCTGGGCCCAGTGCTCTTCAACATCTTCATCAACGATTTGGATGAGAGGATAGATGGGGAACACCAAGCTGGCAGGAATAGCCAACACTCCAGAAGATAGGCTTAAGATACAGGAGGATCTGGACAGACTTGAACACTGGGTGCTATCTAACAAAATGAAATTCAGTGGTGAAAAAAGTAAAGTTCTACATTTAGGCAAGAAAAACCAAATGTACATGTCAGAATCCATTTATATTTCATTTCTAGCTATCTCTTCTGATCTAAAACCAAATCTCACCTTTCCCTGGATTCTGCCATATTCCTAAGGGGGACAGGGGATATGCATGCGGGTTTATTGCTTTCACTTACTCTATTCACTACAATGTAACCTTTTGTTTATTTGCCTTCGTGTCTGCTACCCATTACAATGTAACAAATTGCCTCCTGTACTATGCATCTCTCTAAACTTCTCCTTATCCGGGCAGCTAGAAAAAAAAAGGGGGGGGAGAGATACAAACCTCCGGGACCTGGTTTATTTCTCTGTTCTCAAAAATGAGGTGTGAAGAGCTGTGGAACAATCGTGCACACACGGAGCCGGACTGATGTTATCTTCCCTTTCCCACGATAACACCTGGGGATTGGCCGGTCTGAACCGTCCGGATGAACTGTGGGGTGGGGTTTGCTTAGGGACACTTTAAAATATTGATCTCTAAGGGAATCCCTCAGATCCTGTCTATTATGCCTGCTATCAACTACTCTTAATAAGAGTTCCTGTTGGAAGAAATTGTTTCCAAGAGTTCTGCTTCCTTAAGATGTGGGATTGAAGTTGGTCCTTACAATACAGGTATAGTATAGGTGGTACCTTGCTCAATAGTAGCAACTGTGAGAGGGATCTCGGAGTCCTAGTGGACAATCACTTAGATATGAGCCATCAGTGTGCTGCAGCTGCTAAAAAAGCCAACACAGTGTTAGGCTACATTAACAGAGGGGTAGAATCAAAAACACGTGAAGTATTGATACCACTTTAGAACGCCTTGATAAGGCCACACTTGGAATACTGTATCCAGTTTTGGTCACCACGATGTAAAAAAGATGTTGAGACTCTAGAAAGAGTACAGAGAAGAGCAACAAAGATGATTAGAGGTCTGGAGACTAAAACATAAGTGTCAGAATCCAATTATAATTCCTTTCTATCTATCTTCTCTGATCTAAAAACCAATTCTTGCCCTCCCTTGGATTCTGCCATACTCCCAAGGGGGAGGGGGGAATATGCATGCGGGTCTATTACTTTCACTTCCTCTATTCACTACAAAGTAACCTTTTGTTTATTCGCCTTGTGTCTGCTATCCATTACAATATAACAAATTGCCTTTTATCCTATGTCCCTCTGAACTTTTCTTCCTTACCGGGCAACTAGAAAAAGGGGTGTGTGTGAAAAAGACACAGACCTCCGGAATCTGGCTTATTTCTCCATCATCAAAATAAACTCTGAAGAGCTGGTGAGTGATCGTGGAGCCGGATTGATGTTATCTTTCCTGGATTTAACACCTAGAGAATTGCCGGCCTGAATTGGCTGGAAGGAATGTGGGGAGGAGTTTGCTTAGGGACACTTTAAAACATCGATGTATAAAGGAATCCCTCAGATCCTGTCTATTATGCCTACTATCAATTTCTATTAATAAAAGTTCCTGTTGGAAGAGATTGTTTCCAAGAGTTCTGCTTTCTTAAGATGTGGATTGAAGTGGTTCCTTACAATAGGGAACGGTTGCTGGAATTGGGTATGTCTAGTTTAATGAAGAGAAGGACGAGGGGGGACATGATAGCAGTGTTCCAATATCTCAGGGGCTACCAGAAAGAAGAGGGAGTCAAGCTATTCTCCAAAGCGCCTGAAGGCAGGACAAGAAGCAAGAGATGGAAACTAATCAAGGAGAGAGCAACCTAGAACTAAGGAGAAACTTCCTGACAGTTAGAACAATTAACCAGTGGAACAACCTGCCTCCAGAAGCGGTGAATGCTCCAACACTGGAAGTTTTTAAGAAGAGACTGGACAGCCATTTGTCTGAAATGGTATAGGGTTTCCTGCCTGAGCAAGGGGTTGGACTAGATGACCTCCAAGGTCCCTTCCAACTTTATTATTATTATTATTATTATTATTATTATTATTATTATTATTATTATTATTATTATTATTATTATTATTATTATCATCATCATTATCATCATCATCATCATCATCATCATTATTATTATGTCTATTTTTTTCATATGAACCATCTCAGCACTTTTACATTTCTTAAGGAATAGATAAAACAGTGAAAAAAAGAAAGGAGAGCAAGAGTAAAGAAACAAAAAATAGCATACTAGTTAAAATATATATCCCTCCTAAGCTAATATATATTTGTTTCCAAGATTTCTTATTCTTTTTAATCATGATTAAAAATATGTTTAATCTTTAAATATTCCATTTAATACATCTAGTCATCTAGTCCTTTAACTCTTATTCAAAACATTTTTATCCATTATAATTTTCTTAAATTCAATTACATTTAAATATCTAAAACATTTCCTTTATCTAAGCCATTTCAACTTTTTTATATTACTCATATCAAGAAATAGAATAAAAAAGGGAAAAAGCATACTATATTATTTAGGGGATTCATCCCTCTTAGAATGACATATATATCCCGACTTCCAGTTTGCCATCGCAGCGTTGGCGGACGCATGGAGGTGAGCTCTGTCTCCAGCATCTGGTTTTATCCCGCTGGGGGACCCTGAAAAGGGTCAAAAGCTGCCTTGTAGGGGCGACGAGCAAAGAGAGGACCCCCGCTTGATCGCAGAAGGACGGCAGCCCTTCCGCTTGATCTGGGGCAGCTCTTCAAACCAACGGGAAAAAGATCGGCCATAGCAATATGCCCCATCACTCAGCTGCTGACAGCCGAAGTCAAACGTACTACTTACTACCACATTGAAAGCAACGCGGATGAAGCTGGGTGAGATTTTATCTTCTCTTTACCCTAAGTACTTTCCTGTAAAAGCTTTTTGAAGTATCTTCCCCCTGTGAGGAGAGAGGGAAGGGAATTTCTATCCCACCCTCTAAGAATAGTGGCGTCTGACTACCCAGGGGAATCAAGCATCAAAAAGAACAATTCTAATCAAATTGGATTTACATGCTTCTGAAACTTGGGGACCCAAAAGTGTCCTATTTTTACTGAAAATTCTTGTTATTATCTGCAAAAAAGAAATAACATTGGAAAAGAACCTAGAAAAATTCAGGACTTAAAAACCTTAAACGCTACCAGTGACATCTTGTGGTGAAGCTTGGTATGGCAATTTGTTATTTCCTAAAAAGAGACTTGGCTCATGGCACAGACCTAGCTAGATAAGACTTTCCTGACCTTGGCACTATCAGCGAGAGATTCAATTGTAAGAGAACAGTTGGGCAGTGAAATTGGCCTACTTGAACTGTGAATGTAAACTCTTATTGGCTTTTGCTTAACAAACAACTTTTACTAGAAAGATTGTTCACAAACACGCGAAAGAAATGGATGAAGACCAGAAAAAATCCTTTCCATGCTAAAAGCAATACACAAAACTATCCTTTCAGCTTGTGAGAAAATGAGACCTAAAATAAAACACCAAGACACCAGCTTAGATGCACAAAGCCAAATTTTGATTGCAACTAAAGAATCAATAATGCAGAAGACAACAGAAGAAATGGAACAACTAAATATTAAGACAGAGGATTTAATTGACCAACAAGTACAGCTGATGGATAATTCAGACAAGGAATTGACAATACTGAAAATAGAAATGACTTTTTATACAAACCAGAAGAAGTTTGAGAAAGAAGAACAGATTGAATTGAAGATAAATGTATCAAAGCAAATATGGGGGACTGGAATAACAGGGCGACAATTTAATGAATACAAATGGGCCAGTTCTTCCAGAAACCTGGCAATTAAATGGTCTCCTTTAATTCAAATAACATATATAAAAATGGAGGGAGATGTATTTGATGATCTAAAAGCGCTGATATGGAAGCCTAGTTGGCAAAGGAAGAAAGCTAGAATAAGGTTGAAAAAATTGGGGTTTTGATTAATTAGAGAGGATTTTATATTGTCAATTAGAGGGTTAAAAGGAGATGTTGAGATAAGGGGAATTTTGGTTATTAGATTAAAAATATTTGGAAATTAGTGGAAAATAAGGATTTGATTTGTTTAATATTGAAAAATTAGACTTAAAAGGGAAATGAAAATTAATTATCAGGAATATGTTTGATTTATTGATTAACCCAGGCAATATATATAATGGCTTTGATCTATCTAAGGGGATATTCTATTATTAAGTAGATGATTTATTATGGTGAGAAATAGAAAATGTTTAGGAAATAGAACAAGATTACTATTCTGCCTCACATAGAAAAGGCTGCTAGGTTCCACTTGAGACAGATAGATAACTCGGTGAATAAGTCAAACAAAGATTACCTTTATTTCCAGGTATCCTCAAAACATTAACTCATGGTTATGTAGAAGTTCTTCCAGAATGTAGGTAGTAATATGGGCTCATTTCACAGGTAAATGAACAATGGATTTTCCCTCTTCTGTGTAACCTTACATGTTGTTGGAGATCTCAGCCATATGGCTAGGACTTATGCAGGCAAGTAGTAAAAAACCTGGCATGTAACAGGATGTCTGGTCATAAACACAAGCTCCTCCCACTGACTAGATAAACTAGGATTAACTGACTGCTAAAACTACATTACCCATAAGCCATCTCTTAAGGAAACAGCGTTTAACCCTTTAAATGCTAAATACACTAACACAATTCTTAAGCTAACTGACTGGTCCAGCACACTCCCCACTTGGAAATATAAATTTCCACTATTAACTGACTAGAATAAGCAAAAAACGTAGCAACAAAACATGCATAACTATAACTGAGATAAACAAAGGCATTACATCAAACAATGCAATTATGAGGTAAACATAATATACATAGTTCGAGGATCAAACTTCAAGTTCAGTCTTCTTCAGCAACAGAACCAAGTCGGTGATCGATCTGGTGTAAAGCCTTTTAACGAGAGTCTTTGAGTCATGATCTGACTCATGTGGCTTCACGATCTGGACCTCGACTTGGTGAACTAGTCCATCAGAACTGGGTAGGGCCCTGTGCACAAGTCTCATGAGCCAATAGTTCTGGTATGCGCCCTTGTCTCTCAGCAAGACAAGGTCTCCTAGGAGAAACTGGAACAAAAAATTCGCAGGAACAAAAGGAGCTGGAACCACAGGATTCTCAGGAACAGAAGAAGCTGGAACCACAGGATTCTCAGGAACAGAAGAGACTGGAACCACAGGATGAGCATTGACGATGGCTGCTACTTCTGCCATGAGGATAGTGAGGACCTCATGTGTCAGCATGGGTATCTTTGTCAACATAGAGTCCATGATTTTGCTGGGCACACCAATCATGCGCTCCCACGCTTCTCCCATGTGGGATGCATGGGGAGGATAATTTTTGGCCTTCAGGTATTTGTCAATTACTGGTTCATGACAAATGCCTTCAATAGTCTGTAAGTCCTTGCAGGTTCCTACAAAGTTGGTTCCTTGGATGCTAAGACAAGTGAACAGGACAATTACTGCTATGCCCAGTACACGGGGTCTCCGTTTGGAGGAGCGTTTGAAGCGGGCTGGTTCTAGGAAACGGCTAGAAGGCTGTTTCTCTGTCTCTTTGCCCATTGTGGACAAGCAGATGGTCTGGATGGTCATTTCCTTGTCCTGTCTGCAAAATTTATTGGATGCCTGAGATTGAATGTTGTCATTGTTATGGTTCCGAAGGAAGATGCTTTTCAAAGAATTATGAGGCTTTGTTTCCCTTTTAGAATCTTTATTTTGCAAACATAGCTTCGGCACATACAAAGCGGATGCCAGAATCTGAATTTCTCTGGCTTGCGTCTATCTTTACTTGCTAAACCATTCCCTTATTTTACTGTCATAAATGACGTCTTCCAATTAGGCTGGAGGCCAAAGATTCACTTCCGTTCCTCTCCCGCGCTTTCCTCATAAATCTCCTCCCTTTCTATGTCATCTGAGTTAACTCTAAAAATACCAGACAGTACTGCATATCTTGTCAATGCAATAATATCCTATATTAACAGTGTTGACATCTGGCCCCCCTTACAAAAAGGACAGATCATGTAATGTAAACAAAAGCATATATTAATTGCTAGTTTTTGGTTTGTTGGGATGTTTCGTATGAAACCTTTTGATGAGCCTGTCAGCTTTCACCTCACTGGATTTCACCCAAGTGGCCTCAGACAACGGGTATCCCTTCCATTGTACTAGGTACTGCAATTTCCCTTTAAAAATTCTAGAATCAAGAATATGTTTCACTTCATAATGGGTCTGCCCCGCAACTACGAGGGGCCCAGGTGCTTTCTTCGGGGGAGGTCTTAAAGTGGAGCCCCGATAAGGTTTTAATAAGCTACTGTGGAAGACAGGGTGACACATTGGTCAAGTGTCTGGGAAGCGGTTGGCACTTGGGGATATTCAGGTATTGGACTGAACTCTTTGCCTGTGGCTACTCTGAAAGGTGTGTAGCCAGTGCTGCTGTGTACAGAATTATTGTACGCCACCTCTGCAAAAGGGAGGAGGTCAGTCCAGTTCGTCTGTTGATAGGACACGTAGCATCTGAGATATTGCTCCACCATTTTGTTAGCGGCTTCTGCAGCTCCATTGGTGGCTGGATGAAAAGCAGATGATAAGCCTTGAGATGATCCAATTAATTTAAGAAAACTCCTCCAAAACATTGCTGTGAACTGCACCCCCCTGTCTGAGATTAGTCGCTTAGGGGCGCCGTGCAGTTGGTAGATATGTTTCAGGAACAATTTAGTCAGTCGTTGGGCAGATGGGAGCCCTTTGCAGGCAATGAAATGAGCCTGCTTCAAAAACAGGTCTATTACAGTCCAGATGACAGTATTTCCTCTACTTTCAGGTAGGTCTATGATAAAGTCCATAGCTATTTCTTCCCAGGGTTGGGAAGGGTCTGCCACCGGCTGCAGTAATCCAGGGGTTTTCCCCGGTATTCTTTTCATTGTAGCACATACAGTACAACTCTTCACATAGTTTTCCACATCTCATTTCAGTCCCGGCCACCAAAATTGCCGGCGGGTGAGATGTAGTGTTTTTAGATATCCAAAGTGTCCAGCCTGCTTTACATCATGGCTGTGTTTGAGAGCATTGAGATGGAGGGATTCGGGCAAATACAGTTTCCCCCCTTTGTAAGCCAAACCATCCCGGCATGTTAAGGAGGTTTGATTATCTTTGAACCATTGATCAGCGAGGAGCTCTCATTTTATTTTCTTTGCTCCAGGGTCATCAGGATTTGGGATCCTGTGAGGCGTGATTTGTGCAGCAGGTTGTGGATTGAAGATAATCGCCTCATTGACTTCTTCATGTTCGCTTTTGTATTGGGGCAATCTCGATAGCACATCAGCTAGGAAGTTTTTTTTCCCTGGTATGTACTTTAGAGTAAAGTTGAAGTGGTTAAAGCACTGTGCCCACCGTACTTGCTTTGGGGACAATTTGCGTGGAGTTTTCAGTGTCTCTAGGTTTTTGTGATCTGTCCATACTTTGAATGGCACCTTGCTCCCCTCCAGGTAGTGTCGCCAGTTTAACAGCCCCCATCTAATTGCGAAGGCCTCCTTCTCCCATATTGCCCATCTCTGTTCACTTTCCGTGAATTTTTTGGAGGTGTAGGCGCAGGGTTGCAGGACTCCCTTCTTGTTCTTTTGAAGCAATACAGCTCCAACTGCCACATCACTGGTGTCAGCTTGAATTACAAAGGGCTCCCCTAGGCAGGTGTGGTTTAGGACCGGTTCAGCAGCAAATAGTCTCTTTAAATTCTCAAAAGCTGTTTGAAAGTTCATAGTCCATGCTAATTGTTGGCCTGGTCACAGCTTCCCTCCTCTTTTGCCTGTTTTGATTAAATTTGTCAGGGGTAGGGCAATCTTGGCATTGATGGTAGAAGTTGGCAAAACCTAGAAAGCTCTGGAGCTGTTTGCGGGTTTGGGGGGGCTGCCATTCGATTATAGCTTTCACCTTGGCTGGATCCATCTCAATGCCTTCGTTGGAGATTCTGTAGCCGAGATAATCTAATCGGGTCTGGTGAAATTCACATTTTGACAATTTGGCATAAAGCTTGGCATTCAATAGTTTCTTTAACACTTCTCTCACCAGCTTTATGTGATCAGTCATATTTGTGCTGTATATAAGGATATCGTCGAGGTATACCAGAACCCCTTTGTACAGGTGATCATGTAGGACCTCATTAATCAACTGCATGAATACGGCTGGGGCCCCCTGTAGTCCAAATGGCATGACTTTTAACTGATAGCTCCCCATAGGACAGTTGAAGGCAGTTTTCCACTCATCTCCCTCCTTTATTCTCACTCGGTAATATGCCTCTCTCAGGTCTAATTTAGTGAAGACACTCCCCTTAGCCAGATGGGTTAATAAGTCCTTTAGGAGGGGGAGGGGTATTTGTTTGGCACACTCACAGCGTTGAGACCCTTATAGTCTATGCAGAGACGAAGAGACCCATCTTTTTTTTCTTTAAATAACACGGGGGCTCCCACGGTTGATTTGGCCCGTTCAATGAACCCCCTCGCTAGGTTCTTATTCACATATTGCTGCATCTCTTCCATTTCGAGGGGGTCATAGCATACATTCTCAGGCGTGGGAGCTTGGCTCCTGGCACCAGTTCGATAGAGCAGTCATTGGGCCTGTGAGGGGGTAGGACATTGCATTCATTTTCACTAAATGCCTCTGTTAAGTCCCGGTATTCATTGGGGATGAGTGATTCATCTGGTGACGGTGAGGCATCTATGAGTGCTCACTCATTAGGTGGCCTAAAGTGTCCTGCAACGTCAGTTGAATCAGTGGGAGGCTCAGGCCCTATAGGTAGTCTCACAATTCTCATTCCTTTCTCCCACCAGATAAATGGCTTCCATTTGTCCCACCAGGCTAAGCCTAGAATCACAGTCTCAGTCATTTTTGGGCCCACCAGGAACCGAATAAATTCCCAGTGCGCACCTATTTCTAGGCGTAAAGGCTCAGTTAATTGTGTGACTAAAGTCCCTCCCATCAGGGAGCCATCAGCTTGCTCGAACCTCACAGGTTTGGAGAGTTGCTTTGCCCATATGCCCATTTTCATGGCAAAGGGTAGGCTAATAATGCATCGGGTGCATCCAGAATAGATTAGTACGTTTAAGTCTATTTGTGGCCCCAACTTAGGGATTATAAGCTTGGTGGGCAGTGAAAAAGATGGGATTTGTCGACTCACCTCCAAAATAGCTTTAGAGTCCCGATTAAATAGATATTTGTGGTCCAAATAGTTCAAAAAAGATTTTTTTCCTGAAATTTATAATTCTCTCTTTGTCTACAGCCCAGATTATTGTCTTTTTTTTGTCACAGCTGTTCTTTGTTGTTAAAGCTTTGAAGGTCACAAACACAGATTAGCTTTTCCCAGGTTTTGCCAAGTCTTATATTAAAGTCATAGCTGTCATAGTCTTCATCCACCACTAGGTGTCAGCATCTATTTGTTTTTCAATTTCCAAAATGAACAATTATCTTTAGAATGAGAGTCAACAATTTTAGATTTATCCAGATTTAAGTTTTAAATTTCAGGTTTTATATTTATTTCACTTCCATATATTTTGATCCCCCATAAAAAGATTAATTCGCCGCTTCCATTAGTATAAGGTTGGGGCGGAAATCCCCCTCCTTCCCTTTTGGAGGTATTTTGCTTCTTGGGGATCTTTTCCAGGAAATTAAATATAGAATAGAAAAGAGAAGATCAAATTCCTCACCCGGTTTGAAGCACGCTATTCACAGTTGTGCTGGTTAGTATTTTTGGACTTCGGTTGCAAGTAGCTTGGGCTGGTCGATGAAGTACGGCGAGCCTTTCTCCTGCCGAGTTAGAAGGCTTTCCCCAAGTTGAACAGAATGACCGCTGTCGTTCCAGAATTGCTGGGGCACTCTTCTTTCTTCGCCGCCTCTCCGGGGTGACTTAGACCCATTTAGGGTCCCCTGGCAGGGCGAAATTAGCCGTGAAAGTGCGGAGAATCCGCAAGCCCATGACCGGTCGCTACCACGCAAAACCGGAAGTCTCGAATCTTACCAAATCTTTTTATGAGGCATATTGTAAATAGAACTGCACTCTTTACATTTGATTATTATCTTCTATTTCTCTTGAAGACGTTGTTGATTTTGCTAATAGTGACTAATATCCTTGTTCCACTTCAGCTTTGAGAGAGTGCTGCGAGGCTACCTTTAATCCTTAAAAAAAAGTAGATTGAGGTATCTGCTTATAACAAATAGGATTGGATTGATTTGGCCCACCCAGTGGAAAGCCCCAGCGAAATGGACAAGATCTATGGGCTTATGAATCTCATATTGGGTGTCTTCAGTCAGTTTGTAACACTTTAAAATCAAAATTTTAATCACAATTTTGCTATTCATTCCAGAAAAAGCATTTATTCGCTGGGTCTTCATTTCGCCATAGTAGCTTCTTCATAAGTTCTGATTATTATTATTTTTTTAAAAAAATGTTGCTCCAAGTTTTTAATATTTGCTAATTAAATAAAAATATTTACCATATTTTCTATTTCTCAGATTCAAAATGCTACCATGAAATTTGATAGTAATCAAAGGTTAGCATGGATTTTTAAGGATATCACCAACATTTTAGAAGATGTAATTACATTAAATTAGTGAAAGTTCCCACAGTGGTTTGCTATTGTTAAATCAATGAGTCAGAGAGTCTCAGCCAGTGTACAACCACTTATCATTTTTTTCTTTTCATCTAAATCTACATTAATCCAAGCATTGACTATCTGAGACTTCTAATATTATATCTTCCAATGTTCTCTTGATGCAGAGAACCACCAGCTGTTCTATACAACTGGAATTTATTATATAACCTTCTATCTAGGTACTCTATCACATAGGATGTGCAATTATATATCTCCTTATGCCACATATTATCCAGCAATATTTTCAAATTTCATTTACTGCTAATATAGAATTATATAAACTGAAGGATGATTTGATGAATTCTTCAAATTTATCTTTTCATTTATCTTTCTGATCCCATCATTTCTAGAGCTTGGCAGAGTGAATATATATATGTATATAATGGTCCATATGGTTTGAACCTTAATGTCATAACATTAAAATAAAATGTAAGTAGCGAACCTAACATGCTTATTTTTGGATTATCTGACTCAGTGATGCTCATTGCTTTATATATAAACTCTTTGTGTCTTTTGGCTTTAAATAAACAATAATAATTAGTTTTATTTGTGCCTTTATGTATCTGCATATGATGTCATGCTTCTGAACTAATAATTTCTAATTCTCCTCAAAATACATCATTTAAATTCTTAAATTGGATACTGTAGGGATGATACATAATTGGGGACTGTTTCTAAACTGGCTAATATCTAAAAGCCATATGTAACATAATATCAGTGAACATTAGCAAATGTGAATTTTTACTATCAGATAGTTAAAAAATACTGAGCATGCTGTTCCCTTTCAGAATAAACAATATTATGCAAAACATAAGAAAAGAATATGAAGTAATAAACTAAAATAATTAATTGATGAGATATAGCTAAAACTAATTCATGCCAACACCATTCATTAAACCTTTCCATACCTTTCTTTCTTTGCAAATCATAGTTGCTTTCTCCATGTCCATACACTACTTTGTCTACTGCCTTTTGTTCTTTAAACTCAGCAATTTCTTTTTGAGGATCTCATCAACTTCATCCAACCATGACTTTCTGTGTCTTCCCCTTCAGTTAGAGCCATTCGCTCTTTCTTTATATATATATTTATATATTTGTTTTGTTATTCATTCTGTCTACATAACCAAACCACCTCAACATCCTTTTTTTTCATACTGGTCACTTACTTTTGTATTCAGTTTATGTCCAGCTCTTGCTTCTTTTAACAAAGAGCGTAGAAGCATATTCTTATATACAGAATTGTTTGCTTTTTTTTTTTAAATTACATTTCATGTATTTGAAATAAAATGATTTCTAATCAGTTTTCTCACCAGTCACCATTATCATTCATTACTGGGTTTCCAAATGGTCCAGACACTTTTATGTACTTTCTCATCTTCTTCTCACCCATCCAAAAACTATGTTTTTCTCTGAATCACATTCAGGTAGAATGCTGCCCAATTTTTCCCAGAATTTATAATTTTATATGAATCTAGATGGCACCAAAACCATCATTTTCTTTTTAAAAAGTCATAGAATGCAGCAAACCATCTTCAGTGATATCACACCACTTACAATGTTCGTGCCAAAGATAATGTTGCTCACTTGAGGCATATCTTGAAATATGGCAACCAAAGGCATTACAAATAAAGTATGTTCATGCTATTCTATGCAGACTAGATATCACCTTGTAGATATCACCTTGTAAGTCAACATGCTGTTGCCCACATTCCATCATCTACCGGTAGGTACAAGCTTTATATTGATACATAAGTTAGATTGCAGTTAGTTTCAGGACAGAGTGAATGACAATGAATCTGGAGAGCAATATCTGCAAACATTGAAATACAAAATCTAAAACAAATCTAACAATCAAAAACAAATATTCAAAATTATAAAAGGTCCAAAGTTCAACCACACTACTAAATCCAATGATTTTCCTGACATTTGACAAAAAGTTGCTATGTCACTTTTCCTCCGAGTCTTCTCATTTACATTATCTGTGCAACTCCAGGGAGTAGATTAATATGAGCCTGTCTGTCCGCTCTGCTATTCTACTTTCTCAGGACAGCAGAACATGCAAACTGATGGAGTGTTATATAGTCTGTGAAAGCTTATGCAGAAGCTTTCTTCATCTATCATCAGGATGAGTAACTATATGCCATTTCTAGCAGAATGAGATTATGCTGCCAAACTTCAGAAATGAAATGGCAGAATTTTAGAAATATGATTCTAGGCCTTTCTTGGGGTTTTAGCCAATCAGGAGGAGAAGGTGCTTAAGGGTAAGAATGACAACAGCATACTTCTGCTCTGTTTCCCTTTTCACCTATTACACAAACATACACACATTAGAAATAGGTAAAAATTAATAACAATCAGCCATCCTTTTGCCAATATCAGTGCATCATCAGACGGTATTCTGTAGTTCTAGCATGCTTGATGTAGATCACGGCTAGGCAATTTGTTGTCCTCCAGTTATTTTTAGCCTAGTTATCATCAGCCCAACCATCATGGCTTGTTTCAAAGGACTGTGGAAGTGGTCATCTGAAATGTGGAGGACAGCAGTTGCCTTTCCCCATATAATTATTTTTTGTCTCTGAGTTATCAAGCATCCAAATACTAAAAGACTCTTTGAAGGCCTCAGTATACCCATAACATCCCTTGTCAGTACTTAAGGCAAAATATCCAGTCTATCAAGCATGATGATTTCAAGCTGCAGTATAAAGTATCTTAATGGAGAAGATAAAATGACATGGTTAAAAAAAAGTCACAGTAATATAAAGTAGTTCACATTCTAATCCACGGGTATCAACTCGCGACGTCATGTGACGTGTCACGACGTATTGCGACATATCGCAACTTTTTTCCCATTGCCGGCAATGGGGTGGGTGCGGTTTTGACGTGACACATCTGGCCTGCAGGCTGGCAGTTTAACACCCCTGTTCTAATCAATCTGGATTCTTTTTTTCCTCACATGTAACCCATGTGTTAAAAGCACACTATTTTATATTAATTATTGTACTGGACCTATCCTGAGATTCTGACTGCCATATTGTACCTTCGATAGGATCATTTACTAGCGCTGCTCCTGTTGAGCATAGTTCATAAAGCATCTTGATATTTTGTCCCTGCTGGGAAGTTCTTGCTTTTTCCAGGTTCCTTGACTCTCTGGTCTTCTTTTAATCACCTTTAACTGGTTGCATGCAATCACTTCTACCCTCACCCTTCTTTACCCACCTTATGAAAAATGAGATTGCTCTCTGCAGCTGTCAAGAGTCTGCATGGCCCAGATTATGCCTCAGTGAATACATAAATATGCTGTTGGACTGAAGCTTCTTCTGAACCCTGAAAGGCTAGTGCAGAATATAAATTATCCTGCAAGAAGGGAGAGTTTCTGCTCCTGAGCTGGCTGCTGATCTCCCACTGATTGAGAAGAGATACGAAACAACCTGGTTGCCCCAGATGGTCTACTCACTTGTAATAAACACATCAGTTTATTCAAACAAGAAAGTCATATATTTTTTTAGAAATCATAGATATGTAAAATATATTTACCACATAGCCATTAAAATTAATGCATGTGTGTGTGTGCATATTAAATGATTAGATAAATTAAAAAGAGCATCTCATCCTCAAAGTGAAGATTCTACAACATTTATTATATAGTCTTATGTAAATGTAAGCTTAACTGCAGCACCCCAAAAGCCAACTCTATTACCTTAAGGATAAATGAAAGATTTAGTTCATCACGTTCATGATTTAAAAACTTAAATTTCATTGGTCAAGTAAACGCATTATATAACAAGCCCTTTAATATCACTTTCCACTTTAATACATTGAAATCCTGGAGGTGAGGTGGTGAAGAAAACTCATAGTTTCAGGAGAAGGAATATTTGATCTGGACCAATTCTGGCATGAGAAAACCATTTAGAGGGGGCTTGAAGAGTATATTATCAACAAGATTAGACCATTTAACTCACTTTTACACACCTCCTCACTGTATCCAGTGAGCAAAAATATTCATGTTTACTGTAGACACAGCTCAGTGATCTGAAGTGTATGGAATTTCCTTTGCAATTCTATAACTTTAAATTGAAGATAGGAAGTTGAACATTTGATTGAATGTATGAGTATCCAAAATCATTTGTTCTGCACACACTAAGCTAGGATCATGCAAAAGACAAACATTCATATTTGCATCTTTTCACACAAATTTGGTTTCAACACAGGCGGAGGGTCAGTTATTCTTATATCTAATGGGAACACTGAAAGCCTGAGTTAAACAGAAGTGCATTATAAATTATCTGCTTGTTCATAGCTTTATTGGCTAGCACATTTCATTTCCTGTTTCACTTCATGAAATTCATATTTGCAAATTCTGCAGCCATCAAGACTTGGCAAAGCAGATAAATTAAGAAGCCCCTCTAGGGAAAGTCCAGACCAGGTGACTTCTTCAAAGTTACCCTTTGTCTCGGCAGGACTTTTCCAGGTAGGGTTGGTGTGGGATACTTACTATATGTTTTCCAGCCCTTGACAGTGTTGTGTGAACCCCTGACTATATGAATCCCATCCATTTTTTGTCTCTGTGCAACTTGGACTTTCACTTAATTTCCATTTAAATGAAGCTACCTGTCAGAATCCAGTTAGATTTCCTTTCTATCTTCTCTGATCTAAAACCAATTCTTACCCTTTCTTGGATCCTGTCATACTTCCAAGGGGGAGGGGGGATATGCATGCGGGTTTTATTACTTTCACTTCCTCTATTCACTACAAAGTAACCTTTTGTTTATTCGCCATCATGTCTGCTAACCATTACAATATAACTATTTGCCTCTTATCCTACGCCCCTCTGAACCTCTCCTCCTTACTGGCCAGCTAGGAAAAGGGGGGGTGAAAAGATACAGCTATCCAGGATCTGGTTTATTTCTCCGTCATCAAAATAAGGTGTGAGGAGCTGTTGAATGATCGTGCACAACGGAGCCGGATTGATGTTATCTTTCCTGGATTTAACACCTAGAAATTTGTGGGTCTGAATCGCCCGGAAGAACTGCGGGGTGGGTGTTGCTTAGGGACACTTTAAAACATCGATTTCTAAGGGAATCCCTCAGATCCTGTCTATTATGCCTACTATCAATTTCTATTAATAAAAGTTCCTGTTGGAAGAGATTGTTTCCAAGAGTTCTGCTTTCTTAAGATGTGGATTGAAGTGGTTCCTTACATTAGACAGGATCTGCAGTAATAGTCAACCTGGAAGGAAGAACCTTGCCAGGGGACTTTGCAAAAAATACAATGTCAGACGATGAGGCAGGGAAGGAAGGAAACCCCACGGAAAGGGAGCCTTCCCCCCGACTAAGAACCTGCCAGCTGTCGTGATCTGAAATGTCAGACTCCTCAGGAGAAGAAGTGGTGGAGACATGCAACCACAAACCTCGATGGTCAATGGGCATTGGAAAGAAAGGCGAGTGGGAAAAGAGATCGGGAAAGGTGACCCTGAGATGGGGCAGCCACCGACCAGAATGGAAGCAGGAGATGGAGAAATTCCTGCATGTTAGTGAAGAGGAAGGAAGTTGTGCACAACACTCAAACTGGGTCCTAGAGAAAGCCATTGACCTGATGAGAAGAACCCTTGGCTCTCTAGGGGAGGAGAAATCAGAGCCCCGTGGCTGCACCAGCACCTGGAGCTGTAGCTGGAGAGACACTGAGGGGGAATCGGAACCTGTAGTCCCGGGGACGTCCGCTGAACCAGCAGCGACCACTTCAGCAGCCCCCACTCCCCGCCGACCCACAGATGGCGATCAGGATGGAAGACAATACCACCGATGGCGAAGGCACCGATCCATTCAAAGATTCCCGCCACTGGACGCGAAATTCAAGGGGGAGCCTACACGCTTGGGGTTTTTTCTAACCCAAGTCCTCAGCTATATGGAAGAATACGGGCGGCACATCCCCAGCAACAAAGCCCGTATCCGTATCGTGCAATCTGCTCTGGATGGACCCACCGCAGATTGGGTGGTGAACTTGCATGATTCCAACGCCCCAGAGCTCAATGACTTCAACCGTTTCATGTCCTTTCTGAGAAGGCGATTCGAGGACCCCCTGGCTGATTGCAAAGCCCATGAAAGAATCAAAATGGTGAGGCAGGACAGACACCCAGTAGCCGAATATACACAAGAATTCCGGACCATTGCCAGCAAGCTGAACTGGCCAGAAGACATCCTCCTTAGCCATTTCAAGGATGGCCTAAATTACCACCTGTATGATGTTTGCCTGCCCCAGGGGGACCCACACCAACTCGATGAATAGTACGTCCTGGCAGAGGAAGCAGAGATCGAACTACTGAAGAGACACTGCCGAGGAAAACCATGGGGCCGCTCGCCGCCTGAGCCGACGCGTGAGCCAGAGAAACCATAGGCTACAGCCAAGAAGCCAACAGGCTGTTTCAAATGCGGGAGAGAGGGGTATCAGGCCATAGAATGCCACTCAAAAGCCCCTTAGCACAACCCAGACCGATCACTGGCCAGGAAGTCCGAGAAGTCCCCAGCCAAGCCAAAAGAACCTGCCATGAGAGCAATAGAGGCTGTGGAGTCTCCAACCTCTGCCCAACATGGGGAGGGAACTCCAGCCTACACCACAGGGTTGGTAGACACCTCAGACGACAGCTCGGAGGGCGAACCCCTGGTAAGTGGACCCATCACACCCCTTCTCAAGACAGTGACTATATTAATTCCCTCCATGCCAAAAGCTGTCAAAGTGAAAGCCTTAATAGACTCTGGTTGCACCCGCTGCCTCATTAGCCCGACACTAGTGGGGAATCTCGGCATTCTGGTGAGGAGACTAAAACAAGCAATCTCATTTGGCCAGTTAGATGGGTCCATAGCAGGGGAGGTGCCAGCTACCCTAGCCACTTTACCAATCCACCTATCCCTGGGAAATCATGAGGAAGACATAACATTTGTAGTGACCTCAGGCATGGAATGCCCAGTGATCCTAGGGCTGGAATGATTAAACAAATGGAACCCCTGGGTAAATTGGAGGATGGCAGAAATCAATTTCCTGAAGGAGGACCCTATGGACTTAAAACCCCTACCAAAATTAAGAACGGAAAAAGCGTCAATGGGAGAAGAAAAGGGGCTACCCGAAATACCAGAGGAATACTGAGACCTTGCTGAAGTTTTCAGTGAGGAGAGGGCGGATGTGCTCCCCCCTCACAGACCCACGGATTGTGCCATAGAATTCAAGCCCAGAGCAAAACTCCCGAAGCCCAGACTATACTCCATGAGCCCTAAGGAGAAGGAGGAGATGGAAAGGTTCATAAATAAAAACCTAGAAAGGGGGTTCATCGAACCTGCCAAGGGTAAGGTAGCTGATCCAGTCCTCTTTAGAGAGAAGAAGGATGGCACTTTACGCTTGTGTGTGGACTACCGATCTTTGAATACAATCAGTGAAAGCAACCTATACCCCCTACCCCTCATGAAGCACATGTTATCCCACCTCTCGAAAGGAAGAATTTTCACTAAACTAGATCTAAGAGAAGCGTATTACCGTGTTAGAATTAAGGAAGGGGATGAATGGAAAACCGCATTTAATTGCCCAATGGGGTGCTACCAATTCAAAGTTTTACCATTTGGACTACAAGGGCCCCCCACAGTATTTATGCAATTAATGAGGTACTAAGGGTGCACCTATTTAAGGGGGTCCTGGTTTATTTAGACGACATCCTTATCTTCACTGAATCTAAAGAGGAACATGCCAACCTAGTCAGAGCAGTTTTAAAGAAACTGCGAGCGGCCCACCTATATGCCAAATTATCAAAATGCGAATTCCACCAGGAAAGAATAGACTACCTGGGCTATCGCATATCCTCACAGGGCATTGAAATGGACCCAGAGAAGGTCAGAGCAGTATTAGAATGGGCACCACCTGGCACAAGAAAGCAGCTACAAAGTTTCCTGGATTTCGCAAACTTTTACTGCCAATTCATTCCCTCATTTGCCCAGATAGCCCTGCCCCTCACGAACTTACTGAAAATGAAGGAAGAATCCTCAGTGAAACCTAGCCATCCACTAAAATGGACAATGGAATGCCAAGTGGCCTTTGAGAGATTAAAGAGACTCTTTTCTGCCGAACCCATACTGAGGCATACAGACATGGATAAGCCCTTCGTAATACAGGCGGATGCAAGTGATGTGGCAGTGGGGGCTGTACTATTACAAGAAAACAATGAAGGGGTATTGCAATCATGCACGTATACGTCCAAACTCACCAAAATGGAACAGCGCTGGCCCTTGTGGGAGAAAGAAGCATACGGGATATGTTGGTCATTACTTACGTGGTGCCAGTTCCTTGAAGGGAATAAAATCCCTTTTCAGGTGTGGACAGACCACAAAAACCTGGAAGCCTTGAAAACACCCAGAAAACTCAACCCCAAGCAAGCCCGCTGGTCTCAGCATTTTCACCAATTCAATTTTAAGCTCAAGCATTTGCCGGGGGGAAAGAACTTTCTGGCAGATGCATTATCTCGCATGCCCCAATATAACAGCATGCGGGCCACTGATTCTAAACCACTTATGGCAGAACCACAACTGGCAGTGCCAGTAACCACCAGAGCCCAAGCTAACTTAAAATCGCAGCTGGGTAGCCAAACCGGAATCAAATTCCAGAAAACTTTGGAAACAGATGAATGGTTCCAGAAAAATAGACACGTGTGCACAATCAAGGACGGACTGCCTTGGGTGGGGGAAAAGTTATATATACCAACCACCCAGAGGGTCATATTCATACAGCTTTGCCATGACACAAAATCAGCAGGGCATTTTGGATTTGTAAAAACATTACACTTAATTAAAAGGCAATTTTGGTGGCCATCCATGAAAAAGGACATAGAAAGTTATGTGGCCAGTTGCCCAATGTGCGCAACTGCTAAGAGGTTGCAAAGCAAATTGCCTGGACTGTTACAACCAGTGGCGAATCCCTCAGCCCCCTGGAGGGAAATAGCCATGGATTTTATAGTGGAATTACCAGAAAGCAATGGGAATACTGTCATCTGGATGGTCACGGACTTGTTTTCCAAACAGGTGCACTTTATCCCTTGCCAAAAGATTCCCACCGCAAAAGCCTTAGCGAAACTTTTCGTGCAGCACATTTACAGATTGCATGGGGCACCCCAACACATCATATCTGATAGGGGAGTGCAATTTACGTCAGCATTTTGGAAGGAATTTTTTCCCCTCTTAGGAACCACTCAGTGACTGTCATCTAGTCATCATCCTCAGGGGAACGGTTAATCAGAACGCTCGAATTCAGTACTTGAGCAATACTTAAGATGCTTTATTAATTTCCAGCAGACGAATTGGATGGACCTACTCCCTTTCGCAGAAGTTGCCTACAATAACGCAGTCCACTCCAGCACAGGCTACACTCCTTTCCAAATAGCCAATGGTCAAAGTTTCAACCCCATGCCACAACTAATCCCAAATGAACCAGAAATCCCATCACTGAAAGAATGGACAATTATAAAACACCTGGCCAATAGTTAGAAAAGCCTTAGACAAAGCTAGGCAAGCATACAAAGCACAAGCAGATAAAAAAAGAGTTGAACCCATACCATTCATTGTAGGAGAAATGGTATATTTGTCTACAAAATACCTAAAATCCCTACAACCCTGTAAAAAACTTGGACCAAAATATATAGGACCTTTTCCAATTAAAAGAATCATAAACCCAGTAACAGTAGAATTAGAATTACCCAAAAATCTCAGGCAAATACACCCAATTTTTCACTGCAGTTTGCTGAAAAGAGAACAACAGTCAACCTTACGACCAAAAATCCCCCCTCCACCTCCAATCATGGTGGAAGGAGAACAACACTTCAAAATAAAGGAAATCCTAGACTCTAGGAGATATCATGGGACAACTCAATACCTAGTAGAATGGAAACACCTCCCCTCCTCACAAAATGAGTGGGTCCATAAATGTCATGTCAGAGCCCCAAAACTGTTAAAGAAGTTTCATACAGAGTATCCTAACAAGCCAGACTTATTATACCTGTTTTGTTTTCTCTACAGGTGGATCTCTCTTATTTTTAAGGGGGGCAGGATGTCAGAATCCAGTTATATTTCCTTTCTATCTATCTTCTCTGATCTAAAACCAATTTTTACCCTTCCTGGATCCTGTCATACTCCCAAGGGGGAGAGGGGAATATGCATGCGGGTTTTATTACTTTCACTTCCTCTATTCACTACAAAGTAACCTTTTGTTGATTCGCCTTCATGTCTGCTAACCATTACAATATAACCATTTGCCTCTTATCCTATGCCCCTCTGAACCTCTCCTTCTTACCAGCCAGCTAGGAAAAGGGGGGTGAAAAGATACGGCCATCCGGGATCTGGTTTATTTCTCCGTCATCAAAATAAGGTGTGAGGAGCTGTTGAATGATTGTGCACAACGGAGCCGGATTGATGTTATCTTTCCTGGATATAACACCTAGAAATTTGTGGGTCTGAATCGCCCGGAAGAACTGTGGGTGGGGGTTGCTTAGGGACACTTTAAAACGTCGATTTGTAAGGGAATCCCTCAGATCCTGTCTATTATGCCTACTGTTCTGTTCGCAATGCAGACATGAAAACGAGGCAGTTGGTACAATAGATCAGGGCTTTTCAACCTTTTTACCGATTGTACCACTTTTAGGATATGGCAATATTCGAGTACCACCTAACAAGGTGTCAAAAAATTGGTGACAAAAAAAAAACCTGTTCAAAGTTGCAATTGCACTGAAATGACTTATGACCATTTTTCACACTTATGACCATTGCAGCAACAGGGTCATGTAATTTATATTTGGATGCTTGGCAACTGATTCATATTTATGATGGTCACAGTGTCCCAGGGTCATGTGATCCCCTTCTGCAACCTTTTGACAAGCAAAGTGAATGGCAGAGCTGCTGGTGGCCAACTGCTAAGGCGGGACTTCCTTCCCTCCCTCCCTTCCCTGCCTCCCTTTTTCTCATTCCCATCTCCTTCTGAAGGAAGAATTTGAAACCCCCGCCATATTTTCCCTCTTCCATATATTGATCAAACAAGGAAAAGCCTCCAGAGACAGAAAAGACAAGCTGCTGAGTGAACTAGCTTAAAAAGGCACTTCCCCTTTAAGAATTAGCTACTGGCTAGAAAGGAAAGTAAGGAGCCCAGCTGGCACTTAAAGAAGAAAAAAAAATGTAAGTACTGGCTGCTATCTAAGGCAGCCTCCCCAAATGGCTCCATTCATAAGTAAAATCTGCAGCTCCAGAGGACTCTCTCACTGTAAGTCTTTGCCTGTGCTGGCTCTTTCCCTTCCCCACTACACTTGGCTAGGCAGGGCTGCGTACCACCTGCCACTCATTAATGTACCACAAGTGGTACGCATACCACAGGTTGAAAAGCCCTGCAATAGATGACCTTTATTGTGTACATGCACTGAACAGAAGCAAGCGAGAAAATGGCAACATGCCCTTTTTATACTTCCCCTGCAAGGGGAGGCTCAACCAATGAATGCAGGATATTCTCCCGCCTCGCGCATGTGCACGAGGCTGGAGACAGCCTGTCTGGGTCCTGGGCAGACATATGGTCTGCCCGGGTCTCTACAACCGGTCCCGGGCAAACATGTGGTCTGCCCGGGTCTCTGCAGTTGTCCTGCAGGTTTCCTGCGCCTTGCTGATTGACTCAGCAAGGCCCAGGACACAACACCCCTCCCCCCTTGGCTTGGACAATGCCATCCCCGCCATTGACCAGTACCACATCACATTTAGTCCAAACCGCAGCCAGACTATTTCCCGTACCCCTTGTAACCTGGTTCCCATGGGATTCAAGTTAATCCACGTTCTTTCACTCTTAGATAACATGGGCCTCGCAGGATCGCACATACTCCTGCAAATATTTAGGCGGGGCCTTAATCCGCCCCGATCTTCGCGGATCCATGGTAGGGACGGGTGTGATGACATTTGGGGGAAGTGAATTGGGTGCCTGGAGTGCTGGCTCCCGGTTTGCGCACAACAAACCAGAACTTTGTCGCCCAGAAGACTCAGGGGTTCCCCCTAACTGCTGACTGGCTGGATCTGCTAAACCCAAACCAGATTTCCTTGGTGGGGTTGAGTTCCCCGAGTTCCTTGGTGGGGTGGAGTTCCCCGAAAACCTTGGAACTCCCCTTGGGAGCAATGTCCTTCAGGCCCAAGGCCAGCAGCAGGGGTGCCCTGAGTACCTGATTTACGGCCATTTGCCCCTAGCCAGGGACCTCTGCCAGAGTCAGGAGCCGCCTCCATGGCAAGACCCCCGGAGTCTATGCCAGAGTCAGGAGCCGCCTCCATGGCAAGACCCCCACCTGGGCCAAATTTGGATAAGCGCCCTCGTGGAGAGACTGTGGCCCACAATCGTAATTGGGGTCCCCCTCCCTCCCGAGAGCAGAGCCAGGAGTGGAAACGTGGCCAGGAAGCCTCCAGCGCAATTGGTCTATGTGGTGTCTAAGCACATGACCATCCTCCAAGGCCACTTTGTAGGACAGTGGCCCCGAGACCTTGCATACTACAGCAGGTACCCAGAGATGTCCCTGCCCATAGTTCCTTGCCCAAACTGGATCACCCACTTGGAGTCTCCTAGGTGCCCGTGGCTGCGACACCTGTGAAGCCACCCGGTCTGGGTGAAGCCTGTCCAGCTTTGTGATAAGTCTGCAACCCCAGCGGAGTTCAGCTGGGCTCTTTCCAGTAGCTGTGCATGGTGTGGTGCAGTGTGTGAGAAGAAAATCAGCTAACCTGATTTTTGCCAGGGTCCATGAGTGATTCTCTTTAATGCGTCTTTCGTGGTGCGTACCATGCGTTCAGCCTGACCGTTGGTGGCAGGATGAAAAGGAGCAGATGTGCATGCCGGATCATGTTGGCTTGGAGAAATGCCTGAAACTCAGAAGAGGTAAATTGTGGACCATTGTCTGATACTAGAACATCAGGAAGGCCATGGGAAGCGAAGATTCCTCTGAGCACCTGGGTGGTCCTGGCAGTAGTAGTGGAGGGCACAGGAATGACCTCTAGCCACTTGGAATGGCTATCCACGAGGAGGAGGAAGAATTGCCCCTGAAAGGGCCCAGCATAATCTATATGGACACGTGACCATGGAGTGAGTGTCTCCTCCCACCTATGTACAGGGGCCTGGGGCATTTCTGGCCATGATTGTTGGCACACTTGACATCCCTGAACCTGGGCCTCGATGTCCCTATTGAGGCCAGGCCACCAAAGATGGCTGCGCGCAAGCGCCTTCATCCTCACTATTCCTGGATGTCCTTTGTGAAGAGAGAGCAAGACTCTAGTCCTCAATGAGGCTGGGATGACTACTCTGTTGCCCCACAGGATACACCCCTTGAATGTGGACAATTCGTGCTTCCTGCACCAGAAACTCTGGAAATCAGTACCAGGACACGTGTCAGGCCATCCTGACAACACACATGTCAGCACGCGTGCAAGCGTGTGATCAGTGGCTGTCTCAGCAGCCACATCCCTAGCATTGACGGGAGATTCTGGTAAGTCCTGAATAGACAGAATATGCACAGCAGGAGCAGGGTCTGCCTCTATTTGCTTGAGAGGTAACCTGCTTAGGCCATCAGCATGGCCCATCTCAGTACCTGGTTTGTGAACCAGGGTATAATCATAAGCTGCTAAGAAGATAGACCACCTCAGCATCCTTGGAGAAATAATCTGAGGAGTTTGTTTGTTGGTGGTAAACAACCCTAGCAAAGGCTTGTGGTCAGTATAGACTGTGAAATGGCGTCCATACAAGAAATCATGAAATTTCTTGATGCCTGAGATTATTGCCAAGGCTTCCCTGTCGATCTGTGAGTAATTTCGCTCTGCAGATGAGAGGGTCCTCGAATAATAGGCCACAGGGACCTGAGTTCCATCTGCCTTGAGATGGCTTAACACTGCTCCTACCCCATAAGGGGAAACATCACATGCGATGCACACAGGCAAATGCTCATTGAAGTGAGCCAGTACAGCATTGGAGGATAGCAAAGCCTTGACCTTAGTAAAGGCCTCCTCATGGACCTTTGTCCATGCCCAGGGAGCCTGTTTGTCTAAGAGCCTGTGTAGCGGCTCAGCCACAGCAGCTTTGTGTGGGAGAAAAGAATGATAAAAATTCAAGAGGCCCAGAAAAGCCTGAAGTTCAGTTTTTGAGTGGGGACTAGGGGCCAGTTGGATGGCCTTGAATTTGGACTCTGCGGGGTGGATGCCATCTGCATCAATGCGGAACCCCAAGAACTCAGTGGATGACACACCGATTTTACACTTGTCCTGCTGTAGCTTCAGCCCAGCTTGGCGGAAACGCAGCAAGACAGCCCTCAGCCTTTCGGCCAAGTTTCCTGATGATTCTCCTGCAATGAGGATGTCATCAAAATAGGGGCAGACCCCGGGAATCCCTCTGAGCATTCGCTCCATCACCCCTTGGAAAATGCCAGGGGCTACATTGACCCCAAACTGCAGCCTCTTTACTTTAAACGCACCTCAGTGCGTGACTATGGTTTGGGCTTCAGCAGTTGCCTCATCAACAGGTAAAGCTGGCCGGCGACTGCTCCTCCTGGATGCCATGCTTCTCTTCTCTTCCCAGCCTAGGTGAGTAGGCCTACTTCTGTTTCTTCGGGATCCCAAACGGTGGATCCCACCTTCGTCGCCAATGTTCTGTTCGCAACGCAGACATGAAAACGAGGCAGTTGGTACAATAGATCAGGGCTTTTCAACCTGTGGTACGCGTACCACTTGTGGTACATTAATGAGTGGCAGGTGGTATGCAGCCCTGCCTAGCCAAGTGTAGTGGGGAAGGGAAAGAGCCAGCACAGTGAGAGAGTCCTCTGAAGCTGCAGATTTTACTTATGAATGGAGCCATTTGGGGAGGCTGCCTTAGCTGGCAGCCAGTACTTACATTTTTTTTCTTCTTTAAGTGCCAGCTGGGCTCCTTACTTTCCTTTCTAGCCAGTAGCTAATTCTTAAAGGGGAAGTGCCTTTTTAAGCTAGTTCACTCAGCAACTTGTCTTTTCTGTCTCTGGAGGCCTTCCCTTGTTTGATCAATATATGGAAGAGGAAAAATATGGGGGGTTCAAATTCTTCCTTCAGAAGGAGATGGGAATGAGAAAAAGGGAGGCAGGGAAGGGAGGGAGGGAAGGAAGTCCCGCCTTAGCAGTTGGTCACCAGTAGCTCTGCCATTGACTTTGCTTGTCAAAAGGTTGCAGAAGGGGATCACATGACCCTGGGACACTGTGACCATCATAAATATGAATCAGTTGCCAAGCATCCAAATATAAATTACATGACCCTGTTGCGGCAATGGTCATAAGTGTGAAAAATGGTCATAAGTCATTTCAGTGTAATTGCAACTTTGAACAGGTTTTTTTTTTGTCACCAAGTTTTTGACACCTTGCTAGGTGGTACTCGAATATTGCCATATCCTAAAAGTGGTACAGTCGGTAAAAAGGTTGAAAAGCCCTGCAATAGATGACCTTTATTGTGTACATGCACTGAACAGAAGCAAGCGAGAAAATGGCAACATGCCCTTTTTATACTTCCTCTGCAAGGGGAGGCTCAACCAATAAATGCAGGATATTCTCCCACCTCGCGTATGCACACGAGGCTGGAGACAGCCTGTCTGGGTCCCGGGCAGACATATGGTCTGCCCGGGTCTCTGCAGTTGTCCTGCAGGTTTCCTGCGCCTTGCTGATTGATTCAGCAAGGCCCAGGACACAACACCTACTATCAATTTCTCTTAATAAAAGTTCCTGTTGGAAGAGATTGTTTCCAAGAGTCCTGCTTTCTTAAGATGTGGATTGAAGTGGTTCCTTACACTACCCTAATGTGGCTCTGGAAGTACTGTAGTTCCTAAGAAATTCCTGCACTAGATTCAAAACTGAAGCAATCCCAAAGAATCTCCAAATGGGCTTGAACAAGGCTTCATTTCAGCTTAGGCTTTATCTGAAGGGCCTTTTTATTATTTTAGGCTTCTGCCGTCCTAGCCAGCAAGGAGAGGAGGTAAGAGGAGAGCTTGTTCAGGCCTCTTCTAAACTGAAGGATGAAGTAACTTTTTCAGGGACATCATCCCCAGTGTTGAGTTTTGTTACACCATGAACTATGAAATATGGCCTCCTGACAAATGCCACTTTGCTGAGATGCTCCTACAGGTTTAGCTTTGTGGCACTGAAGGGTCAGCCAGAGAAGCATTTACAGTGACGGATCTTTGCTAACGATCCATTGTTTCCCCTCTGAACAGGCTGCTGACATTAAAAGCAGCTATAACAAATGTTCTTAAAAGGGATATGTGTGTAATTGCAAGCTTTGTGCCATAGATTTCCACTTCATCTGATTGATTTGAACAGTCTTGCATGCTAGACCGCTCTGCATTTTCATCCATCGCCTTCTTTTGCTCCTTCAAATGCCACAAAACCTTTCAGAGGTCTCTCTGGTGACCTGATCTTCTTCCTTTCCCTGGCTAAATAATTTTAGTGAATGTTGTTTGTGGGGAGAGGAGGAGGGCTGTGGGGGTGTGAACAATGATAAAAAGCACCCACTTCGATGTTCTCTTTTGTCTCATCGATGGGGAGCTGCGTGCAACAAATAAAAATGATTGTGATGTTGTAAAACGCTCATCAGAATGCTTCTTCCAGTTTAGGAGAAGGGCCAAGGGCAGAAAAATCTATAGCAGATCATGTAGGGTAGATACTTGTCCACCTGGCTTCAGTTGTCTCCATATTAGTTAAGTGCAGCAAAAGTCACCATAGAGTTCAAACCTAGAGAGTTCTAAACTTAAGAAAACTCTGTCACATTGGCTGGAAATACTACTTCTTCTTTTAACCAAATCCTGGACACTATTTTCAACCCAGCATGAGCAAAGCAAAACATCCTTCAGATGGTTTTAAAAATGAGTTTTCAAGTTCCAGAGAGACTGAGGTGTAAACTCAGATGGTTTCTTAGATAACCAATCAAAATTGCAAATGCTGTTACTAGTTACACTTTTTCAATTCATCAAAAAGCAAGAAATGGCTTGGAAGGAAGGGTCTATCCTTCTCACAGCATCTTGCCTCTCTGGGCTGCATAGACTATTCCATTTAAAAAAAAAAATCTGTAGGAGACAAGTCATAGATACCCCATTCTGTCAGCTAATGGGCAGCTTAATTAACAAAATATCTCAAGCTGGCCCCATTCAACTGGGACAAAAAACAATGAATAATTTCTCTTTGCAAATATCAAATCTAACTATACACTGGATCTGCCTTTTCCATGTATCAGAACACACAGTTCTTCATCAGGCAGATACCAGAGAGAACTTCATTGGGGGGGGGGGTGTCAATTACTAATAATGTGTTCTCTCTTTAACATTTCATTAATAACTTCAAAGGCTAAAGCATGTAAAAGAGGAAAGGGCCATGGATGCAACTTTTTAAATCAAAGTATTACTTGAATCAAACCTTGTAATGGTTTGCATCAACTATATAAAATTCCTTCATATGTACAAAATCACCACAGGATGACTTGTGGCTGGTCATGTGAAAAAATTCAAAGTTTCCATGAGAAGTGCATTTGGTGTTTATTTCTGGCTTTGTGAACTGCCGTGAGTAAATCTTGGGTGTATCTCATTTCATGCTGTGAGTGTCATTTCTTCCCAATCAGAGAGAGCAGTCTTCACCAATCTAGTGCTCTTCAAATGTGTTGTTGTTAGGAACAAGTGGTGTGGAATTTGTGCAACCTCTTTTCTCCCTATTGGTATGCTGATGCTTTATACTTAGGACATGCTGGTAAAACCTGGCATGCAGTTTTTGGAAAGCAGCCCTGAATAATTTGTTTTACCTCACAATAGTTGATTCCCTCTGGACAAATCTACAAGCAATTTACTACAAATCTCAACTATTACTATGCTTTTATTTTTTGCAACAAGTAGTTCAGAGCATACAGCAAAGCATGTTTACTTCAACAGAATAGGACCTACTTTCATATATGCTGCAAGGATGAAACTTTGGCAGCTATGTGCCTCTGTGTTTCAACTTGCCTTTAGATTAAGTGGGTGGGAGGTGTTACTTTCAAGTGGGTAGATGGAGAAATGAAATTTCTTTGATTCAGCTGCAGACTGTGAAAGCTTGAAGTCTTGTCAAGGACACAAGAACAGGTATGGATTTGAAGCAGATGGCTCCCATAGCAAAATGGACTTGTTGATATGAATTATGTAAGACATTGGGGGTTTGGCTGGGAAAACTATTGTTTAAGTCTATGAATTGGTATGGGAACCTCAGAGTTAGTTTTGCTTCAACATAACCAAGCAGTGTATTCAATAAACAGTAAGTTTTTTGGAAACGGAATTAATCTGGAGTTTTATTTGGATTCTCGAGCTGGATGTTGACATATGCATTGACATCAAATAGGCCATTCTTTTCCATCTCCAGAAACTAGATGGTGGAAGTATTATTTTATTTTGTTTTTATTATGTATTTACATCCTGCCTTTATTATTTTTAGAAATAACTCAAGGTGGTTAACATATCTAACACACCTTCTATTTTCCCTACTATAAGAAGCCTATGAGATGGGTTGGGCTGAGAGAGAGAGTGACTGACCCAAAGTCACCCAGTTGGCTTTCATGCCTAAGGCAGGACTATAACTCACAGTCTCATGGTTTCTAGCCTAGTACCTTAACTACTACACCAAACTGGTTCTCTTTTAAATCTTTTTTCCTTATGAGTGATATTCTCAAACTGGAACATGACTGGCTCACCTCACTCAAAATGAGCCACAATGAAAAACTGTATTTTGAATAGGGAGAGGGCAATCATCATAATAATAGACTGGCATATGCTTTTAATAACGTGGAGAGTTATTAAAATATGCTGGAAAAATGTATTTTTCTCAACTAAATGAATAAGCCTTTGGAAGAAAACAGACAGATACATTGTTAGGAGGAAAAACAATAAAGCTACGGAAGCCAAGATCTGTTTGGCCTCCTTCCAGTTCAGCACCGGGAATAATGAGATTGGAGGCTGGAGGGAGAAACGATCTCAAAGGGCTCAGCTCTGAATGTTTATGGACACAGCATGTAACCTGGATGGGCCTCTATCTGAAATGATCTCCCTCTAATTTTCTACCTCAGTGACAATCCAGCACAGGGCTATCAATCACAGCCAGAGAGAGCTCAAAACAGACTTTTCTTCTTCCTTCTTCCTCATCTCAGCATATGTGTTCTAAGTTTTGGAGAGCAGGTGCCTGATGCACAATCAATTTCTAAATCAAAATTCTTTTTCCCAGCTTAAACAATATGAAATGCCAGCCAAGTTGCCTGTGTTTAGTTCTTCTCCTGTTTTAACATAATTCTTTATAATGGCATAAAACTGAGTGAGGATGGACAACTAGCATTGACTTGGATTTTTGCATTGCCCAGTGGACTAAGTTGGAAAAGTGTCCCATCTTGTTCTCAACCTAGGCTTAACCTTTGGCCAGAAATATACAAGATAGTAATTATTCCTTTCCACAAACAGCCCTCCAGTTGTCAGTCAATTATTTGCTGGAGATTGTAGACTGAATTCAAGAATCCAATAAAGAAAAGAAACAGATGAGGATTGACACCCCCCCTCCCCCGTGGAAACAGCATGAACCTGAATTATAGATGTACAGCTTCGGGCTCTCTTTCTTCTCAAACTACAGAAGCCACTAACAAGACATGCTTCTTCTTTCAAAAGATTTAGTCCAAGTCATTCTGTGGAGCAAGGCAATAATGGAGATGCCTCCTTGAAACAAGTTTCCACATAGTCACATCATACAACCTTTTCATGAAATCTGCCTATTGTCAGCAGAAACCCTGACCCTTTCACTGCAGTGCCTAAATAGTATGCATTTGAGGTGAATAGCTTTCAACAGATCTTTGACTTGTACTCATGGTACTCAGAGGGCTAGAACTCCAGCAGAAGCTGGCCACATTAACATCCAGCCTCTGTGATGTCCACTGGACATTCAGAAGTAGTTGGCATTTCAGGACCAGCAGTTCCTCATAGCAATCTATCACAATGCCCACAGATGGAGCAGTTGAAAGATGAACAGGGCCTCCCTCTCTTATGTCGTGAACTTTCAGAGAAGATAAATTAAGCATATCCCATACATGCATGGCTCTCTCTTCTCCTTTGAAAGAAATGTGTAGACCTTCAAGAGGCATCTCTGAGTGTTTACAATTTGAGGCCCACCAGGTACATTTTTCACTTTATCTCACCCAACAGCAAAATTCAGTATGGTTTGTTATTCTTTTCTTATATTTCAAGGGGGAAGGAAATATGTATAATAAATCTTTTTTTTCTTGACAATATTTTTATAGCATATATTTCTAAACCATTCTTTAATATATTATTCTGATTTTAATTTTGTTTTCTTTTTATGATCCTGTAGTCCCTTAATTCAAGATAAGAGTTGGGGTGACTGGGTGGAGCTGAGCATTTACTGATGTTTGGAACGTGGCTCAAGATCCCAAAACAAACAAAACTCACTTGGAATTCCAGCAACAAAGTTTTATTCAAAAAGAAGCGTTTGCAAAGGCCTGGTGGACTGAAACACACACAGGAGTTCAGCCACACCTTAAAGAGCTGTTTGACACATTTTTATATCCTACCTCCGATGCAGATTCCCCCCTCCACTATCGCACTCAACGCCCCTTTCCTAATCATCCGATAAACTTTCCGGACCGCCTAAAACCACTGTCCTTCCCATGTTCCAGGAAGCCCTTTTGTCCAATATCCTATCTTTCACCATCATTAGCACAGTTTGTCTCCTATAGTTATTTCGATATTTCCTCTGCTTGCAATTTCAGTTAGCTAGCAACTTCTGCTTTTCACATTTGTACCTGTCAATACTTAGATAAGATATATTTTATTATTTCTGATCTTTAGTTGGCTTCTGCTCCTTTAAACTCATTAGAAATTTCTGAATAATACTTTATTCCTTTCAATCTACCCTCTCTTTTCTTTATCCTTTCAGAAATTTATAGACAAACAACAAAAAATATACTTTGCATATATGGGTTACAGTTTATACTTGTATGTTGGCAAGCAAGCTTAAGCTATAGTGATCCCAGTTATAAAGGGGTTCACATCCATTCTGATAGTTCTTGTTCTACCTCTCTGTGACTTTCCAGTGTCTGACTTACTTGTTGTTCTTCCTTCTCGTTATCCCTCAGACACAATCCATTCTATATCCCATGGAATTTGAATATCACTATCTCCCAATATAACTGAATTTAGGTCAGGTTGTGTTTCTGCTGTCTAAATTTCAATTTCTCCTATAATTGGGTATGTGGGCTAAAGAGTCTGTTGATGTCAGACCTTTACATATTTTTAACCAATCCTCCACTATTACTATGTCACAAGGTTCTTTATAGGGACAGACTGGTCCACAATCACAACAGTGATAAGAACAACATTCAGTGACACAATTGCAATCACAGAACCAACATATTATGTATAGGTTTGTAGAATGCGGAGGTCCACAGCTTCTTCTGGAATCCTTGGATGGAATAACATAGGCCACCACTCAGATTGAAAAAGCCAGAAAGCTGCTACTCCTGCAATGAGAAAAGTCACAAACAAATCCAGACTATTATTTCTTCACCCCACAATGACCACTTCAGTTTTGGGTAATTTTTATTCACAGTGGGTCTTCTCCAGGAATTATTTTCCACTCTTTTGGCTCCACCCTTTCTTTTCTTTCGAACTGCTGTTTCAGTTGTTAGGAGGACTTGGTAGAGACCACCCCAGGCTGAAGTAAGTTTTTCTTCACACCAGCTTTTTATCAGGACCCAATCACCAGGCTGAAACTTGTGGACAACAAACTCCAATGGAGGTTTCTGGGCTAACAATCCTTGCTTCCTGAGATAAGACAAAGCAGAAAACTTCCCCAGTATCTAATTCTTTATAAACATGTCATTAGTTTCATATTGTGGAATTTCCCACTTGAGGTAATTTAAAATCAACTTGAATGCATTGAAATAGCCTCACCATTAGATGTTATAGAGCATTTTATGTATTTGTCTACATATTATACTTATCATATAACCAACCATATATTAACCATAGAGAAGTATCAATTATCCCTCCCCTAGCCATTCCTTTGTCTGTATTTACAAACAAATTGCTTACTAAAGAGCCAACAAAGGAGCGCTCACCAAACTCTGCTTGAGTTTGTTTGTCCAATTTAATCAGATTCCATTCAGATGGAAACAAATTTCCATTAAGTTTACAAATCTAAGCAAAACAATTCAGAGTCATTTCTTTTGGTTGATGGATATATAGGTGTATTCAAGTTCTTCTCATATTTCATTTATTTTTAAAAAATAACCTTATTTCTTACTGCAAGAATGGGTATTAAATATCACATCCACCCCACCTTCCTCAAACCAGAATTCTAAGCAGAGAGAAAAAAAAAAGTTTAAAAGATCAGACCCCCCCCCTTTCCTTTCTGTCTCTCTCGCTCTTAAAGCAACACAGCCAGTCGGGGGAGGAGGGGGAAGTCAGGAAAAGAAGAAGTTACACAAAAATCTCACCACTAACAAAATAGTTTTCTCTTCTTCACATGCATTTCCATGAATTCTCTCACACATCCTCCATGGGACTCTTCTCATGCAAACGCTTGCTATTGCCTTTCCATTTCACTTTTACAGCAACAACAAAAAACTGCAGTTTACTTCTTTCACAGTCTGGGGTGGGGGAGAAACACACATACACACACACAAACACAGGATCAGCATATCCACACATTCACTTCCATTCAAACCACTTGTATAAACACTTTCACATACAGATAATTTCAAGGAGCTGTTCACAAGCCAATGGGCTCCCCCCCCCATTTCTGTTGCTCTTAGAGCTATTAACTTTCTTGCAAATGAGACATCCGGCAGTTATTTGTTTTGCAACAGTGAAGACTCCCCTGCAACCATACATTTTCAGAAACACGTCTTCTAAAGCCTGAGCTCCCCAATGCGATCCCTCATGGAGAGTTTGGATTACTTCACGTGTTATGGCTTTATTCAATATCTGCCTCCCATCAGGTAATATCCATTTTCCTTCTGTATTCCTTTCTGCCCCCATTTCTGACAACACCTTTTCTTCATCTTCACTAAAAATTGGGACTAACTCTCCTTTTAAAATTGAGATTGTAACTAGAAACTTTTCTGGTTCTTGGCTTCCTGCTGCCTTAGCCTCGTGGTCAGCTAAATTATTTCTTGTAGCTTCGAAACTTGCTCCTGTTTGATGTCCAGCTACATGTACTATAGCGATGTGTTTGGGTAGTTTTAAAGCTTCCATTACTTCTTTAACTAAATCCTCATGTATTAATCCTTTTCCTTTTGAATTCACCAATCCCCTTTCTAACCAATTTTTTCCAAACGTATGGACCACTCCACAGGCATATTTAGAGTCAGTGTAAACAGTTCCAGATATTCCTTTTAATAATTTCAGACTTTGTCTAAGGGCGTACAATTCACATGTTTGGGCTGACCAAGATTTAGGCAAACTTCCAGCCTCTACCAGAGTCTTGTTAATCCCATCTACAATTGCATAGCTGTTTTGCCTCTTCCCTTCTTTTTGGACAGTCTCTTTTAAAATGTCCAACCTGACCACACCCAAAACACTTTAGGGGTGTTGTGCTGGTTGGAGTTCCCTGGGGTCTCTTATTGTATGATGGGTGTTTCGGTGGTTTTGTTCCCTTCTGCCACTGTCCCTGATTCAGAGATTTTTTTCTGTCTAACAACTTCCCTCATACTTGACACCATAATCTTACCTTGCCTTTCATCTCTCTCTAGGTCCCTTCGGACATAAATTTTCTGTGCCTCTTTTAAAATATCATTCATGGGCTTATCTGACCACCCATCTACTTTTTGTAATTTTCTGCTGATGTCCGGCCAACTTCTGGTAACAAAATTTAACTTCGATAGTGCTTGTGTGGTTGGAGCATCAGGATCTAAGCCTGAATATTTCCTCATTGTGTCTTTTAATCTTTCCAAATAGTCTGAAGGTGTCTCGTCTTTTCTTTGACTGACCTCAAACACCTTAGAGGCATTCTGAGATCTAGGCACTGCATCTCTAATTCCTTTTATGATCATCTTCCTCAAATTTTCCATGTCTACTCTATCTGCCGCTACATTATTATTCCAGTCTGGTCTTATGATAGGATATTTTTGTTCCCCTATTGTATTGTTGGGTTTTTCTTTGTTATAGGCTTTGATACCTGCAGCTCTAATTAACTCTCTTTCTTCTGGGTTGAATAATGTGGTCATAATAGAGTTTATTTCATCCCAGGTATAAATATTTGGTCCCAACAAGTGATCTAGTTGTTCTGATACTCCTATGGGATCTTCTATTAATTTCTTGAGTTCCTTTTTGAATGCTCTTACTTCACTACTCCTTAGGGGGTCTTGTACACTATGGGAACATTGCCTGCCCCTAAGCCACTTGCTACCTCTCTTAGAGGGAATAATTTATCTTCTTCTTTTTCCTGTTCTATTTCTTTTAGGTTTTCTCTTCGTTGTTGCCTGTGATCTCGTTCGGTTTTTATTTCACCATCTCTAAGAGGCAAATTGACTAGATCTTGTCTACATTGTTCAAGTTCTCTCCTCAACCTCCCATATTGATTAACAGGGGGTTGATTCATTTTAGGATTATAGGGGGGTGGTAGATTGTATTTATTTTTCTCTCTTTCCCCCTCCTCCTCCTCATTTAATGGAATTTTATTTTCTGTTTGGTTTTTGTCAGAACTGAGGAATAATTGATTTTTCTCTGGAGGCCATTTATCTGATGTCCAGATAACAACATATTCCATTTCTTTAGGGCCTTTTTCCTTTTTGGCAAATACATATTCATATAAGGATTGGCACATAAAATAATTAAAACTACCTAACTGTGGCCACTGTGTTCCCTCATCTATTTGTTTTTGTCCCCAAATAAAATAACAGTATTGAATCATCAGGTCTTTATCTAAATCTTTTACCATTCTACTATAAGGAGGATGATTCTATCCAGCCAGGATCTTCCCCAGGGGACTGTGAGGAGGGATGAAAACATTCTCTCCCTTCCCTACCTCTCTATTTCCTTTTCCCTGACCTTGGGAGTCCCCTCTTTGATCCTTCTGTGGCTTTTTGGAAGGTCTATTCCCCATTAGTGGTTACCGTCTGGTTCTCTTATCCTTACCAACCTAGTGAGACCACTTTTCACTTCACCAAGCCGCTTCCTCTTTTTCCCCACCAATCTCCTCGCGGAGTTATGGAAATCATACTCAAGAGTCCGCACTCACTTCACCTTGCCAGCCCTTTTGGCTCTTGGGGCATCTCAGTCACACTCTCACAGGTCTCAGATTCACACCAGCCTACCCACCCAGCCGCCCAGGTAACTGTGAAAATGCTCGGATTTTCTTACCTGGGTCTGTGCACAGAGTTTCCTGGCAATTAGTACTTGACCCACCTCCTCGCCTTGCCAGTCTTCCAGGACCCTCGGGGCATCCCAAAAACAATGACCTGACCTACTTTGTTCCTGGAATCCACTATTTAGTATCCGGTTCTTCATGGGTACTGGGCCGGGGGTGGTCACCTTTCAGAAGACCGTCAAAATTGATGTGGCGCCTGCCCCCTTAGGGGTGTCCACTCCCGGTGATCCAGGGACCGTTTGGATATCCCGGACGAGCCCCCAAGTTGTTTGGAACGTGGCTCAAGATCCCAAAACAACAAAACTCACTTGGAATTCCAGCAACAAAGTTTTATTCAAAAAGAAGCATTTGCAAAGGCCTGGTGGACTGAAACACACACAGGAGTTCAGCCACACCTTAAAGAGCTGTTTGACACATTTTTATATCCTACCTCCGATGCAGATTCCCCCCTCCACTATCGCACTCAACGCCCCTTTCCTAATCATCCGATAAACTTTCCGGACCGCCTAAAACCACTGTCCTTCCCATGTTCCAGGAAGCCCTTTTGTCCAATATCCTATCTTTCACCATCATTAGCACAGTTTGTCTCCTATAGTTATTTCGATATTTCCTCTGCTTGCAATTTCAGTTAGCTAGCAACTTCTGCTTTTCACATTTGTACCTGTCAATACTTAGATAAGATATATATTATTATTTCTGATCTTTAGTTGGCTTCTGCTCCTTTAAACTCATTAGAAATTTCTGAATAATACTTTATTCCTTTCACTGACCAGATGCCCTTCCTGAGGCCTACATGGAGTTCACAGCAGATTTTTTTTTTCGTGCCCCAGAGAGAAACATCTGCTACTATGTAGGATTGAACTCTCAATCTTCCGAGTGGGATGCAAGCATTTTACCACTAGGCCACTACACTGCTCCAATTTTGATACCAATGTGTAAACACTCCTTCTAACTTTCACTTACTTTGGTTTTATCCCAAATAATTTCTTCACTTTTATCTTTAATTCCATTCACTCTGTTAAAGGCTTCTTGTTTAGCTCTCTTCACCTACTTCTAAAACAATTGTTACTTTGATCATTCCATATTTTCTGTGCCTCTTTTAACTTAACTGTTTTTTGCCCTCTTTGACTGTTTTATTCACAGCTATTTTTATACAACATCTTTCCCTCCTCCTCACTTTTTAAGTAATTATTTTATATGCCTTTTTCCTTCATAGATTCCTCCAAGAGTCCATTTTCATACCTCCCATTAATATATTTTTACACACTTCCATGGTAATATTTTTTTCCTCCCATATTCAAAATAAGCATTTTCTAGGCAGAGGTTCACCAAATAGTGACCATTCTCTTTTAGCCTTTGCTCTCCAGATAGCCTAATCCATTTCCTATACTCATCACATTCCCATGTCATTCTACAGATTATTCTCTACTCTACCCTACCCCAGGACCCATCCATTCAGACTATTGCAGAATTTCCCCCTGAATTCATCCCTGATAATCATTTCATTGTCACCTTTTACTGAAATGCAACATTTAACTATTTTGAAACTATAACTTCCTATTGTACTATCATATGCACTCTCAACAATGACACTGGTTCATACATTCTGACATATATTTCAGCTCTTTCACTCATAATTAAATCTACTTCTTCAGTTCCCTGCATGTATCACTCCATAAGATTGGGTCATGTTCATTCAGATATATTAGATCCTTCCTTTTTCTCTTAGTTTTACAGGCACACAAGATGTCCTGTAGCATGTTTATTCCAAGAGTTCTGTCTTCTTAAGATGTAAATTGAGGTGGGTCCTTACACAATTTGTCTATTGTTCTCTTTCATTTCTTTCATTAATACATGCTCTTTACTATTTATTGTTTAGATCACTGGTTGTCACCAGATGAGTCCATAAATACTAACCTCCACTAGCCATCATGGTTTTCATCAATCAGTGGTTTCATATGATGTTTTTTTTCATAAAATAAAGAAGATGTAGGCTAGGTTATCAGTCTTAGTCTTTCTTACTACATACAACATTCCTTGCTCACAGTAATGACAACAAAGGTCAGTTTGGGCACATTTTGGCCAGCATACAGCATCTGCAACCAAAACTTAATTTTATCCCCAGCATGTTGACATCAGGATTTCTATTCTGAGACTATCTGCAAGCCAAACATACTGTTGCATGATTCCTGCCAATTAGGAGGTATGTGGGGTATACTGATATACAATTAGAACACAGTTTTTCGTATCCTTTTAAAAAAAACAACGTATACTTGAGAAATAACTGCAATTTTTCCAGATATAAAACAGACATGTGTTCACAGTTTGAGGATGATTTGCAAAACATCTGAATATATATAGTATCCAAACGTTTGATTTATGGATAGTGTTCTCTAATTACATCATCTATACAATGCACTATAATGAGTCTTTAGTAATTCCTTATTAGTAAATTGAGAGTGGAAGGTTTTGGAGTTGTTTTTTTTTAAAGTCCCTTCAATCTATTTCCTGTAGCATATTTATGCCTGGCTTTTGTTAGCCAAGGGCAAAGACCTCCATCTTCTTTTGTCGAACATCACGAACATTTTTTGAATGACTGTGTCTCTGTTTAATATTTTTTTCACAAGGCATGCAGTGTTTCTGCAGATGTGCTAAGTATGCAATTCAAACTTTAAAGGATTCATTGCAGCATTGATGCAAGATTGCAGCATGAAATTGATCATAGCTTGCAGCTTAAAAAGGCACAGGGTGAATGTTCTTCACATCAGAAATCAGATTTTAAAAAAGGTTCCTAAAAAGGCTACTTCATCATCCCAAAGGATGTCTAGAGTGACAATTGTATAGCTTTGCATAATGCTGATATGTAGGGTTGCTAACTTGAGAGAAAACAACAGCTTGCTGGCTTGCTTCTCTGCTTTTAACAGTATTTTGGCATCAGTTGGGAGATTTTTTCACAGCACACAGATTAGCATTATCACCAGTTTGGCGTGTAGCCAGGTAGCAAGTGAGAGAGGATGAGGAAGAAGCAAAGCATAAGATCAGCCAGAGTGTCTCTGGTACGAGCAACAACTATGGGAAATCATTGAAGAAAAAGTAGTAAGGGTGGGTGTTTTCCTCTATTCTCTGCCTGATTTTGCACTAATCTGCAACTGTACACTTTATACTTGCTGCAGAACATTGTGATTTGCCTTTTGTTTAAATGGGGTCACATCACATAGGTAAGATCAGATTGATAATGGGGTGGGGATGAGTGAGCTCCTTTCCCTTCTAATCCTGTTTTTAGACTGGGATGTTATAGTTGTCATACTGGGTAGATTGTTGAATGTTTCAGTGCTGCTGTTGAATGCAGGGTCAGCAAACAACAGAACATCACTCATTCAGAATTCAGTCCTGGATAAGCAAGCTGGCTTGGCATATGGTAATGAGAACCAAATTTACTTTCAGTCCAACATCTAAAGGGTAATGATATCAGCAACTCAGAATGAGATAGCTGGGATGTTTTCAAGAAAGGCGATTCATACATTCATCAACCAACCACATTTACGTGGAGGCTTGCCTGTGGGATTGTGGGAAGTCAGCCCCTCAGAAGGGCAGAAAAATATATTTCCTCAAAAGGATTTTTTTAAAAGCAGAAACCAAGCCTGCCCCAAGTCTCTCTGCCCAAAGCAGAAGCCAGCCCTATACAAATGCAGATGTAACCATCAGAAAGCTGGAGCCAGCTAGGAAATCAAGAAGACAAAAGACCTAAAATATGCATACCCCACCTGTGACAGGACATAATAGGACTAACCCATTACCATCAAGAATACCAGAGAGGCACACCTAAACTCAGGTCAGAATACGTGACACAGGAAATAGCCTCCAAGTTCATGCCACAGGAACAGGAAACTTCCAAACAAAAGGCTTTCAGAGGGTATAAAAACCTACTCCACATGTGCTCAGCCCTTCTCCCTTGATTTCTCTCCTTCCTGCAAGAACCATCTTTCTGGCTCTTCAATAAACTGTAACCTTCTTCCCAAAGCAGTCGCCATGTTGTTTTATTCATTCCCGGCTTGGATGAACCAGGATGAAGACAATTTCTTCCCACAATTTGGCACCCCAGATGGGACTCCAAGCTAACCTCTCCAATGGACTGAGACTGGTAAGCCGCATCTTGCCGGCAGCAGATCCCTTGTGTCTGTGGATGGGTTTTCCAGGACTTGCCCATGTGGAGCCAGGGTAGTAAAGGGAGTTTTGGGTTTGAGCTCAAGGACTGCTTTGGAAAGAAGGTGAAAGTGAGTACCTCTAAATTTTAAGTTAAAGCCCAGGGGAACAAAGGAAATGTGTGTATGTTTGTGTGTGTGAGTGAGTGAGTGAGAAGACCCTTTTTTCCCAATCACAGTTGGATTTTGCTCCTTCTGGTCTTTTCTAGCCGCAGAAAGGATCTGTTTAAGTGGCAGACCCTGGAAAGCATGGGGGTTTGGCCAGAGTGCAGGACCTTTTGTTAGGGAAAAGGGAGAGGCTGTGTGAAAATGGAATGGAATGAGTGAATGAGAGAATTGGATTTGGGGAACTAGCTGGTAAGGCCCTGAAAGCAAAGCCCACCTATAGGAGGGTCCCGTACTAGTGCACAAAGCACAGGTCCTCCCAGACTTCTCCTAAGTCTGAAAACTGACAGGCAGTGTGTAAACGGAGGCCGGGTACCTGTGCGGCAGGTCCTCCTCAGACAATGTATTTTTGAGGTCTGCAAAGTGACGGTGTTCCCTAAATAGGAAGGCCTTTACTCTGTGTAGGGAAACGGAGTCTTCCTGGGCAATTTTTTAGTGCCCAAAAACTGAGGCTGAGTGGCCGGGTTGTTGTCGCTGAGAGCGGCTGGGAATTGCTGCTAGAGGGAAAAAACCCGACTGAGCCAGATTGAACCCCACATCGGAAGGGGAACATGGGTAGCTGCAGTTTGAGGGTTGGAATTAGGACACTTATTGGAGATTTGCTCGAGGTGTGGGACAAGAGGCGAGTGCCTGTCCTGGATGGAATGAAAAAGAAGCGAGCAAGACAAATTTGTGAAGAATGGGCTTTGCTAGGGCTTTGCTGGGAAACCAATTTGGCTAAATAAAGGTACTTAAAAGGGAAAAATAAGAAATAGTGATTCTCTTTCTTTCTGTCTCTCTCTTTCTCTGCAACCACGTGGTATGTTTAAGATTTAAGCCTTCCCTAACTTGAGTTGAAATTTATGGTTGGAATGACTAGGATGTGTAAAACTAAGACTTCTGTTTCTTTTTCTGTTTTCCTTGTCTTTGTGTATATATGTTTGTCGAAGTCTTTGTGTGTGAGGTAAATGTGACTGTTAACTGTTTCAAATCCAAAGAGAAAAGAATTTTAAATTCTGCTAGAAATTCTGCTTAAAATAAGCCACAAAAAGGAAATATCTCACTCTGTTTGTCTGGCCAACAAACAGAGTGAAGAAAAATGTGTTTGTTTGTTTTTTCTTTTCCCCTTTTCTCTCTGTGTACTCTTAAGAACAGCCCAAAGTTAGCAGGAGGGAATGTTCTAAGTTCATCTGCTAGAAAGGTTTCACTCTTGCATTTAATAATATATAATAAAGTTGGAAGGGACCTTGGAGGTCATCTAGTCCAACCCCCTGCTCAGGCAGAAAACCCTATACGAACTTTATTAAATGCCTTACTGAAGTCCAAGAAAATTATATCCACAGCATTCCTCTGGTTTACTAATTTTGTCACTTGATCAAAGAATGCAGTAAGATGTGTCTAGCATGATCTGTTTTGACAAACCCATGTTGACTTTTAGTAATGACTTTGTTTGCCTCTAGGTGTTTGCTGATTCTTGTTTGATTATCTTTTCCAGAATCTTCCCAGATATTGAGGTCAGGCTGATGGGTTTGTAGTTTCCTGGATCTATTTTTTCTTTTTTTTTGAAGAGGGAAACTACATCAGCTCTTTTCCAGTCCTCTGGTAGTTCCCCTGTGCTCCAGGATCTTTGAAAAATATAGTTCAGTGGTTCTGAGATCACATCTGCCAGTTCCTTGAGAACCTTGAGGTGTAATCCATCTGGTCCTGGTGATTTGAACTCTTCTAGGCTAGACAGGTGCTCATTTACCATTTTCTTGCCTATCTTAACTTGTGTTTCTAATCTATTTTTTATAGTACTGTTTTTGATAAATTGGACTGTTTTTTCCCCCTTTGTGTAAAGACAGATGTAAATATATATATATATGAATTAAATAGTTCTGCTTTCTCCCTGTTGCTTGTTACCTTCTTACCACTTTCCCCCACTAATGGACCAATCATTTCCTTAACTTTTTTCTTGTTTTTTACATGTTGAAAGAAGTTTTTTTTATTTATTATTTTTTACTTTGGTCATAAGCCTTAGTTCATTTTGAGCCTTAGCTTTCCTCACCTCATCTTTGCAGGCTCGGACTATTTGCTAATATTCTGCTTTAGTTATGTCCCCCTCTTTCCACTTTTTGTACTTGTCCTTTTTATCTTTCAATTTATCAGAGTGTTCTTTATGCAGCCATGCTGGTTTTTTTTGAGAGCTATTATTTTTCTTCTTTGTTGGTATTGTGCTAGACTGGATTTTTATTATCTCACTTTTCAAAATTTCCCAAGGTTCTTGAGTTGTTTCCCTTTGAGAATTCTCATCCATGGGATCCCTCCCAAGCCCTCTCTAAGTTTATTGAAATTAGCTCTCTTAAAGTCCAAGACTCTAGTTTGACTGTGTTCTATTGCTTGTGCTTCCATAATGTTGAATTCCAATATTGCATGATCATCCCCCCCCAAGGTTCCTGTGGCTTCCACACCTTCTATCATTTTGCCTTTGTTAGTGAGAATTAGATCCAATATGGCTAATCCCCTAGTTCCCTTCTCTACTTTTGGGAGACAAAGTTGTCTGCTAGGTTTGTCAGGAATCTGTTTGATCTTCCACTTGGTGCAGACTTTGTCTCCCAGTTGATGTCAGGGTAATTAAAGTCCCCCATTATCATTGTTGTGCTCTATTTCTGTAGATATGTAGTTATTTCTTATATAGAGAGCAACTCCACCTCCTCTTTTATTTGGTCTGTTTCTTTTAAACAATTGAAATCCCTGTATCTGAGTGTTCCATTTGTGGGTTTTATCCCACCATGTTTCCATAATGGCAACTATATCATATCTGCCCTCATTTACCTGAATTTCTAGTTCATCTTGTTTACTGTTCATACTCTGTGCATTGGTGTATAGACATTTGAGTCCTTTATGACTGACACCTATGTGGTGCCCAGAGTTTCCCTATTTTCTTACCACCTGTTTGGTTAGTGCACTTTGTGTGACACTCGCTATTAAAAGCTTGATTTTGCTTGATAGCAAGGTTGATATTCTTGTACACACCCACATGTATGTTACTTGCACTGCTAACCGTGTAATTTTTTTTGATTGCCGGGGACAGGGATGTTCTGTATCAATTAACTCACTGTCCCTTGTTTAGTTTAAATATTCCTCCAGAAAATCTGTGAGTTTATTGCCAAGTAACTCAGTCCCTTTCTTTGATGGATGCAAACCATTTCTTTTGTACATTGTTTCATTGGACCAGCTACAGACATTATGACCATTCAGCATGAATCCCAGGCTAGCTAAACAGAATGGTCCTCAAACATGAGTTCGTGGTTTCCAAAATTGTCATTTCTGATTTTTTGGTCAGTGTCTGTTGTTGGGTTAATTTCCTTCTCAATTCTGTCTAAAAGGTGTTAAATTTTGTTCTAGGGGGAATCCAGTGCTAAATTATTTTATTGTTGTGTACCTTTTGGTGTTTCTATTCTAATTCTGTCAATTCTAATTGCTGTTAGCCAGTTCTGCATTCCTTATAGCCTGTGTGTGTTAAATGTTTGTTTATTTAGCCTCAGGCTGCTGTTGGGTCAGACTAGTTTGTATTGGGTTCTTCCTGTATTTGCCAAGGTATTTTCTCTTTGGGGTCAGGAGGGGGTGTCCTGCCTGCTGAGTTCCTGCCCCAAAGCTCTGGAAATCATTCTGCAATGTGTTGTAAATGGGTTTGTGTTCTAAATGGGTTTTAAACTACTATGAAGCTAATCCTGAAACATATAAGCATTTTCCAATCTCTAAAACAATGTGGTCTATTTTAGAATAAATGTTAAAAGTAGATTCTCCTGCCACTGGAAAGTTGCATACCTTAAAATATTAGGCTTTTAAAATTATTTGGAGCTTTCAGCATTCTCAAGCTGCCTAGCATTCTTTTTTTCCCAAATTGAAGTTCTTGTCTTTAACATGTTGCAAATGTTCAAGTTCAAAAGTGAAACATTTCATGTATGTTCTTACCAGAATCCAGGTTTTTCTTGTCCTCATCTGTGATTGTCCTCATTTGTCTGCCTATCTGTTTCTTTGACCACTGCAATATTAATGCCTTTTCAAACTGCCTGCAAGCTAACCCACCCCCAATTCTTTTCTTGTCCTTTGTTCTCCATACCTTTTGTCTGCCTCTCCTGGGAGAGTCCACCCAGAAAGGGGGGCAGGATCCTGTTCTCATGTCTTTCAGCCTTGCATAGATACCCCCCCAACCTTTGGAAGCAGAGCACACTGACCCAGATGCTGCCTCCATCCATTTGAGCCATGGAATTGAGTTTTGAATCCAGCCATCCACTTAAAAGCCACCATGCAACCTGAGTGGAACATCTTCCCAAGTCCTACCATTCCCCCAGATGCCTGTAAGAGCTGCAGAAAGAAGGAATCCTGGAACCATTGGTCCCCATGTGAAGCCTCAGAAGAAGACTATGGGGGGAGGGTGGAAATTCATTGTAAAGTTTTTCTTTCTTGCCCATTTGTATTGTAACAAGCCAGTTGAATGTATTCATGGAGAGATGGCATTTGGGAATAGTTGGCACAGCAAGTACTGAACACCTTGGGACTTCTATCTGGTGGGAGGGAAAATTTATCCAGAATGTTTGTATTGCCTGTTTGTATTAGTAGCTGCACACATACACACACACACGTGCACACACCATTCAGAATCACACTTGAGTCTCTTCCACCTACCTTAGTAAAGTTCCCCAGGCTGATTTTTGCTCTATTGCAGCAAAGCTTTGCATGCACAACTGCCAGAAAATTCCAAGGGGGAGGGAACCAGGCCTCCTCAGGTAATTTGCAATTCATATGCCCTGAGGAAGTAGCAGGAAAGAGATTCCCAAACCTCAGCCCTGAATATCTTGCACTGGTGGACTCAGATTGGGAGTCCTAGAGCTCACTATGTGCAATTTAAGAAAAAAATTAATAGCCTGGCTTGCATGGCTAGCCTCAATTGGACATTACAAACCTGGATGCACTGAACTAAGAGCTAAGGCAGGAAACAACCCTTGAAAATAGACAGCCAGTGGTTATGTACTAAGGAAAACCATGGCTGTGAAGAATTTTGGGAGGAATGTGCAAACCTGACTGGAAGCTAAAGGTGACATCCAACATTTGAAAATGATTGGCACAGAATATTGGACACTATAAATTTCTTTTCCACCTAACAAAATTTTTGCCCTGACTTTTAGAACTTTATGGGTTGGAAGCTCCCCTTTTGGGAGCAGGGATCTTTTTCTTCTGCCTCCATTAGTGTCTTACTTTTTTTGGCTTAACAGTTTAAAGCTTGTTTACCAAGTCTCCCTGACCAGATCAGTTTTAATCTTGTGCCAAGAAGTGTGTCACACTTAAGGCACAAAGCGGGAATTGTGGGAAGTCAGCCCCTCAGAAGGAAATATTAAAAGGGCAGAAAAATATATTTCCTCAAAAGGATTTTTTTAAAAGCAGAAACCAAGCCTGCCCCAAGTCTCTCTGCCCAAAGCAGGAACCAGCCCTATACAAATGCAGATGTAACCATCAGAAAGCTGGAGCCAGCTAGGAAATCAAGAAGACAAAAGACCTAAAATCTGCATACCCCTATTATGACAGGACATAATAGGACTAACCCATTACCATCAAGAATACCAGAGAGGCACACCTAAACTCAGGTCAGAATACGTGACACATGAAATAGCCTCCAAGTTCATGCCACAGGAACAGGAAACTTCCAAACAAAAGGCTTTCAGAGGGTATAAAAACCTACTCCACATGTGCTCAGCCCTTCTCCCTTGATTTCTCTCCTTCCTGCAAAAACCATCTTTCTGGCTCTTCAATAAACTGTAACCTTCTTCCCAAAGCAGTCGCCATGTTGTTTTATTCATTCCTGGCTTGGATGAACCAGGATGAAGACAATTTCTTCCCACAGGATTTTTGTCTCAGTTAACCAGCTTTGCAGCTTACAGCTTAGCCTCATAACCACTATGCTATGCCAGGTATCATGCATGGAATACCAGTCTAAAAATCAAAATCCTCAGATAAAGGGATGTGTTTCTACAGTGATCAAGATAAAGAAACAGCAGGAGAGTTACGGGGAATCTACATGCTCACCAGAGTTTTTTCAACCATGAACCAAGCAGCACTGATAAAGATTAAGCATTACAGAGTGAACATGATTAAAGGCTCCAAGCCAGCATAAAGTAGGAAAGATTTTTTTTCTTTTTTAAAGAGAGACATAAAAAATAGTTCCTCTGGCCTGAGTACCTGATGACATATTTGGGGAATAACATCAAATGGGGGGGGGGGGAATAACAGCAGTACAGAATAGAGTGTGGAAATAAAAATGGGATTGTTAAAGTTTTACAGCATCTGCAAGAGTTCATTACTGGAAAGAGGCTATAATAACTAGTGGTTCCATACCCTAACTCAACATCAACACCAATGACATATTGGGAGAATGTAATTATCTTTAAATAAGCTTGCCAATTCCTGGGGCTCATCAGTTTTCAAAATTGTTAGGATTTGGAAGAAAAGCTGCTGGCTTTCCTGATACTTAAATACAGAAAGTTTGCAGGTGTAAAGAAAGGAATAAAGTCTGAGAGATCTATGCCTTTTTCCCCTAGGCATAGCCATAAGTAAAGATGCAATCATGACTCTATAGATTGCTTAAATTTTAGTTTAACCCAAAATAACAAGGTCTCTTGTCTTTGTGTCTGATTTCAAATCTTTCAAGAAAAAAAAGAAAAAAGAAAAAAAGATGTTAATCTCACTGTCATTAGTCAGTCCTCAATCTGAGGCCACTCAAATTTCTCACCTGCTCTTCCTTTAGCAATCTGGGTGGCCTCTGTGGGAAATGGGGCTCTGAGCTGAACTTATATAGGAACCCCTTACTTCCTCTTCCCTTTCTCCCATGAGGAATTATCATTCTCATTACGTCTCATAAGCACGGTAGGAAAAGGACCTCGGATGATGGCATCTGAAGGCTCCCAAAACGGAGGAGCCCATCCTAGAAGAAATTCATTTTTTGAAATTAAAAATTTTAAGGAGTCAGTTTGGTCTAACAGTTAAGGCACCAGTCTAGAAACCAGGAGATCTTGAGTTCTAGTCCTGCCTTAGGCCAGTTGGATGATTTTTTGCCAGCCACTTTCTCTCAGTCCAACTCACCTCACTGAGTTGTTGTTGTGGGGAAAATAGGAGGAAGAAGGAGTATTACACAGTATATATGCATCACCCTGGATTATTTATAAAAATAATAAAGATGGGATTAAAAAAAATCTAAATCTAAAAAAAAAATCACCCCTCACGTCTCTCCCACATATGGTATTTTACACTGGTATCATTTTAAGAAAGAATGTTTCCTAAATTAATGCTCAGTTTGGTAATTTGGAAGAAATGTTTTTTAGAGTTTTTGACAGTATTTTGGCATTTTTTGTTTGTTTATTTTAGCTATTTTTAGCAGTAGTAGAATTTTGGAATTTGAACAATTCATTATACACCCAAAATTTATGATTAAATTAAAAGGCAATACATGTCCTTTACAATTCCTTATAACTGTTTACTTCCCTCCACTGAAGCATTGTTATTACTTTTTAAGATTATTAGATTTGCCTTTTCACCAAGAACTCAAGGTGGCTTACGTGATGGTTTTTCTTGCTCAAAGCAGCAATTCTTTGAAGTATAATGGAATAACAAAATAACAGAGTTGGAAGAGACCTTGAAGGTCTTCTAGTCCATGGCTTTTCAACCCATGGTACGTGTACCACCAGTGGTACGCGAGCACCTGACTGGTGGTACGCATAGGACGGGTTGAAAAAAATGTAAAAAAAAAACTAAAAAAAAATGTAAAAAATTTTTTTTGAAAAAAAAAATGTAAAAAAAAAGTGTAGAAGTGGATGAGGTGAAGCGCAGCAGCGCTGCACAGGGCTTGTGGCAAAGTCAGCTGGAACTGCACATTACTTGGGTCCTACTGAGAGCCCAGGATCAAAGCGTGCAGCTCCAGCTGATTGGCGGCGGCCTTGGGGGTGGCAGGCAGCCTCATGCAGTCTTCAGGGGAGATTCCACTGGAGCTGCACGACACATTGCCTGGGTCCCCGCCCCCACCCAGATGCCCTCGCCTCCCCCAAGCATTTTTTTACTCACCTGCTTTCAGCAGCATTCCCTTTCTCCTGTCCTACTCGGCCTTCACGTGTTTGTGAGACAAAAAAAAAGTTCCATGAGACTTTCTAACTTCTCGCGAGAAGTTAGAAAGTCTCATGGAACTTTTTTTTTCTTTTTTACCCCAAACACGTGGCGAAGGCAGAGAGGCAAACAAAGGCAGAGAAGCAAAAGGAGAAAGGGAGTGCAGCTGAAAGCAGGTGAGTAAAAAAATGCTTGGGGGCTATGGGGGCTCAGGGGAAGTGCCAGGATCAGCCCACTTTCCAGCTGATCAGCGCTTCTCCGGGGCTGTGGGGGGGCTCAGGGGAAGTGCCAGGATCAGCCCGCTTTCCAGCTGATCAGTGCTTCTCCGGGGCTGTGGGGGGGGGGGCTCAGGGAAAGCGTAGGATCAGCCCGCTTTCCAGCTGATCAGCGCTTCTCTGGGGCTGTGGGGGGGCTCAGGGGAAGCGCCAGGATCAGACTGCTGTCCAGATGATCAGCGCTTCTCCGGGGCTGGGGGGGGACTCAGGGAAAGCGCCAGGATCAGCCCGCTTTCCAGATGATCAGCGCTTCTCCGGGGCTTTGGGGGGGGTGAGGGAAAGTGCCAGGATCAGTCCTCTTTCCAGCTATCAGCGCTTCTCCGGGGCTATGGGGGGCTGAGGGAAAGCGCCAGGATCAGCCCGCTTTCCAGCTGATCAGCGCTTCTCCGGGGCTGTGGGGGGGGGCTGAGGGAAAGCGCCAGGATCAGCCTGCTTTCCAGCTCATCAGCGCTTCTCCAGGGCTGTGGGGGTGGGGCTCAGGGAAAGCGCCAGGATCAGCCCGCTTTCCAGCTGAACAGCGCTTCGTTGCTTCTTCTGGCATTCATGGACCCGCCGAAGTGAAGGGGAAGCGAAGGGGAATGCCAGATCTAACCCCAGGGCGGTTCGAAAGGCCAGCAGGCTGGATGGGGGTTTTGGGGTGGAGACATGTGAGCCTTCCTCTGTCTTCTTGAATCTGGCATTCACCGGAGCGAAAGGGAAGTGGGATCAAAGCCAGATTCAAGAAGACAGAGGAAGGCTCACATGTCTCCACCCCAAAAACCCCAGCCAGCCTGCTGGCCTTTTGAACTGCCCTGGGGTTAGATCTGGCATTCATGGACCCGGCCGGAGTGAAAGGGAAGCGGGATCAAAGCCCTTCTTTCGGCCACAAAGAATGTAGCCAGGCGGGATTCACCTGGGGGTTGTGCCGGCTCTTCCTCGGGGCTGGCTGCAGCAATGAATGAGCGCTTCCCCGCTCGCTGCTTTTCTCCGGCTGCGGCCGTGCGCAATGCACCAGAGGGAGTCTGGCAGCCGCGGCCCTTTCCTCACCCCCGTGCGCTCCTCCGCTGCCTGCGCTCTCCTCCCCCTGTGGAAGAACCGCGGCTGTGCTGGGCTCCCGGCTGCACCGAGCGCGACCGCAAAAGGAAAGTGATTCAGCAAAGGAACCAGCATAGAAGAAATTAAAACTGAGGGAGGGAGGGAAGGACAATGAGAGGGAGAGAGGGACAATGGAAGGGAGGGAGGGAATGAGGAAGGGACAAAGAGGGAAGGAAGGAAGGAAGGAAGGAAGGAAGGAAGGAAGGAAGGAAGGAAGGAAGGAAGGAAGGAAGGAAGGGACAATGGGAGAGAGGGAGGGAAGGAAGGCACCCACCCCAGTCCCACCCCCCTCCACCAGAGACCCATGGATTCCCTCCCCACAGGCACCCTGCAACCTGAGGGAGGGAGGGATGGACAATGGAAGGAGGAAGGGACAAAGAGGGAGGGAAGGAAGGAAGGAAGGAAGGAAGGAAGGAAGGAAGGAAGGAAGGAAGGAAGGAATGGACAATGGAAGAGAGGGAGGGAAGGAAGGCACCCACCCCAGTCCCACCCCCCTCCACCAGAGACCCATGGATTCCCCCGCCCACAGGCACCCTGCAACCTGAGGGAGGGAGGGATGGACAATGGAAGGAGGAAGGGACAAAGAGGGAGGGAAGGAAGGAAGGAAGGAAAGAAGGAAGGAAGGAAGGAATGGACAATGGGAGAGAGGGAGGGAAGGAAGGCACCCATCCCAGTCCCACCCCTCTCCACCAGAGACCCATGGATTCCCCCCCCACAGGCACCCTGAAACCTGAGGGAGGGAGGGATGGACAATGGAAGGGAGGGAGGGAAGGAGGAAGGGACAAAGAAGGAGGGAAGAAAGGAAGGAAAGAAGGAAGGAAGGGACAATGGGAGAGAGGGAGGGAAGGAGGGCACCCACCCAGGTCCCACCCCCCCTCCACCAGAGACCAATGGATTCCCCCCACACAGGCATCCTGCAACCTGAGTGATGAGCTGCCCCCCCCGCCATTGACTTTGTTTGTCCAAAAGTTGCAAAAGATGATCACATGACCCTGGGACACTGTGAATGTCATAAGTATGAATCAGTTGCCAAGCATCCGAATGTAAATCACATGACCCTGGGGATGCTGCAACAGTCATAAGTGTGAAAAATGGTCATAAGTCACTTTTTTCAGTGCCATTGTAACTTCGAACAGTCACTAAGTGAATTGTTGTAAGTCGAGGACTACCTGTACTTTATCATTTTTTTCCTTTTTTGGGGGGGGGTCAAGTTTTTGACACCTTGCTAGGCGAGTGGTGGTACTCGGATGTTGCCTTATCCTAAAAGTGGTACAATGGGTGAAAAGGTTGAAAAGCCCTGTTCTAGTCCAACTAAAGTAGGCTGGAGTGAATGACCCGAAGTGAGTTTTCATCGTTCAGGGCATACTAGAAACAATCTTTCTTGACTATCCTTTTATTTCCATTTATTGCTATTTTCTTTTCTCCATTCTTCCTTAAGTTGGCAGGATGTAAGAAACTTCTCCTTTTATGTATTAATTGTTAAGTTTGCCTAGGAATCTTTAGCATGGCGTTTTATCAGAAGCTTTTCAGATATCCTAGCAAGCTTTCTCAATGAGACAGTATTTGAACACACTGTAGCTTACATGCCAAAAGTTTAGAGAGAAAAGACTTATATTTGGCAGAATTACTGCAGAGTCTTTCAGTATTTGGTTGTAAAAAACCCTCCAGATTTAGCTTCATGATGCCTTGCAACATTGTGAACATCTCTATGTAGAATATGTTTGTTGTTTAATATGGAAACAGTCTGTTATTGTCAGCTTCAGACGTGGTGTCATGAACACATTTTATGTAGGGTAGGGGTTGTTGTTGTTTTTTTTAAAAAAAACACAATTTGGAAGTGGTTTTCTATTGTCTGCCTCTAATGTGCTTTCAGCTTCCCAGTTTAGCCTAGAGCTCTGATGTGGACAATTTCTATCCAAGCATTAACCTGTTTTGATCTTGCTTAGCTTCCAAGCCTGGACAAAATCAGCCAGATGCTGACTTCCAACTCTGTTATTCTGCTGAGACTGATATTAATACCTAGATATTAATGTGCAGTGAGGGTCAGTTTGCACCAGTCTAGAAAATAGGAGACTGTGAGTTTAGTCCTGCTTTAGGCATGAAGCCAGCCATGTGACTTTGGGCCAGTCCTGTTCTCTCAGAAGAAGAAGAAGGCAGTGGCAAGTCACTTCCAAACTCTTGCCAAGATACCTTCAGGGATCTATCCAGACAGATACTAGGAATTACAAATAATTCAAGGGTGCATACATGTGGGGATACACACACACAAAGAGTAATAGTTGCAACGTTCATATTGGGCAATTGAGTCCTCATGCAGTTTTCATGCTTGTCACAAACATTTCTATTGATAAATAAATTATCCATTATTAAGCATGATATACTTAAGGTATTGCCCTCTTTTCCCAAGATTTCATTCTCTGTAACAACAACCTAAGAATGAAACTCTGTTATCAGTCTCCAAACAGCTTGGCTTTTAACTTCTTTCTATCTCTGCATCTCCAGATGAACTCATTGGCACTAAACAGCAGTCACAACTTCTGTTCAGCTTCAGATCACTATCCATATGTCAACATGATGTCATTGACTGTAAAGCATAGTACAAAGTATTCCTCTTTCTGACTAGGAGATGAATGCTCAGGTTCACTTGCTTTGCTGCAAATATGGCTCTCTAGTTTGCTTTTTAATATCCTGTTTCATCAATGTACTGAGAAATGTCCTCAGTTTTGCCTATAGGACTGCGCTCCTTCATAGAAACATAGAGCTGAAAAGGACCAAGGAGATATGCTAGTCCCTACTCCAGACCAGAAATCCTATTACTTTGTAGACAAATTGCTGTCCAACATTTGCTTCAAAACTTCTAGTGACTGAGCAGGAGGCAGGTTGTTCTAATTTCATATAGGAATCTCTTTCTGAAAAAAATTGTCCTATCTTCAGGCAGTACGAAGAATATATCCACACCCTATTCTCTGTGACAGTATTGCGCCTCCCCCTAGTTTTCTGTTTTTTAGGCAAAACATAGGCCAGGACCTACCTACCTTCCTTCCTTCCTTCCTTCCTTCCTTCCTTCCTTCCTTCCTTCCTTCCTTCCTTCCTTCCTTCCTTCCTTCCTTCCTTCCTTCCTTCCTTCCTTCCTTCCTTCCTTCCTTCCTTCCTTCTTGCCTGCATGCCTATATAGCTGCTTGTTTCACAAAACAAGTGACTTTAACTGTTCTTCATAGGTTTTAGCCTCTAAGCGCTTTACCATCTTTGTCACTCTTCTCTGCAAATTCCAATTCCCCAACATTTTCCGATATTGTGACAATCAGAACTAGTGCTGCATCACTTCCTGAGATTATCTAGATGCCAACCTGTGTTGACTCAGCCAAGCTTCTATAGGCTTTATTGATAGCTACAGCACACTTCAGACTTACATTTCATTTGTAGTGTACTAGGATGCCTAAATCAGGGATCCCCAACCACCAGGCCATAGACCACTAGTGGGCCACAGCCCATTTGGAACCAGGCCGTGTGAGGGGTGAATGAGCGTGTGCATCTGCGTGCAGCTCCACTTGGAAGAGTGGTGTGCACTTGCGTTCACACACAAAGCTCCATTTGTGTGAACAATGGGGAGGCACGTGTGTCCCCTGCTCACATAAATGGATCTGTGCACCTACTGCTCACACAAAACCATCCCTTCTCTCCACCTGCTGGACTGCCAAGCAGGAAATCTGACCTCTGGCTCAGATGCTTCTCACAAGTACCATTGCCAACCTGGGTGCTGCCTGCTTTGTGAGTGTATTTCTGGTTTTACCTAGCTATCTTCCATTTCTCATGATTAAATTGCATGTTGTTGCTTATAGTTCACATCTATCAATTTTTTTTAACCTTGAGCCTGCCTTCTGAAGTGTAAGCAATTGTTCCCAGCATTGTATCAGCTGCAAATCTGGTGATCATCCCTTCTGTCCTTGCTTATGTTATATATAAAAATGTTAGAGTATTGGGCACAGAAAAGAACTCTGGAATACCTCACTGCATATCTTTATCAGTGTAGATGTAGATCCATTGAGGATCATGCGTCATATATATTTGTTTAGCCAACTGTTAATCCATCTGGTAGTAGGAACATCTATTCCACATTGATCCATTTTATCAAGAAGGAGGCTATAATCAGCTTTATCAATTGCCTTCCTGAAGTCTAACTATACTACATCCTCTACATTCCCTTGGTTCTTTAATCTAATTACCTTGTTTTAAAAAAAGCAATAGTGTTTGTCTGGCATGACTTTTTTTAAACAAGCATATGCTGGCCTATAGTAATCATCTTATTCCTTTCTAAGTGCTTGCACACTCTGTCAGAATCCAATTATATTTTATTTCTAGCTAATCTACTCTGGGAAAACCCAATTCTTACTCTCTTTTGGATTCTGTCATACTACAAAGGGGGGGGGGAGTAAACACGGGTGTTTATGACTGGCATTCCTCCTATCAACTACAAAGAAACATCCTCTGTGGATTCCCTCTCTGGAGTACTAACCATAACAATACGGCAATCAGCCTTTGATCTCACTCCCTATGAAGCTTCCTTTTACCGGCAGCAAGGGAAAAGGGGGGGAAGATTGCAACGTTTGGGATCCGATAGATTTAACACCCAGCCATCTGCCAATTTGGATTGACCGGAAGGAATGTGGGGTGGGACTGCTTGGGAACACTTTAAAACATTGAATGATCAGGGGGGTCCCCCAGATCCTGTCTAGCATGCCTTCAGTCAGTTTTTCTTAATAAAGATTCCTGTTGGAAGAAACGTTCCAAGAGTTCTGTCTTCTTAAGATGTAAATTGAGGTGGGTCCTTACATTAGACAGGATCTGCAAAATTAGTTAACCTGGAAGGAAGAACCTTGCCGGGGGACTTTGCAAAAATTACCATGTCAGACGACGAAGCAGGGAAGGGGGAAAGCCCCCCGGAGAGGGAGCCATTGCCCCGACTGGAAACCTGCCAAATATCCGGATCTGAAGGGTCAGATTCCTCAGGAGAAGAGGTGGTGGAGCCACATAACCACAAACCTCGGTGGTCAATGGGCGTTGGAAAGAAAGGCGAGTGGGAAAAGGGGTCAAGAAAGTTGACCCTGAGACGGGGGGCCAACCAACCAGGATGGAAGCAGGAGATGGAGAGATCCCTGCACACAAGCGAAGATGAAGGAAGCTGGGCACAGCACTCGAACTGGATCCTAGAGAAAGCTATTGACTTGATGAAGAGGACCCTCAGCTCCCTAGGAGAGGAGAATCCTGAGCCCCACGGCCGCACCAACTCCTGGAGCCGCAACTGGAGAGACACTGAGGGGGAATTGGAACCTGCAGTCCCGGGGACATACACTGATCAAGTAGTCCCCACGCCCCGCCGACCTGCAGATGGCAATCCGGATGGAAGACAATACCGACAAAGAAGGCACCGATCCATTCAAAGACTTCCGCCGTTGGACGCGAAATTCAAGGGGGAGCCGACACGCTTGGGGTTTTTCCTAACCCAAGTCCTTGGCTACATGGAGGAACACGGGCAACACATCCCTAGCAACAAAGCCCGTATCCGGATTGTGCAATCTGCTCTGGATGGACCGGCCGCTGATTGGGTGGTGAATTTGCATGATTCCAATGCCCCAGAGCTCAACGACTTCAACCGTTTCATGTCCTCTCTGAGAAGGCGATTTGAAGACCACCTGGCTGATTGCAAAGCACGCGAAAGAATCAAAACAATGAGGCAAGGCAGACAGCCAGTAGCCGAATATACGCAAGAATTCCGAACCATTGCCAGCAAGCTGAACTGGCCGGAAGACATCCTCCTTAGCCATTTCAAAAACGGTCTGAATTACGACCTATATGATGCTTGCCTGCCCCGGGGGGACCCACACCAACTCGACGAATGGTACGTCCTGGCAGAGATTGACCTACTGAAGAGGCACCGCTTCTTCCTTCCTGAAGAGGAAGCAGAGATTGACCTACTGAAGAGGCACCGCTGAGGAAAACAATGGAGCCGCTCACCGCCTGAACTGACGCGCGAACCAGCGAAGCCATCGGCTATGGCCAAGAAACCAATGGGCTGTTTCAAATGCGGGAGAGAGGGGCATCGGGCTGTAGAATGCCGCTCAAAAGCCCCCCAGCACAACCCAAACAGACCACCGGCCAGCAAATCCGGGAAGTCCCCAGCTAAGTCAAAAGAATCTGCCATGAGAGGGATAGAGGCTGTGGAATCCCCTACCTCTGCCCATCATGGGGAAAGAGCCCTAGCCTACACCGCAGGGCCAGTGGATGCCCCAGATGACAGCTCGGAGGGCGAACCACTGGTAAGTGGATCCATCCCACCCATCCTCAAGACAGTGACTATATTAGCCCCCTCCATGCCCGAAGCTGTCAAAGTGAAAGCCTTAATAGACTCTGGCTGCACCCGCTGCCTAATTAGCCCGACCCTAGTGGGAAATCTGGGCATCCCAGTGAGGAGGCTGGAACAACCAATCTCATTTGGCCAGTTAGATGGGTCCATAGCAGGGGAGAGTGCCAGCTACCCTAGCCACGTTACCAATCCACCTATCCCTGGGAAATCATAAGGAAGACATAACGTTTGTAGTGACCCCAGGCATGGAATGCCCGATGATCCTAGGGCTGGAATGGTTAACAAAATGGAACCCCTGGGTAAATTGGAGGATGAAAGAAATCAATTTCCTGAAAGAGGACCCTACAGACTTAAAACCCCAAGGGGATCTATCAAAATTAAAAACGGAAATAGCGTCCATGGGTGAAGAAAAGGGGCTACCAGAAATATCAGAGGAATACAGAGACCTGGCTGAAGTTTTCAGTGAGGAGAGGGCGGATGAGCTTCCCCCCCACCGACCCACAGACTGTGCCATAGAATTCAAGCCCGGGGCAAAACTCCCGAAGCCCAGATTATACTCCATGAGCCCAAAGGAGAAGGAGGAAATGGAGAGATTTATAAAGAAAAACCTAGAAAGGGGGTTCATTGAACCAGCCAAACCTAAGGTGGCCGCTCCGGTCCTCTTTAGAGAGAAGAAGGACGGCTCTCTACGCTTATGCGTGGACTACCGGCTTCTTTTTTATATATATATAACAAGTTTTATTGGATTTTTTTAATTTTACAGCCAAGTGCTTAGGACTCATCGTGGAGATAGGGCACTCCATAAAACAAAATAGAACATATAATCATACATAAACAATTTAGGTTACTTCTTTAAAATTTCCCTCTCTATTTTATCAATCAAAAAAAACAAAAAAAACAAACAAACAAAACTATCAATAATATTTCCACCCATTTCGAGCTTAATTAACTATTAACATATTCCAATTGGCATTACATAGACGTATAGTATACAATTCGGGTATCCATATAATACAGACCATATTACTCCAATTATTCACTTTATATTTCTCAATTAAATTCTATCTCTTATTCTATTCTATTTCACATACATATTTTATAGACGAATATAACTTTACGTTTTTAAACCATTTTACATTAGCTTAAGTTATTTCTAATTATTTCTAAGCTAAACATATAGCTATTATATGTATGTATATTTTAAAATTTCTCCACTATATTCTATTTTCTATACTCTATCAAACATTTTTATAAATCAATCCAATCTTCAATCATTGCAAGTAAAAATATCATTAATATTTCACCAATCTCAATACAACTCCTTTAGTTTTAACTTTTCCAGTTTTCCATAGTTGCCATTCCAAACCATAATCAAATCCATAATTCAGATCAATATTAATCAGACTAAATCTTAAACCTTAAAAATCTCAAAAATATTAGCTCACTTGAAGTCTCTAAAAACCATTTTACCCGTCAAATAAAGTTTTAACACTCATTTTTAAACCTAATTCTAGCTTTCTTTTTGTGCCAAGCAGGTTTCCACAATAGGGCCTTTAGCTCCTCCCATCTTAATATTTGATTATACACATTTTCCCACAGTTGCGTCTGATCATAGTCTTCTTCTCTTTTTCCCAATATTGTCTGCACTATGTAATCAGTCTTAGTCAGTATGATGATTATTCGTTGTTTGTATGTATTATCAGCATTTTTAATGTCTCGTATTAGAGAGTCCATTTCTGTTGTTTTTAAATCTATAGATGTTTCAATTGAATTCTGCCTTTGGTCCTCAGAAATCTCCGTCCTTTGTATATAAGGTGTAACATCTTCCTCTTCAGTAGATGGTAGATATAGATCCTCCATCTCATTAAGTGGTAAATCCAATTGTGTATCATGATCAGTTGGAGTTTGAAATTCAGTTTTTAACTCTGAACCATCCTCATTCCTAAGTGTCCTGAAATGTTCTCTTAATTCTTCTCTCATTTCCAAGATTTTTTCTAGTATTAATCCATAATTAAGCTGTGGATAGGATTCCATTCTTATTCTCTCTCTTTTTTTTTCTATAATAAAAGTACAGCAATGTCTAGGCATAGTGCCAAGTTCAGCAGTTCAGCTACCATGGTTACAATGTTACGATAAGGCTTTCTGGGCTTCACACCAATTTCCGGGATACATTGTAACCCTCCAATCCACACAACTCCACCCAGTAGCCAAGGTAGTTTTTTCTTTTCTTTTTAAAGTGGATAAAAATGTTCAGAAGGGGGGGGGGGAGGAAAGAAAAACACTCCACCCCCCTCCCTAAAAATTTCCACTTAAACTGAAAACAAGCACTCAGAGAGAAAGAGTCACAGTAAGGATTTTTTCTTCTTCTTCTTTTTTTTCAGGATCCCCCGAATTCCAGCAGTTCAAATACACAATAAAAATTAGTTACTTTTTTCCCAAGTATTCAAATGCTGCTTTTTCAAGGGAGGGAATAGTTTCAAAAAGCTTTTCATAGGGAAGTAAAGAAAATAACAAGAGGGAAGGAAAGTTCTCACCCGGATCTTCCACGGTGGTTCTTTATGCTTAGATGTTGCTGTGACTTTCGGCTGGAGCAGCTGAGTGATCGGCCATGTTACTGGCCGATCTTTTCCCCGTCGGACCAAAGGTGATTTCTCGGACCGTCGAGGGAGCTACCACTCCCTCCGCGATCGACGAGTGCCCTCCTCCACGGTGGTCACCCTTCCAGGGCGACTTTCAACCCTGTCCAGGGTCTACCGGCGGGGGGAAACCGGACGGCAAAGAGAACAAGTTCTTTGCACGTCCGCTGGCGCTGCAACCGGAACCGGAAGTCGACTACCGGCTTCTTAATGCAATCAGTGAAAGCAACCTATACCCCCTACCTCTCATGAAGGACATGTTATCACACCTCTCGAAAGGAAAGATTTTTACTAAACTAGATCTAAGGGAAGCGTATTACCACGTGAGAATTAGGGAAGGAGATGAATGGAAAACCGCATTTAATTGCCCAATGGGGTGCTACAAATTCAAAGTTTTGCCTTTTGGATTACAAGGGGCCCCCGCAGTATTTATGCAATTAATCAATGAGGTACTAAGGGAGCACCTATTTAAGGGGGTCCTGGTTTATCTAGACGACATCCTTATCTTCACCGAATCAAAAGAGGAACATGTCAACCTAGTCAGAGCGGTTTTAAAGAAACTGCAAGCTGCCCACCTATATGCCAAATTATCAAAATGCGAATTTCACCAGGAAAGAATAGACTACCTAGGTTACCGCATATCCCCACAAGGCATTGAAATGGACCCAGAAAAAGTCAGGGCAGTATTAGAATGGGCACCACCTCACACAAGAAAGCAACTGCAAAGTTTCCTGGGTTTCGCAAACTTTTACCGCCAATTCATCCCCTCATTTGCCCAGATAGCCCTGCCCCTCACAAGCTTACTAAAAACGAAGGGAGAATCCTCAGTGAAACCTAGCCAGCCACTAAAATGGACAATGGAATGCCAAGCGGCATTTGAGAGATTAAAGAGGCTTTTTTCTGCCGAACCAGTACTGAGGCACCCAGACATGGACAAACCGTTCATAATACAGACGGATGCAAGTGATGTGGCAGTGGGGGCTGTACTATTACAAGAAAATGATGAAGGAATGTTGTAACCCTGCGCGTATACGTCCAGGAAACTCACTGAAACGGAACAGCGCTGGCCCGTGTGGGAGAAAGAGGCATATGGGATATGTTGGTCATTACTTACATGGCGCCAATTCCTTGAAGGCAATAAAATCCCTTTCCAGGTGTGGACAGACCACAAAAATTTGGAAGCCTTGAAAACACCCAGAAAATTCAACCCCAAGCAAGCCCGCTGGTCTCAGCATTTTCACCAATTCAATTTTAAGCTCAAGCATTTGCCGGGGGGAAAGAACTTTCTGGCAGATGCATTATCTCGCATGCCCCAATATAACAGCACGCGAGCCACTGACTCTAAACCGATCATGGGAGAATCACAACTGGCAGTGCCAGTGACTACCAGAGCCCAAGTTAAATTAAAACCACAGCTGGATAGCCAGACTGGAATTGAATTCCGGAAAAGTTTGGAAACATATGAATGGTTCCAGAAAAATAAACACGTGTGCACAATGAAAGACGGACTGCCTTGGGTGGGGGAGAAGTTATATATACCGACCACCCAAAGGATCACATTCATGCAACTTTGCCACGACACAAAATCAGCAGGGCATTTTGGATTTGTAAAAACATTGCACTTAATTAAATGGCAATTTTGGTGGCCATCCATGAAAAAAGACATAGAAAGTTACGTGGCCAGCTGCCCAAAGTGTGCAACGGCAAAAAGGTTGCAAGGGAAATCGCCAGGACTGTTACAAACAGTGGCAAATCCCTCAGCCCCCTGGAGGGAAATAGCCATGGATTTTATAGTGGAATTACCAGAAAGCAATGGGAATACTGTCATTTGGACGGTCACGGACCTATTTTCCAAACAGGTTCACTTTATTCCTTGCCAAAAGATCCCCACCGCAAAAGCTTTAGCAAAACGTTTTGTGCAACATATTTACAGATTGCATGGGGCACCCCAACGCATCATATCTGATAGGGGAGTGCAATTTACGTCTGCATTTTGGAAGGAATTTCTATCCCTTTTAGGGACCACCCAGGGACTGACGTCTAGCCATCTTCCTCAGGGGAATGGTCAGTCAGAAAAATGTAATGGAGTACTTGAACAATATTTAAGATGTTTTCTAAATTTCCAGCAGTCAGATTGGACGGACCTGTTGCCTTTCGCAGAGGTTGCCTACAATAATGCAGTCCACTCCAGCACAGGTTACACTCCTTTTCAAATAGCTACCGGCCAAAGTTTCAACCCCATGCCAGAACTAACCCCAAATGAACCGGCAATCCCATCACTGAAAGAATGGATGGAACAATTACAAAACACCTGGCCAATAGTTAGAAAAGCTCTAGAGGAAGCTAGGCGAGCATACAAAGCACAAGTAGATAAGAAAAGGGCGGAGCCCACACCATTCATTATAGGAGAAATGGTGTATCTGTCTACAAAATACTTAAAATCCATACAACCCTGTAAAAAACTTGGACCAAAATATATAGGGCCTTTTCCAATTAAAAGAATCATAAACCCAGTAACAGTAGAATTAGAATTACCCAAGAATCTTAGGCAAATACACCCAATTTTCCACTGCAGTTTGCTGAAAAGAGAACAACACTCACCCTTACGGCCAAAAATCCCCCCCCCACCAACACCAATCATGGTAGAAGGGGAGCAACACTTCGAAATAAAGGAAATCCTGGACTCTAGAAAATATCGTGGGGAAACTCAATACCTAGTAGCATGGAAGCACCTCCCCGCCTCTCAAAATGAGTGGGTCCATAAACGTCATGTCAAAGCCCCGAAGCTTTTAAAGAAGTTTCATACAGAGTATCCTAACAAGCCAGACTAACTTTTATACCTGTTTTGTTTTCTCTACAGGTGGATCTCTCTTATTTTTAAGGGGAGCCGGATGTCAGAATCCAATTATATTTTATTTCTAGCTAATCTACTCTGGGAAAACCCAATTCTTACTCTCTTTTGGATTCTGTCATTCTACAAAGGGGGGGGGAGTAAACACGGGTGTTTATGACTGGCATTCCTCCTATCAACTACAAAGAAACATCCTCTGTGGATTCCCTCTCTGGAGTACTAACCTTAACAATACGGCAATCAGCCTTTGATCTCACTCCCTATGAAGCCTCCTTTTACTGGCAGCAAGGAAAAAGGGGGGGGGGAGATTGCAACGTTTGGGATCCGATGGATTTAACAGCCAGCCATCTGCCAATTTGGATTGACCGGAAGGAATGTGGGGTGGGACTGCTTGGGAACACTTTAAAACATTGAATGATCAGGGGGGTCCCCCAGATCCTGTCTAGCATGCCTTCAGTCAGTTTTTCTTAATAAAGATTCCTGTTGGAAGAAACGTTCCAAGAGTTCTGTCTTTTTAAGATGTAAATTGAGGTGGGTCCTTACACACTCACTGCTTGATTGTTTTTTCTAAGATTTTCCTAGATACTGATATAAAGCTGATTAGTCTGTAGTTTCCTGGGTCCATGTTTTCCCTTTTTCAAAGAATGAAACAATGTTACCTCTTCTGCAGTATTCTAGCAGTTCCCCATCTGCTTCCAGAATTCTCAAAATTTAATCAGTAGTTTTGAGATCAATCTATGAGTTCCTTTGGCACTTGGGGTGTAATTCAACTGGTCCCAGAACTTTGAATTCATTCATTGACCTGCATTTCCTTTCTGCCCTTTACAGTGTGGATTCTGACTGGTAGGACCATTTTATTTTTTTGAGGTAAAAATGCAAATTAGAAATTAAGCAGTTTAAGTAGATTTTATCTTTTATCTTTTCCCACACAAAAAGTAGTGAATTTCTTACATAGTGGTTTTGAAAATATCTATGAGTTTTATTCTTCTCATATCATAGAAATACATCCCAACCAAGTTGCAGATCATGTCCTTCTAGTTATAACAGTCTTTTATGTCTGAGAATTATCCATTCTTTTAGCCATGTTAAGACACGTGCTTGATAGTATAAGACCCAGTCTGGTAATCCAAATCCTCCATTTTCTTTTGATTTTTGTAGCATTTTCAGTTTAATTCTAGCTTTCTTTCCTTGCCAAATAAATTTTAAAATCAATGTATTCAAGTCATCAAAAAAATTCTTCTCTATTTTTATAGGTAGTGTTTGGAACAAGAAAAGCAGTTTTGGTAATATATTCATTTTCACAGTAGCTATTCTTCTTAACACTGATAGTTGTAAGTTTTTCCATTTTTCCAGATCCAATTTTATTTGATTAAGTAATTTTATGTAGTTATCTTCTTTTTATCGTTGCTAAAATCTACTTGAAAATCCCAGGATGGCTTTCAATGATGGAAGCATTTGTTCACCCGAACCTAGTGCAATATGAAAAAAAAATGACATATAAGGACATTTTGGATACTGAAGGGAAACTAAAATCTAAACAAGAGCTTTTAGACCAGGGTATTGAATAATCATGGTGGCCTCAATTGCAAATGCAATCGAGATATGATAAAGGTACGGAAATATATGGCTTTTATAAAAAACAGACAATATTTGATCAGATATTGTTGACCTCTGATGAAAAACTGATTAAGAAACTATATAACTTTCTATTAAATTTGAAAATGGAGGATGAACAAGTGGGAAAGAAATTATAAATTGACAATGGCAACTTCTTATAAAGAAAACTTATATAAAATGTTTTATAGATGGCACTTACCACCTGCTAGATTAGCAAAAATGTTTAAAAATATGTCTAGTAAATGTTGGAAATGTAACCAAAAATCTGGCACATATTACCATTTGTGGTGGAACCTGTGTTAAAGCAAAAAATGTTTGGACAAAAATACACATTTGGTTAGAAAAGATGTTAGGAAAACATGTAGATTTTAAACCTGAGCTTTTCTTATTAGGTATAATATCAGAAAAAATTGATAAGCAAAGTGTATATTCAACATTGCATGTACTAACAGCAGCGAGGATTGAATTTGCTCAGCATTGGAAGAATGAAGAAACATCACTAGATGAAGAGATAATCAAGAAGATATTGGACTGTGCTGAAATGGACAGACATACATTGAGGATCAAAGAGAAAGAAGATACAGAATATTTTCAAACATGGAATTTATTTTATCAATGGTTGAAAAAAAAGGGTAGAGACTAAGAATGTAACTTGTATTATTAAGCAAACAAATTAACCCAGACAACATGAGGTTTATTAAGCACTAATCAAATGTAATAATAGAAAATTAGTAAAAAATTTTGGGGAAAAAAGAAATTAAGCAGTTCAGCCTTCTCCCTTTTAACCTATTATATCTTCTGATCAAGCAAATCAACCATTTGTTTGACATACCTCTTGTTCCACACAGCCTTAAAAATATGGTCCATCACACAGTCAGCCAGATGTTCAGATGGGATTCAGCATTTTTGTCTGCCTATCGATTCCTTCCCAAGCACCTGGGATAGGAAGATGTGGATGTTTGATATCTTCACAGGATGTAAGCTGTTCCAAGTAAAGCTGTTTTTTGCAATTGACTGATGGTGAATTTGTCAATTTGAATAAATGTTTGTGGGACATTTTATTTTATTTATTTATTGAATTTATTGACCACCCATCTTAACCCAAGATAACGCTGGGTGGTTTACAATATTAAAAAAGATAAAATTTTGCAAAACCTATACACAATAGGAACTAAGTAATAAAAAGATAAATACACAACCCTAACAAAAAGATGGGGAGGGAGGGAGTAGAATGAGCGGGGGTGGGGAGGGGGGAATCTGTTATTAGTCTGTCAATCACCCCCAATGTGAAGACCTCCCATTGGAGCCCCAAGCCAATGGGCAGACCCAGATCTTTAAGCTCTTGTGGAAAGTCAGGAAGGTTGGAGCTAATCTCACTCTGGAGGGTAATGATGTGCATCAACCCTCCCAAAATAGCAGGGAATTATAGCAAGCATTGTTCATCACATCAGGATAGGAAAAGATTGCCTACTCATGCTTTAGAGGGGTAGCCAGTAGCTAGGAGGTCATAAATTGCATGATTTAAAGCTCAGAGCTCTGAGAAGAAGGTTCTGACATTCTGGCAAAGCTGGTCAACAACTCATATCTAAAACTATGTGTGCTCTGTGAACTGATTTCATCCTCTGCCAACTTTGCTAAAACATTGTTTTCATTAAGTGCCCTGAAGTGTGCCTACTGAGTTTCAAACTTTAATTAATACCCACTAGAAACATTTGTAGGCAGGACATCATTTGTAAGGAGACAAGACTGTTGATCGGGAAGTTAGCAATCCATGAAGTTAGCAATCCATGAAGGCCAAACAGTTAAACAGTCTACATTATATATAAAAATAAATGATGCCTTTGCTTTCACATTGCTTACAGTTGTATGCGGTCATTGTCACTGACGTGAAGGAACAATTCAGTTACCAATTCTTTTTTTTTCTTTTTGCAAAATAATGATACATACACAAATGCCCATTTGTCAAAAGGTGTCTCGATATTCCAATACCTGTCCCTGGACTATTGATATTCAATTGATACTTTGGGGTGAGGTCTTGTTAAAACTGGATTAACATTGCTGCTGTAGTAACTTTTTGCTATGCAGCAGGTTTGATAAATAATGGCTAAATTGGGGGAAAAATTGATATATTCTATCATTCCCCAAACTTTTAGTCTTTTTTTTTTGCTTCCAGTTATTGAAAGCAAAGTATCCCACAGCCTTTTCAGCTGGAACTTAGAAGTGTCAACTTCTTTACCTTTAGTTCATTCCAGCTAGTTAATAGCATAATCATGCTATGTAGCTAAGAAGAAATAACTACTTGATAGCCATTACAAAGTTAATTCAGAATGGAATCAATGATGCTCACTACAGTAAGCACTGGGTTCATGGTATCACCATTTTGCCAACTATATTTTATGGCTTTATTGATTTTCCAACCTGAAAACTGATGCCAATAATATTGAACCAGGGGGGGCACCTTTTCTGAACTGAAATAAGGCAGCTTTGTGATCCTAAATGGCTAACTGTTTGAGCAATTTGTAAAGATGGCTAGATTGAGAAAACCTGTTATCTGACTTCTATTTCACTTTTCATTCTTCCATCTTTGCATCATCCTAATCCTAATCCATTTTGCATCAGTTTGCCATTTATTAGTTTTGAAGTAGTCTGCATGAAATTTTGTCAAACTTTCATTCTATTTCTTCTATTACTTCTACTGCATATGCACATATCTGCAAGCTATTTTTCTTAATGCAATTTTGCTATATATATTTTGTAAATATTTTTATAGCTTCTTAAAATCAAGTTGCATCACAAAAGGATAATTTAGATATAGACATGGATATGTCTTGAAACATATGAGCTTGCTAAATTTGCTTTAACTTGTGAAATTTATTAGTTTATTAAACAAATTTATGTGGCTGCCCAACTCATACATGATATTCTGGGCAATAGACATGGAATGGAATCAATTATCTTCATTGGATTAGTACATGAGAGAAGGAAGTTGTGAATGACCATGCACTAGATCAAATCATTGAAGAGAAACTTACCTAACCCAACTTTTCCTAATATACTAGCTGAATGGGTCTTGAGACAGAAATCTCTTATGACACAACATGGGGACTACCAGCACAGATGCTGGGTCTTTCCTTCATGCTGAGTTGAAGTGCTGTCTACCAATCTAGGGCAATATGAAATCTGCTGATCTTTATCCTGTCTCCACAGCCTTCAGAGTCAGGAAGAGAACTGAGTCACTAGCATTACTTTTATTTAATATTTATCTCTTCTACTTCCTTTTCTTCATATAGGCAAAAAAGGTCTCAATTTCTCATGTGATGTTTTCAAGGCATCTGAGAAAGGACTGGTCCCATCATAACTGCAATTCACTACTTCAGTCTTGCCCTAAAGACCACCTTGTCTGAAATGGTATAGGTTCTCCTGCTCGAGCAGGGGGCTGGACTAGAAGACTTCCAAGGTCCCTTCCAGCTCTATTCTATTCTATTCTGTTCTGTTTGCCAGTACAGACATCTAATGCGATTATGCAATTTTGGCAAGTGTTTCAGTTTCCATTTGCTGTTGATGGTTTTTCCCTGGACAGGGAGGATATAAACTGGAGGCATCTATAGATCTTATACTCAACAGAATTGAGGCAGGGAACTGGTTGCTTGCAGCTAGAATAGGTTTGCTTGAGGAAATTAAAAGGTGTTCCTGTGGTAAAAAATATAGCTCTGACATTCTTGCACAAAGACAATGGATCATTAGTACAATATTGCTCCATCCCTAGATTATTATTGCAACAATGGCAGAATAGTAGCAGATGAGGCAGGCTGGAAAGTGGAAGAGACAGGGTGCTGAAATGACTCCTAAATTCCTCTCTGAACTCAGGTACTTTGGTCACTTGATTTTGCCTCCAATGTTCAGGGTAGTGAAGTCCAACAGATTTTATAAATCTTCCAACTGCCATTAGATGCTATCAGCCTAAGGGAGAAAACAATGCAAGTATAGCTAAGGATGATGTATCCTGTTTCCTTCATGAACTGAGGACAAGATGAAGCCAATGTCAAAGGGCCATAGTAGGAAAAAAAAGGTTTGCACTGCATTGGTGAAACTGGGAAAAGGCTCAGAGTTCCTTGGCATACCTTGAAAACAAATTTCTTGTGGAGAGTAAAAGACAATTTTATTTGGAAGAAAAGGTTCAGTTGCCTGTGCAAAGCAAGCACACAGAAGTTTGAATTTGAAAAGGCCACCTTAAGAAAGTCAAGCGTATTGCACAACAAACATTTAAATTGGTAAAGTTTTAGCCCATCAGAGACCCCACATGCTTTGTCTTGAATCTTTGCTGTTTATGTTTAAATCAGTTTCAACAGAGGCTATTAAAGAATAGACCTCCCCCCCAAAGCCCCTCAACCACCAAGCATTTGGCAGAAGAGATGTACAATTTACAACCAACCAAGTGCAGAGCACACAAGCGCATGAATTTTCTCTCTCTCACCCCAGGTGCTTTGTGCTTTTGCTTGAAAACATGAAAAAAAGATGTCCGGAACAATACATTTCTGTAGTTTTAACACAAAACATGATTCTTTCTCTGATGATGGAGCAATGTGAATCTTTTCTGACAACCTAGCAAACAAATGAAAAACCAAATTGCTAAGAGCAGGTACCTAGCAATTGTAAAAAAAAAAGACGCTGTGGTGTTCAGTGCAATATTTTCCATTGTTAAACCTTGAATTTGGGCAATGCTGGGTGAAATCCAGAGGAGGTTAAAGGAATAAAAGTCAGCTTAACCTTCCCATGCATCTGGGTGATCCACAGCTCTGTATCCTCCTTGAACAGAGATATAAAGTCCAAGGAGAGGTGCTAATTAAGATGTCACTATTAGAGAGTATTCTTTATAACTAACACTTAAAAGAAGAGGATTTTATGTTTGGTTTGTATCTTTTCAGAAGCCCTCTTCCTCTGCCTGGATCCTGGTAATATCAATTAAAAACTAATATAGGCATCAGGTAAATAATAAAATTATATTCTGCACCTATTCTAATACAAAGTGAAAATGCCTCTCTTGCCAGGGTTATTTTTCAGAAGTAATTGCTGAAAGATTTACTAGGGGTGGTGGGAGAGAAGAGAGAATTTAAATGCTGTAGTTTCTGCTACTTTGTATTTGGCAGAAAACAACGACAGAAGGACACTTTGTGGAGGCTGCCTGCCAACAGTGATATTCCTTACTGCATTCACATACCCCAAACACTTTGAAAACCAACATTCTCTAGAGCAATTTGGGGGTAGCAAAAACCCATCCCACTGCCAGAAGCTCTCCTTCAAAATGACCCTTAGAGTAATATCACAGTGTGACATTTTGAGACATAACTGACAGTGAGAAGAGGAAAAAATATCTTATTTACCTCAGGGCTTTGGAGAGCTCAGGACCAGTGCTGATTATTTTTTTTCTTGGCTCCTTGCTTTCAGGGTTTTGAGAAAGCCAGAAGCAAAAATGATAGTAGCCCATGTTCAAAATGATTTTGAGACCCGAGGAGCAAAAATAGTGATGCTGTGGACATACCTTTTCTTATCTTGTCGTGTTCTATTCTGTCTTAAATACAGTAATGAACCTGAAACAGTAATGTTAGGATTTGGAGAACACAGGAGGTACCAACAAATAATATTTAGGCAAAGTAGTCTGGTTTTTTATATAACCCCCTTCCCCCTGTTTGGAACATGGCTCAAGATCCCAAAACAAACAAACAAACTGACTTGGAATTCCAGCAACAAAGTTTTATTCAAAGAGGCGTTTGCAAAGGCCTGGTGGACTGAAACACACACAGGAGTTCAGCCACACCTTAAAGAGCTGTTTGACACATTTTTATATCCTACCTCCGACGCAGATTCACCCCTCCCACTATCGCACTCAACGCCCTTTTCTAATTATCCGATAATCTATCCGGACCGCCTAAAACCACTGTCCCTCCCATGTTCCAGGAAGCCCTTTTGTCCAATATCCTATCTTTCACCATCATTAGCACAGTTCGTCTCCTATAGTTATTTCGATATTTCCTCTGCTTGCAATTTCAGTTAGCTAGCAACTTCTGCTTTTCACATTTGTACCTGTCAATACTTAGATAAGATATATTTTATTATTTCTGATCTTTAGTGGGCTTCTGCTTCAACTCATTAGAAATTTCTGAATAATACTTTATTCCTTTCACCCCCCAAAATGTAGGAAAAATGTGTGCCATTAGCTCTTCTATTTCAACATTTATTTCATCCGATTTTATGTCTCTCTATATAACAAGATAATTTTCCAGTTTATTCTACTGATCTTGTCACTTAAGAAGCAAAGTGCAGTCATGCATAGCAGCCAGATATAACCTTTTCCTCAAATGCCTCTGATACTCACCCTTGTCAGAATCATTTATATTTGGCATAACAGTTAACAAGTTTTCTATATTAATGATGAAATAGTACTGAAATAAATTTGCACCTGTCATTCATTCTAGCTGAGATGATTGTCAAAAGTTTTAATTTGGCATACTATTAGGAACTGAGGAGCCATGATTTCCACATGTTCTGCTAGTGGTATCTGGGCTCTAAGTTTTTAGAACAATGATTTCCTTGGGGGGGGGGCTTTCCCCATATAGCTGCTGGCAAATTGATGGGGATGGTATTGAAATTTGTATGCCTTAATGGATACATCCAAGGTAATTCCTGCAATAAAAAGTTTTTGTTGATGCAGCCAGAAAGAAATCAGGAACAGGAGATCTAGAGACTCAGAATCCAGGCCTCTATGTCCAGATCATCTGCCATGTCATCATGTTTTCTAGCTAAGCAATTACTCCTAGTTGTTATATATGTCATTTTGTGATTGTATGGTGCACATCTATAAACATGGAATGTCCCAAATTAGCTGTCTATAATTATAGTGTTACTGCTTTATAAAGTTTGGATGTTTCATTAAAGAATGGAAGGAAGGAAGAAAGAAAATCCAGCCTCTCAGTGGATCCCTAAGGGATCCTTGAGGCAATTAGCTTTAAGCTGAAAAACATATTTCCAATTTTATAGCCTATTTTCTAAGCTCAAAATAAATTTCTACCCAATAATCCTTAGTATCATCCAGACATAACTGCAGCAATCTGTTAATTAATAGCAAGAGACCAACTAGTAGGAAAACTTTATTAAAACCATTGCATGTTATCATCCTTTACATTAGTGAATTTGTGACCCCTTTTTTCCTGAAAGCTTGTGGGTGGCTAACAGTACTCTAAAAACCAACACCTTAAGAACAATTTTAATGTTATAGATATATGAATATACAGTATGTACCATAGTGGCGCTATCATCTGTTTAGTAATTCCAAAATTTGCTGTGTGTTATAAGAATGGAAATAAAATAAATAATAAATACTTTTAATTAAAGGTTCTCCCGAGCAAAAACATTATGGAAATTAGGGCATGCTTAGGAGGTTCTAGAGAATCTTTGCTGCCTAGGCTGTATGTAATCTCATTATTGTGGAGAGAAACAATATCCATGCACTTCTTCTTGAAATCTGTTGCTCAACACATACCTGAGCTAGTTAGAAGTAGAGCATATTTCTATTCTATTAATTTCCTGGGTGAAACTCATCTCAAGCATAAAGTGCCTGTGCACTTAAACCAGGATATCTACTATGAAAAGTACAACCATTTGTGTTTCTCTCTGCAAAATATTCTCTAATGAATTATTAGTTTGACATATTGGTAAAGATAGCAGGAAGGAACAAATGGAAGGAAAAATGAGCTCTATAATAATTATAGAGTTTTTTATTTATTATTACTATAAAAATAATCCCAGAAACCAATACAGGCCCCCAAATCCATGGGAATCAGTGTTTAGTTCACAAATACTGTATAGATTTTTTCTAAAATGTTCATTTCTCATTGTGGCACCTGCAAAAAAAAATCTTAGTTTACTTTTATAAAAGATTAGGTACTACAAGTAGTTCTTGATTTACAACCATAATTTGGACAGAAATCTTCAATGCTAAGCAAAATGGTCGTAACATGAGGGTCACGAGACCCCATCACTTAGCGACCACAAACCTGGCACTCCCAATTGCTATTTTCAAGTGAGAATCATGGATTGTTAAGTGGAGATGGTCACAGGTGCAGGGATGCTGCAGGAGAGTGGGATGCTGCTATGCAGAGTGGCCAAAAGGACGGAGATTGAGCAAGGGGGAGATAGATGGGGAGAGTTGCAGCACTCTGTTGTTGTAAGTGCAGGTTGGTTGCCAAGCACCCAAATTTTGATCATATGACTGCAGGGGGAGGGGTGCTGCAATGACCAAACTTTGGTCATGTATCATGAGTCCATTATTTCAACACTGTCATAATTTTGAATGTGTTACGGTTAGGGTAGAACGAGCAAATAGTGACAAGTCATGGGCTACTTGTACCTACATATAACTTTCTAAGTAAATTTTATAAAATAGAACAAATTTTCAGTCAGGTATACAATCCAATCAGAATTTTGGAATTCTGCCATCTTTGATTAAAAGTAAAAAACATTTCAAGTAAGCCATCCATAAAAATACCTTTTGATTTTTACAAAAGAATAAGAGTTCACTATGTTTCTTACTACTGGGGAAAAAAACCCCAAAACCATAGAGTTCATTTCTAGTTTTGCAGTGAAAGAAGTCTCAGCAAAACATGGTTAGAGATAATTAATCTATTTATACATAACTACATGTCTTTCTGTGAATTGTTCTTGTGAAGTGTGTCTGAAAAATATTCTCTTCTTCTTTTGGAAAAAAAGACAATGATCTCTACTTAATTTTTATTAGATAAAATTGACAAATCACTCCAATTTTTAGTTAAGAGTATATAAATCAATGATTCTATGCTAATTGTCCATGTTTGAAGAAAAAATAAAAGAAATATAAGTATCATTCATTAAAAAAAAAACCTACAGGTGAAAATATAATAGTTTTATGTATATGAATTTGCAAGAGAGATTGATTTTTGGGAGTTCTCATGATCTGATAAATAAAAATATCAGAAAAGTACAGGTAGTCCTTGATATATGGCTGTAACTGAGCCAGAATTATGGTCCTAAGGCTGCCAAGGTCACTAACGCAGGTGTCTGACAGAGAAGTGGACCGTTCTCATAACAAACCAAAAATATATGATTGGGCAACGTGAACAACCGGTGGGTGAGGCTTAAGGGAAGCTATTGTTAACTAGGCAGATTTTCACATGGGAAACCAGAGCTGATTTTGCTTCTTCAGTTCCAAGATGTTCAAGCCTTGAAGATTCCTTGATTTTGATTTTGTTATTGAGTTTGCTGTTCGGACGGTTGACACAAGGACTACCTGTAGGCAAACATGCTCTACTCAGACCCCATGAATAATTAAAGACATGGCAAGAAATACTTAGCAAGCTGGATGTACCTAGAAATTGCTGGAAGAATAAAATCTGATCTTGAAAACAAGAGAGGGACATTAAGAAAGATGATTGAATTTGAAATGGTTATATAGAATTAAGACCAACTATTAGGCTATGTATGTATAAAAGTTTACTTAGATATGATACAGAGATCAAACAAATAAAAACATCTGAGATAAATTGAATGCAAAGCTTCAAAAAACCAGTCCCAATACATGTATCTTAGTTCCATCAATAATTGCCAAAATAGACAAATCATGTAGTAATAAAGGCTGGAAATGCCACGAGAAAGAAGGAATATTCTTTCATATGTGACGGGTATGCAAAAACACCCAAATGCAGGTCGAGTACTCAGCCCCATTCAGAGAATATTAGGAATCAAATTCAAAATGTTGCCATATTTTTTTAACTACACATAATTCCAAAATGTATTAATAAAAATACCATAGTTAATGAAAACACATGCTCACGACTGCAAAGAGAAACTGTGCACTGCATTGTAAAAAAATGTACCAGAGAAATTAAACTTGGAGAACATGGAGCAATTGCAAAACTAACAGTATGTATACATAACAGCATTTTTATTTATCATATTTATACAGTTATGCATCTCACACAATGTGATTCTGGGCAACATCCAATAAAAACATATCATAAAAGCTAAGAATTAAAAAAGCATTCCACAATTGAAAACACCAGTCAAAATTACCAATGACAGAGATACAGAGAGAGCTATCATGATAGGCAATACAGACGTCTCACTAATTCACCATTTCCTTGACATTCCCAAGCCTGATGACACAACCATGTGCTAAGAGATTTCCGGAAGGATGTCACAGACAAGCTCAGTTTCACCTCAGGGGGAGATGATGTTTCACAGCCCAGAAGCCAGGAATCACAGCAGAAAAGATAACACTAGATGTAACTTCTTTGCAGATGGGACCCATAGAATACCTCTTTTGCCAGACATATTGGCAAATATAATTGGCAGATATAATTGGGCATAGGTGGTCCCTCAAATAATCCAGCCCCATTCCATGAAGTGCTTTAAAGATAAAAACCACCACACTGAATTGAACTCAGAAGCAAACTGGTAACTAATGCAGCTCACAGAGCAAAGATCTAAAATACGCCATTCTAGAGGACTGTGCCACTACATTTTGTACCAGGTGAAGCTTCCAAATACTCTTCAAGAGCAGCCCTATGTAGAAGCATTGCACTAGTCTATCCAGGAAGTGATTGTGAGGAGCCTCCAGATCCAGGAAAGGGTGCAACTGCAACTGTTTTTCCCATGTAGCCCCTCACAGCCTCAAGGCACTAGGATAGATATCAACAGCATCGCTTAATCCACCAGGGGCAGAAATATATAATTGGGTTTCATCTGCATACTGTTGAGTCTGCACTCCATGGCAGTGGAATATCTCAGTGGCCGTGGCTTCATATAAATGTAAATGTTGAAGAGGAGAGGAGAAAGCACCAAACCCTGTGAAACCCTACAAAGAAGGAGTCTCTTCTCTCTATCACCAAGTGGTATTGACCATGGAGGAAAGGAAAGAACCAGCACAATATAGTACCATCCATCCTTGGTCTCCAAAACCAGTCCAGAAGGATACCATGGTTGATGGTATGGAAGGCTATTAAGGAGAGCAAGGATGAATGGACAAGCTCTATCCTGCCCCTTCCGAGGTCATCTAAAACTTCCATCAGTGCTGCTTGCAACCCATATCCAAGCCTGAATCCTACCTGAATGGGATCATGCAGGGTCCTCTGAAGCTGGTGCACAGCCATCTTCTCAATCAGCTTCATCCAAAAGGGGAGGTTGGATACAATACTGGGTAAAAATTGTATGGCAATGCTTCCTTAAGGAATAGAGCATCATTCAATGAGGGATTCATCACTGCGAGAATCCACCCATACAAAACTGACCAGGAAGCTTTAGTTAGCCAGTTGGGGAATGGGCCTAACAGCAGGTGACCAAGGTTACAGTCCAAAGGACCCTGTCCACTTCCTTAGGTTCAACAAGCTCAAACTTGTCCCAGGTAACAGGGCAAAAATCTACCCTGGGCATCTCCCTAAGATCTGAAATATGGCTGGCATCCAACTAAGAATGAATTCAAGTGATTTTGTCCAACAGATGCTGAGCAAATATGATTGAAGAAAATATGGATCAGATGTTTAGCTGGTCTAAATGATTTACCTGCCATGATTTGCAATGCTAGGGAAATATTACTTTTCTGGCTACTTAGAGCCAGCAGGATGTTGAATGAATCAGAGAAAACTGAGGTGAGAATGCTCTAATTGTCTTTTATTTTCTGAAAAGTTTATTTATTTTTCTTTTACAAGTCTCAGAAGCTCCTTAAGCCTCTATTATGTACTGAGCTTAATTGGGAACAGGTGCAGGGAGCTGCCCTGAACAGTCAGCAGACCATGTGGCCTGCTGGGCCAGACTTGCTGTCTGCAAGGGCTGACTAGGATGCATTTGAGCGGGAAAATACATTGCATTCATTGGCTGACAACGCCCCAGGGTGAATGTATAAAAAGGGGCGGAGCCATTTTGTTCTGAGTTCTGTTTAGCTGCAAATAAAGAAGTACCTGTTTGTGAGTCCTGCCTCTTCAATGCCTACCAATGCAAGAAACAGAACATTGGCGATGAAGGTGGGATAGTGCTGCCGCAAATTCAAGGCTGACTCACCACGGGAAGCCTAGAAGGCGCTGAGAAGTACGGCGTTCCAACCTCCTTAGCTCTGCCTGCCAGTACGGAAACGCTGGAGGAGAGTGCCGCAAGGAAGCGTCCTGGAACCCCTTCGGAAGCCTGCACAGCATGAGGCATTGAAAAGGCCGCCAAAGATACACCATGGTGAAGATTGGTCGTCTTTCTGAATTCGACGTCAAGCATCCAGAGCGATGGAGCTCCTACGTTGCTAGGGTGGAAAATTACCTGAGAGTAAACCAGGTTCAGGAGGACGGACTGAAGGCCGTGATGCTGCTGTGTGTTTGTGGTCAAGAAACTTTTGATATTGCAGAAAACCTGGTTGCTCCGGCACCCTTGGAGTCCATTGCTTATGCAGAGCTGAAAAAAATGCTCAAAGAACATTTTGATCCGAAGCTGTCGGTCATAGCTTGGCGACACGCTTTTGAGCAGTGGGACCAGCGTCCTGGGGAGTCCGCTGCAGATTTCATTGCTGCTCTTCGCCAAGCTGCGAGACCGTGCGAGTTCAAGGACCTTGAAGAACGCTTACGGGACCATTTGGTTTGTGGTCTGAGGAGCCACGAACTTCAGCAGAAGATATTCGCCAGAGAAACTGTCTCCTTTCAAGACATTTTGAGGGAGATAACGGCCGAAGAAGCAGCGGGCGGAGCTGTTAAGGCCTTGCGGCTCTCGAAGAACCCTCCATGCCCAGAAACTGTCCACCAAGAGGACGCCGAGAGGGTTGAAGACTGCAAATTGGACCACGAAGTTGATCGGCTACAGCAACTGCAAGAAAGAAGGCCCCATAGGCATCCTGACAAGGCAGTTTCCTTCTCTCGATGCATCAGGTGCGGAGGCCGCCACAAGCAGGCCGACTGCCGGTTCCGCACTGCAACTTGCCGGGCATGTGGCAGGCAAGGCCACATAGCTGCCATCTGTTTGGGTCGCACGAAACACCGTCCATTGGAAGAGTTGCCTCGGAAAGGTACTGGGGTCCCCAGTCAGAACAGGGTGGGCTTTTGCATTTCGAAAAGGAGCATATTTAGAACAGGTGCCCAATGGCCATTGAAGAAAAAGCTTCATCTTGAAGTCAGACTGCAGGGGGTTCCCTCAGACATGGAGCTGGACATGGGTTCAGCTCTGTCCATGATTTCCCAATGAACACTTAAGCAAATATGCTGCAGAAGCGGACAAAGAGTTAAGCTCAGGCCGTCGAATCTTATCCTAACAGACTTCCAGAATTCCCGAGTCAGCGTCAAGGGGGAGGCCACACTGGGGGTGCAGTTCAGGAATTTTGAGCGTCCCTTGGACGTTGTAGTTGTCGAGGGCAACCGAACGAGTCTGATTGGACTCGATTGGTTTGATGCGCTAGGCATCCGGGTGACTGGGTTAAATAGTTTGGGAACGGCAAGCCTTTCGGAGGTGTGCAAAGAGTTTGCTGATGTTTTCAGCCCTGAGCTAGGAGCATACAAAGGGCCTCCCATTGCCCTGAGATTAGAACCCTCAGTAGCGCCCATTAGAATTAAACCTCGGTGAGTGCCTTTTGCTCTCAAGCAGAGAATTAATGCTGAGCTGGACAAGCTATTGCAACAAGGCATTTTAGAGCCTGTGGATAGCAGTCCATGGGAAACCCCCATCGTCACACCACTTAAGGCCAACGGATAAGTCCGCATTTGTGCGGACTATAAATGTATGCTTAATAAAGCTCTTCAGCAGCACTCCTATCTGGTGCCTGTAGTCAGCCATATTCCAGTGTCTCTACAGGGAGGTCGCATTTTCACCAAATTAGATTTGGCCCAGGCCTATCAGCAGCTGCCAGTGGACGACGCCACAGAAGAGGCCCAAACAATTGTGACCCACCGGGGAGCCTTCAAGGTGCGGAGGTTACAGTTTGGGGTTAATGTAGTCCCTGGCATCTTCCAGAGCATCATGGAGCGCACGCTCCGCAATATCCCGAGCGTATGCCCATACTTCGATGATGTCCTCATCGCAGGGGAATCAGTCAAATCCCTGGCTGACAGGCTCCGGGCCATTTTGTGGCTTTTCTGCGAAGCGGGGCTGAAGCTCAAACAAGAGAAGTGCAAAATTGGAGTCACTTCCACAGAATTCCTGGGGTTTCGCATAGATGCCGCAGGCATCCACCCTGCTGAATCCAAGCTCAAAGCGATTCAGCAGGCACCCAGTCCCAAAACAAAGGCAGAGCTTCAAGCCTTCCTGGGACTCCTTAATTTCTACCATGCTTTCCTCCCCCACAAGGCCACAGTGGCAGAGCTGTTACACCGGCTCTTGGACAAACAGGCCCCATGGAAGTGGACAAGTGTTCACGAGAGGAGTTTTGCTGAGGTCAAAGACTTGTTGTCTTCTAATGCAATGTTGGCTCATTTCAATGAGCAATTGCCCATTAGCATAGCTTGTGATGCATCCCCTTACGGGATTGGGGCTGTCTTAAGCCACCTCAAGGCTGATGGGACACAAGTCCCTGTAGCCTACTACTCCAGGACTCTTTCTGCTGCTGAGTGCAATTACACGCAAATAGATAGAGAGGCATTGGCCATTGTGGCTGGCATCAAGAAGTTTCACGACTTTTTGTATGGCCGCCATTTCACGGTCTTCACTGACCACAAGCCACTTCTGGGGTTGTTAACTACCCATAAACAGACACCCCAAATCATCTCCCCCAGAATGTTAAGGTGGTCAATCTTTCTTTCTGCTTATGACTATTGCCTGGTTCACAAACAGGGTAAAGAAATGGGCCATGCAGACGGCCTTAGTAGATTGCCTTTAAAACAAGTAGAGCCAGATCCTGCACTGGCCAACCACATCCTGTCTATCCAGGATTTGCCAGAGTCTCCCCTCCATGCAGGGGATGTAGCTGCAGAAACAGCTACCGACAACACGCTAACCGCGTGTTGAATTGGGTGCTCACAGGATGGCCTGACACGTGTCCTGGCACTGACTTCCAGAGTTTCTGGAAAAGGAAGCATGAGTTGTATACTGTTGTATACTGTGGGGAAGTAGGGTAGTAATCCCGACCTCACTGAGGACTAGAGTCCTTGTTTCTCTGAATGAGGGATATCTGGGCATAGTCCGGATGAAAGCGCTTGCATGCAGCTACCTCTGGTGGCCTGGGCTCGATAAAGAGATCGAGGCACAGGTCCAAGGGTGCCACATTTGCCAGCAGTCCCGGCCAGAAATGCCACAGGCTCCCGTCCATAGATGGGAAACCACACATGCTCCTTGGTCGAGGGTTCATATCAACTACGCCAGCCCCTTTCAGGGGCAGCTCTTCCTCATTGTTGTGGACAGTCACTCTAAGTGGCTGGAAGTCGTTCCAGTGTCCACTATGATGACCGCCATCACCATTAGGGTTCTTCGTGGCATCTTTGCCACACATGGCCTCCCAGATGTCCTCATCTCTGACAATGGAGCTCAGTTTACTTAATCGGAGTTCCAGTCCTTTTTAAGGGTGAATATGATTAGGCATGCTACTTCGGCACCGTTTCACCCGGCCTCAAACGGTCAAGCAGAACGCATGGTTCGCACCACAAAAGAAGCCTTGAAAAGAATGACCAAGGGAAACTTGGCTGGCAGACTTTCTCCTCTGCCACCGAACAACACCGTGCACGTCCACGGGCAAGAGCCCAGCTGAGCTCCGCTGGGGTCGCCGTCTTATCACCAAGTTGGATAGATTACACCCAGATTGGGTTGCATCGCAGGTGTCACAGCCAAGGGCACCGAGGCAATTGAAAATGGGTGATCCAGTTTGGGCACGTAATTATGGACCAAGACAACTGTGGGTGGTAGCTGTGGTTTGCAAGGTTACTGGGCCACTTTCTTACGAAGTGGCATTGGAGGATGGTCACGTGCTACGTAAGCACATTGACCAGCTGCGATGGAGGTTACCTAGCCACTCTTCCGCTCCTTACTCTGCTCTCGGGGGGGAGGAGGACCATGATCCCGATTGTGAATCTCAGCTGCTCAGCGAAAGCGGGACATTGCATTCACTGAATGGGGGTTTTGCCAACAAGGCAGCTCCTGACTCGGGCACTACGTCAATGGAACATTGCGCTCAATCGGCTTTTCATGCCGCGACTACCTCAGGCCTTGCGCCAATGGGACAGTGCTCCCAACCAGTTTCTTACGCTGGTCAGGGGAATTCCACCCCACTGCGGAACTCTGGTTTGGGCCTACTGGAACAGGCCAGCCAAAGTCAAATGGACAAAGGCTCGGGTCTACCGAAACAGGGTTCAACCGTATCGAACGGGTCCCAAAGTCCCGGTCTGCTGAGCCTGGCAGGCGAGCTTGCAGATCGGGCACTTGCAGCAGCTCCGAGATGATTGAAGTGGTCCAAAGGCCCACCAAAGTTTTTAAGGGACTATGTGAGGTTTCTGTCATTGCAAGTGTAAATGCTTATGTATTTAATTGCAATTGGGACGCTTATGTATGTTCCTTTGTAATGGAAGACCTATAATGTTGTGTATTATTGACTGTTACGATGTATATTGTTGGGAACGCTTGTAGTATTGTAAAATAGCACATATCTGCTAAAGAACCAGGAGGCGAGGGGTGTTATGTACTGAGCTTAATTGGGAACAGGTGCAGGGAGCTGCCCTGAACAATCAGCAGACCACGTGGCCTGCTGGGCCAGACTTGCTGTCTGCAAGGGCTGACTAGGATGCATTTGAGTGGGAAAATACGTTGCATTCATTGGCTGACAACACCCCAGGGTGAATGTATAAAAAGGGGCAGAGCCATTTTGTTCTGAGTTCTGTTTAGCTGCAAATAAAGAAGTACCTGTTTGTGAGTCCTGCCTCTTCAATGTCTACCAACGCAAAAACAGAACAGCCTCAATGAAGCTGTTCTAATAATCTGAAGGTCTATGCTGGGAGAATTCTCAATATTAATAAGCAGGAGGAGGAGGAAAATGGTGGTGAAGATGATTTGTGGCAGTCCTGATGATTATACCCAGATCATTCTTTGTATAAACATGCATTGAACTGGGCATAGCAGTGAGAGGCAGTTTCTGGTTTGCTAATTCTGCACTGATGGTTGGCTACATTAATTTTTGTCATACCAAAGAGAATGGTCAGTTGAATTCAAATGGGCTTATCCAATGCACTGATAGAGTTTCATAGAGAGGATAATTTTCAAAGCTTATTTTCTACACCATTGAATGCCATGTTATTGCAAATGAATGCATTCCCTGGTTGGCATGATGGAGAATACAGCTGTAAATGCTTTATGGCATGCTTCATTTGGATAAAGAGCCAAAGATATGCCATTACACAATACAAAGAGGATCTAAGAGCGCACTTTATTAAAAAAAATGCTGGACCCCTGTTAATAAAATTCCACAAGTCTGGCGAGAAAGAATCTTGAGAAGATTAAAAGCAGATTCATGTAACCTTGACCACAGGTTATTTCCACTTTTCAACAATAAGGACTCTGCATATCTAATGCTCATTTGGCACTCCATTTTAGCATGCAGGTAAAGACTGTGATTCTAACATGGCACCCAGCCTAAATATGTCTCTTTGAAAAGAAACAGTTTTGGCTCTTGAATGCTACCTTGGTATAATCTGTCTTGATCCCTTTGCTTTCTGTTTAACACTTTGCCTCCTTCATATCTCCAGAGCCACAAGGCTAACCTACCATTGGGTACTTTTGTGAGCTGCTCTTCCTTCACCCCTTTCACAGGACTGCAGTAGATTTGCCATTTAAAAAAAAAGTGTTGTGGGGAGTTCAGTTTGAAAGCTATGGAAATGTGTTCCACTGTATAATGTGGGGAGAGGATACTCTTGTTCTCCCTCTGTACTTTGTCCATCGAGTGCAAAGAGAAAAGGGAAAAAAGAAAAAGGGGCATAGAAACACAGAACATGGACTAATGAAATGACAGAAAAGGAAATATGTATGTTTGAAAGGGGAAGTATTTTCCTCCTAGTCAAGATGAATACAATTAAAAATCATAACATATTTTGGAATGAATCTCAAGTGAGAGAATTGTAGGGTTTGGTATGGGACTGATGCTGTACTGAAAAGGCGTTTCAGACTGAATGGAGGAATTATTCCCCTATTGCATATAGATTAGAGGAAAGGATTTCCCTTTGCTTTTGTTATTTTTTGGAACAGCAAGATTTTATTTTATCTTTTTCCTCTAGAGCAATTCAGTGAAGAGAACCCTCTATTCACTTGCCTAGGAAACAATGAATGAATGGCAGGATATGGCTTGGGGATTGAGTGAAGCCTGGGGGTGAAAGAAGCAGCAATTAGAAAAATCAGTACAGTGGCTGAAAGTTTGCCAGGGCTTGCACTGGAGGATTCTGGGACAATATCTACATGTTGTCAGGGAGAAATTAATGCAGCCGAAACTTTGATGTCTCTCAGTGAAAATAGTCATCATCAAGGTACAATAACTAAGGGAAGAGAATGGATGATATAACATGACTGCAGAGTCAGTATCATGCAGCTATTCCTTATGAGGTTGCTACCTTTTGGACTCAGAAGTATAACTATAAAATGGATAAAAACTCTCCAGAAAAGGAACGGGCAAATTAAACATCACATTTAGTGAATGTTAGTAGAATTAGACTGGAGTAAGGGAGTCTATTTATGCATATTTATTTACAGTGTTTAAGCAGCATACAAAAAAAAATGCAAGTTACAATTGACAGGCTATTAAAAATCATGAAATGTAAAACAACTGCCTATAATTTGGTCTATTTTTTTTAAAATAGCAGCATAGCTCAATCTCTTCAGTTCAATCTTTGCAGCAGTCCATTGACAACCTGCAGATAATCAGATTTACTACAAACTGAAAAAAGAACATGTAAGTGAAACTTGATGCTTATGTTTGGGAAGCCTGGCTAAAAAGGTGGTTAAGTATTGCTTTTTTGTAATTGAAAAATCTTCAGGCAAGGATATAAATTATATGAATTTATCTGGAAGTATTTCTTACATGAATAGGATTATGCTGCAATAATAGAAAAAAAGATTAAAGTGAAGGGGATATAGGATGCTTAAAAACAATGTATACAGAAGGCATTCTGATAAAGTCTTCCTTTGGCAACATAATCTTAACAAAGGAATGACTAAGGGAACATGTTCCATAGGGTGATGGCCAAAACTAAGGGCATAACTGAATATCTGCAAAACTTTGGCTAGAAAATGCTTAGTACAATAACTGTTTTAGAGACACATCAACCCAATGCAAGCTTCATCCCATTCCACATATTTGTCCCTGCTAACATCTTATGAACTAATGTGAAAATGGTTTTTTCCCATTGTCTCCCAACTCAAGCACTGCTATCTGTTCAATGTGCAGCTGTTTGATGATGACTGCAGCAAGGGTTGGGGCCTGATCAGCTTCTATGTGTTGCTTCAGTTTCTGTAGATACCTCTCCCATCACTGGTAACTTTCCTCCATGGACAGCAAGAGTGATCAAATGTCAGGTCTCGGGAGGAGCACAACCAGAATTGGCTACTGCTATAGATTTGGATTTGTGGTCTAAAAGAAGAGGAGAAGAAGTGGTGTGCTGCATTTTTCCCCCAAGGGAGTTTGCATGTTTCTGTGTTCAGGCAATGCAATGCATGTTCACTTCCAAATGAGTCTTTATTCTCCATCTGGCTTAAAAAACTTGTTTAGAGTTGTAGCTTTTTTTAAAAAAAGGTCATATATTGGAAGAATATTGTTGCATTTTATGCAGCCAGCCTTTCTCTTTCCTTCTCTTGATACGCAGACACACACGGTCATGCCCCCCCACCTCTATCCCCCCTCCCCAAACCCCAAAGCAAAAAGGATAATAGTTTTGGTGGGAATGTGACTAAACAAATAATGTGGAGGTTGATGATCTCTTAACCTTCCTTTTCCAATTAATGCTAATGCTAACATTAACACATGCTGAGTTATGAGCTGTAGATATAAAATTTGAGGCTTTTTTCAAATATTTGCCCGTCTAAATCCCTTAAAACAACCACCACCACCATCTGTAAATATTTCTCTCTTCTCCCTTTGAAAGATAAGGTTTTCTTTTCTAAAAAAAATCTGATAGACAGCCCATGTGGTAGAACAGTGTTGACTGAAGCTAGAGAACTGTTTCTGTTGGCTGTTCCCATAGGAGATGGGAATCGGAGAATATGAAGTCATATTCACAGATTGTCCATGTGGTGCCACTAGGAGAGTGTCAGCAGCTGGCATGGGGAATCTAAATGAGAAGAGTAGAAGTAATTTTGCTATCAGATCCATGCTGTGTGAGATTCTATTAGTCCTAGTCGCCATAGATGCAACCTGTCTATCAGCTCCTATTCACTGCAATACCTGGTACACGGAGTTGGGTGGGGTGGTGATGGAGTTGTTTAGGTGCTCCAAGTGTGCAGTGCAGTGTACAGTATAGGAACAGGAGAGAGAATAGAGCAGTCTACAGATCTAAAATTACTTTTGTTCTAACTTGCCTCATTACTAGACTTATTCTTCCTACCTGGCAGGTAGGAAAGAGAATACCGATGGGCAAAGAAATGACTCCAATAGCTTGTCAGGTGCAAGGAACCAAGCACAATATGAAGTTACTTCAGAGTAGTTGCTTTATTGTTGCTATAGATTGGAATCTTGCCAGATTAAAGCATAAATTTGCATAACTATTAGATATACTCTGTGAAAGAGAGTCCTGGCTCTCTTCCTGTATACCAAAGATTCCCCACAGATTCCTCTTTGCCTCTTGGGAAAGGGCCCTGTTCTGTTTCAGCCGAAGAGACATCGAGGCGAGGCAGGAGTAACAAACACAAGTCTTTATTGAGATCACAAACAGAACAGAAGACAAAATGGCGCCATGGCCTTTTATAGCCCCTTGCAAGGGACAGCATCAACCAATCAATGCAAGGCTAGTCTCCCGCCTTGCGCATGCACACAAGGCTGGAGACAGCCTGTCTGGTCCCGGGCAACCACGTGGATTGCCTGGGCCTTCTGCAGCCTCCTGAACCTGCTGAGTCATTCAGCAGTCCCAGGACATAACACCCCTCCCCCCTTGGATAAAACAATAAGTGAATACTTATAGTTTTAAAGCAACCTACATATACATGTTTTTTGTTCAATTATCATGTTATTTTTTGTTTAATATGTTTTATTAAATTTTATATGGGTATGGGAAGGATAGGGATAATATGGGTAGAGGATGGGGTTAGGAAGTGGAGTTGGGATAGGGATGGGAATAGGGGTAGGGATAGGTACAGTAGTGGGGTTACCTCCACATAAAAAATCCAACGCTTACACAAGCAGACTCTCGTCCGGGTACACGTATTGAATAACAGTAATTAATACAATACTAAACAATTATAGTCATTAATACTAAAAATAGTCATAAAATAAAAGCTTACTAATTAAGTATAATTTAGCTCTAACGTAATGCTAACCATTGATAAAAATTTTCCCATGTCCTAAAATACACTGAATTCTCTTTCTCCTTAATCTCCAACGTCAATCTGTCCATTTCTGCACATTCTAAAGTTTTCATAATTATAATCTGATCGTGTGATAAATTTTCATTTTTCCAAAATTGAGCAAATACAATTCTCGCTGCTGTCAATACATGTAATATTAAATATTCATTCTCTTTACCATAGTTAGATCCTAATATTCCTAGCAAAAATAATTCTGGTTTATATTCTATTTGTGTTTTAGTCATCTTTTCTAACCATTTATGAATTTTAAACCAAAATTTCTTAACTTTAGGACACATCCACCAAATATGATAATAAGTACCTGGTTTTTCTTTACATTTCCAACAAATATTCGATACATTTTTAAACATTTTCGCTAATCTAACTGGTGTCATATGCCATCTATAAAACATTTTGTATAAATTCTCTTTATATGAAGCTGCTTTAGTAAGTTTAATATTTCTCTCCAAAAGCTTTTCCCAGTCTTCTAAGTCTATAGAGTATCCAAAGTTTTTTGCCCACACTATCATTGTTTCTTTTACTTGTTCTTCTTCCATCTTCCAATTTAATAGAAACTTATAAAGGTTCTTAATCAAATTTTCATCTGTTTTCAAAAGTGTTTTGTCAAATACTGTCTGTTCTTTATAAAAGTCCATTACTTTTACATCTTTTTCATATCTTGTTTGAATTTGCAGATAGGACCACCATGTTAAGTCAATGCCTTGTTGATAGAGAGTTAATCTGTCTTTAAGTTTTCCATCCTTATCTAAAATGTCTTTATAAGTAACAAGTTTGTCATAGTTAATTAAATTTGGATAAGCAAATGCTTCCATCGTTGAAAGCCACTCTGGTATTTTCATATATATTTTATGTTTAATTTTCTCCCACTCTGAGAACAACACATTCCTTATAGCATGTCTTTGAAAATATTTATGTATTTTGTTTTTCTCATACCATAAGAACGCATGTCAGCCCAGTAAGTCATGTCCCTCCAAATAAAGAAGTCATTTATTTCTCAGCATAATCCATTCTTTGAGCCAAAGTAACATAGACGCTTGGTAATAAAGTCTCCAGTCCGGAAGTCCAAAGCCCCCTCTATCTTTTGTTTCTTGTAGTAGTTTAGTTTTAATTCGTGCTTCCTTCCCTTGCCATATAAATCTCAATATTGTTGAATTTAAGTCATCAAAAAATTTCTTACCCAATTTAACAGGGATCGTTTGAAATAGAAAAAGTATTCTTGGTAAAATGTTCATCTTCACAGTCGCTATTCTGCCTAACAATGTCAGTCGAAAATTTTTCCACTTTTCCAAATCTACTTTTATTTGTTTCATTAGTTTTTCATAGTTATCTTCTTTTATTGTTGTATATTTTGATGTTAAATAGATTCCTAAGTATTTAACTTTTTTAGCCATTTGAAGATTTGATCTTTCTGCAAGTTGAGATCTCTGTTTGTCTGTTAGGTTTTTTGTTAATACTTTAGTCTTTTCTTTATTTATCTTCAAGCCTGCTACATCTCCAAATTCCTCTATTTTCTGCAGAAGTATAGTAACTGTTTCCAACGGTTCCTCTATAATAAAGACTAAATCATCCGCAAAAGCCTGTAATTTATATTTTTGTTCTTTTATTTCCAATCCTTTAATTTCCGTATCTTGTCTAATGTCTCTAGCCAACACTTCCAGTGTAAGAATAAATAACAAGGGGGGTAGTGCATATCCCTGTCTTGTGCCTTTTTTGATATCAAAGCCATCTGTATATTTTCCATTTAAAAATATCTTTGCTGTTTGTTTATTATATATTGCTTGAATCGCATTTATAAAGTTTTTACCAAAGTCCATTTCCATCAACTGTTGAAACATAAATTGCCAATTTAAATTATCAAAGGCTTTTTGTGCATCAAGAAATATAAGTGCCATCTGTTTCCCTGGCTGATGTTCATAATATTCTAAAACATTTAAAATAATCCTTAAATTGTTCTTTATCTGTCTTTTAGGCAAAAAACCATTTTGATCTGTATGAATAAATTCAGTCAGGAATTTCTTCAATCTTTCTGCCATTATTGAAGTAAAAATTTTGTAATCCACATTTAATAGCGATATTGGTCTATAATTTTTGATTTGTGTAAGATCAGTATCTTCTTTAGGTATCAAGGTAATATTAGCTTCAGTCCACGAATTTGGTATTTTTGTCTCTAAAAAGATTTCATTGTACAATTCTTTCAAAATCGGGCTTACTGTATCTTGTAAAACTACATAAACTTCTGCAGGGAGCCCATCAGGCCCCGGGGTTTTATCCTTCTTTTGTCTTTTTATTGCCTCTGTGATCTCCATCATTGTTATCTTCTCATTTAAAATATGTCGCATATTCTCTGGCACCTTTGGAAGATCAGCTCTAACTAAATAATCTTTTATTGCTTCTTCAGAGACCACCTCTGCCTTATACAATGTCTCATAATAATCTTTAACAATTTTTTCCATCGCATCATTGTGGCAATATATCTTGCCTTTTGAGTCTTGTAATTTACTTATCATTCTCTTTTCTCTTTCTTTCTTCAATCTATATGAAAGCCATCTTCCTGGTTTATTAGCATTTTTTAAAAAAATTTGTTTGGATCGTTTAATTTGTTGTGCCATCATCTCCATCTCGGATAAATTTAATTTATGTTTTATCAATTCCATTTGTGCTTTTAGTTCCTTCTTTTGTGGGGCAATTCATAATTCCAATTCCAATTTTTTAATTTCTTCTTTCAGCCTCAACTGTACTTGCTTCTTATCTTTGTTCTTTTTGGCAGTATATGTTATAGCCAAACCTCTAAAATATGCTTTCGCCATATCCCATACATTTTGAAGAGAGGTTTCTTCTTTCTTATTTATTTAAAAAAAAAATTCCATTTCTTTTGTTGCTAATTGTAAAAATTCTTTCTCTTTCAATATAGATTTATTTAATGACCACCTTAATTGTTTCTTGGTTCCTTTCCAAATCATTTTAAGTGGATTATGATCTGCCCACATATTAGGTTCTATTTTGACCTCTTGTATTATAGTCTTCAAATTTTGAGACATCCATATCATATCAATTCTTGACCATGATTTATGGCGATTCGAATAAAATGTATATTGTAATTTTTCCGGATTCATCTCTCTCCAAACATCTTGTAAGAGCAATTCTTCTTTCATTTTTAAAAAGGTCTTCGGTAGAACGTTTCCTCCTTTTTTCCCTTGTTTGGAACTTTTATAATCTTGTATTGCATCAGCTACTACATTAAAATCTCCTAATAAGCAAAGATTTTGGTAATTTAAATCCACTAGTTTATCATGTAATTGTTGCTAAAACTGGTCTTGCTTCTCATTGGGTGCATATATTGCCACCATCAATATTTGTTTTTGATTCCATGTAATTTCTACTATTAATACTCTCCCCTCTTCATCAGCATAGATTTGTTTTGGGTTCAACTTTTCTTTTATATACAAAGCTATACCTCTTTTGTTTTGAATTGCCAAAGAAGCATAAAGTTTACCCAATTTAGATTGTTCTAAAATTCTAAGATGTTGTCTCTTAATATGTGTCTCTTGAATACAAATTATATCCTTTTTTAGTTTTTGTAGTCTAGTAAATATTTTTCTCCTTTTTGAAGGAGAGTTCAGACCATTTATGTTTATTGAAAAAACTCCAATCTCCTCCATAACTTCAATTATTTCTAGCCCTCAATCTTCTAGGTGAGGTTATCTGTCTCTGATCTTTCGGTCTTACATCTTCCTCTGTTTGTGTCTTTTTAGGTTCATCCTCTTCCATCTGTTTAGATGTTCCAGCCACATTCATCTCTTGTTTCTTAGGCTCCGCTTCACCTCTTTCCAAAAAATCTCTATGATTATTGAAAAATTCTTCCGCTTGAAGTGGGGTGTTCAATCTATATCTTTTCGTGTCCCAAAAAATTAACACTCCTTCTGGAATCAACCATCTGAAGTTGATTCCTTTATTAAACAATTTCTTTGTTAAAAATTGATATTCTCTTCGGGCTTCTCTTATCCTTCTAGGAATTTGCTTAAGAACTACAAGTTCTTTTTCTTTATATTTCAGCGGTTGATCTCTTATTGCTCTCAGGATGTCATCCCTTACTGATCTTTTAACAAATCTTACATGAATTTCCCTAGGAACTCTATTTTTTCTAGCATAGCTTGAGTTAACTCTAAAAGCCTGATCTATCTCTTTTTTCATTTGATCCTTTTCTATTCCGAGCAGCTCCACCAATAGCTCACTCATCAGCTCCAACAAATTCTCATCTTTCTCTTCTATGACATTTTGAAATCTTAAAAAATATGATGACCTTTCCATCTCCGCCACGGCAATGCTGTCTTCCAATTCTACATTTACTTGTGCCAATCTCTGATTCTCTCCTTGGAGGTATTCTAATTTCTGATCCACTTCCACCGACTTATCTTCTATTTTTTGCATCCTCTGTTGGTTATCTATAATCGCCTGTTGGAAGGTTTCCATTTTTTGATCCATTTTTTGATCCATTTTAACAAGATCATTTTTCAAATCCTCAAAATTTTTGTCTGACTCTTTTTTATTTTTATCTGACTCCATTTTCATATCCATTTTCATCTCTGCAATTGCTTGTAATATCGCTTGAATATCTTTAGACTGGGGTTCCACCTTTTCTTGTTGTAAAAATGTAGTAATTGATTTTTGGGGGACAGGGCTCGCCGATGATGAAGCAGGAGCAGAAGTTGCCTTTTTTGTCCCCTTCCCCAAATTTGAAGTCGCCATCTTTGGGTTATTCTGCTATTTTATAATCCACCAGATGGCCCAATGGCCAATTGTAATTGTAATCCACCAGAGGGCCCGATGGCCAATTGTAATCCCTTATCCTCCTATTGTTAGGAGAGGAAGCCAAACATACTTCAAAAAAAAGAAAAAGAAAAAGAAAAAGAAAAAAAAATAGTTCCAAAGCAAAAAAAAGAAAAAAAGATGCAGGATAACAGGAAGCCCCCCTAATCTTAAAAAAAAAAGAAATAAAAAATTTACCCAAAGGCAAAACCCAAAAGACCCAAAAAACCAAAGCAAAATAAAAATAAAAGGTAGAAAAGCAATCCCAAATTGATAAAAATAATGAAGAAGGAGAACCCAAAAAAAAATCCAACACACAAAAAAAACCTAGAATTAAAAATAACACAACAAAATCCTGACCCAGAAAAAAAAAAAAAAAGGTGTGGTAAAATTTGTCCAATTTATAATCCAACTGGTCCCATTCTTGATGTTTAATTCTTCTTAAAATACACGTTATACAGCCACAGACCAAAAGGGAAAGAGAAAGAGAAAAAACCAGAGTCTCTTTAGATAACTTGTGGCAAGAGATAAGAATGTCTGGGCATTCAGCCAAAACTTTCACTCTAAACAAACCGCAGTTGCCGAGAACAAAGGGGGAAAAAAACTAGCAACAAATAACTTTCCCAGGCTTTGGCCAGGGAAGAAAAAAATAAAAAAAAAGACAAAATAGAGAGTTATTCAGAATAAATGAAAAAAGAATACTAAAAAAAAGCAAAATTAAAACAAGAATGGCTTTCCCGATGAAAATATTACTTTTCTTTTAAAAGGCAAATATATTTCCTCGACTTTAGACTTTTAAAGAGTTTAAGGTAAATCAAATTTGTTCTTCTTTTGTTGTAGTAGCTTAAACCACCGCTTGTACGGGAGAGGGGGGGAAGGAAAAAAACCCCCTCCTTCCTCCCTTCAGGCTTTCTGGTTTAATTGAAGACAGACTTTTGAAAAGGCATTTAAGATCAAAGTCTACATTGCCAAAGTGAAGAAAGCAAAGTCTCACCCGGACCGGCTGCTTGCTGTCAAACTCTGCTGTTTCTCCGTCTCCGCAAAACAGCTGTTAATGGCTGAACGCATAAAAGCGGTCAGCCTTTCTTCTGTCGGTTCCAGGGGCTGCTTTGAGTTCTGTGAGCCGGCTACCGCCGGCCCGCGTTCCTCAAAGATTCACCCTTCAGTGGCCACCTCTCCGGGGTGGCATTTGGCCCAAAAGGACCCACCAACAGACGAATATTGGACCTAAGGGGCGGACGATTGCCTCCCTAGGTCTGGCTTCAGCAAGGTCCCGGAAATCACTCCCAATTATCATGTTATTAATTCTAACACAATTATGCCTGCACACAGGCAGACCCTTATACCTCATATTGTTTCAGGTTATCAATAGAACACACTTCTATGAGTGTCCAGAGTTCTAGAGAACTAGTAAGCCTCCCTAATACTTGACAGGAACCTCACATAGTCCTTTAGATGCTTGGGTGGACCTTTGGCCCTCTCTGACCTTCTTGGAGCCAGCGTTGGTGCCTGGCGTGCCACCTCGCCTGTTGGGCTAGGCAAGCCAGGACTTTGATGCCCCCAAGACCCAGGCAACCCTCCAGACTGCTGACTGGCTGGATCCACTAAACCCAAACCAGAGTTCCTTGGTGGGGTGGAGTTCCCCAAGTCCAGTGGTGGGGTGGAATTCCCCAAATCCACAATGGACCCCACTTGGGAACACTGCCCTTCGAGCCCAAGACCAGCAGCTGGAGTGGCCTGAGGAACTGATTGACTGCCATGTCCCAACGACCCAGTGCCTGTGCCAGAGTCATGAGCTGCCTCCATGGCAAAACCCCCTTCAGGAACATGTGCAGGAACATTTGAAGGTCCACCTTGGCGGAGAGACTGTGGTCCACAATCGTAATTGTGGTACTCCCCCCCCCAGAGCAGAGCCAGGGGCGGAAGAGTGGCTGGACAACCTCCAGCGCAGTTGGTCAATGTGACGTCTGATCACACGACCATCATCAAAGGCCACTTCGTACGACAGTGGCCCAGAGACCTTGCATACCACTGCTGTCACCCAGAGATGTCCAGGTCCATAGTTCCTTGCCCAGACTGGATCGCCCACCTGTAGTCTCCTAGGTGCCCGCAGTTGTGACACCTGTGAAGCCACCCGGTCAGGGTGCAACGTGTCCAGCTTAGTGATGAATCTGCGACCCCAGCAGAGTTCAGCTGGGCTTTTCCCAGTGGCAGTGCAAGGTGTAGTGTGGTGACAAAGAAGAAAGTCAGCTAACCTGTGATGCCAGTTTCCATGAGTGATTCTCTTTAAAGCATCTTTGGTAGTACGCATCATACGCTCAGCTTGACCGTTGGAAGCTGGATGAAACGGTGCAGATGTGGCATGCCGGATCATGTTGGCTTGAAGAAAACCCTGAAACTCAGAAGATGTGAATTGGGGTCCGTTGTCTGAGACAAGGACATCTGGAAGACCATGTGAGGCGAAGATGCCTCTCAGCACCTGGATGGTCCTGGCCGTAGTAGTGGAGGAAACAGGAACAACCTCTAGCCACTTGGAATGGCTGTCCATGAGGAGAAGGAAGAATTGCCCCTGAAAGGGCCCAGCGCAGTCGATGTGTACCCTCGACCATGGTGTATGTGTCTCCTCCCACCTATGTACAGGGGCCTGGGGCATTTCTGGCCTTGACTGTTGACAGACTTGGCACCCATGCACCTGGGCCTCGATCTCTTTATCGAGCCCAGGCCACCAGAGGTGGCTACATGCTAGTGCCTTCATCCGGACTATTCCCGGATGTCCCTCATGCAGAGAGAGCAAGACTCTAGTCCTCAATGAGGCCGGGATGACTACCCGGCTACCCCACAGGAGACACCCCTTGAAAGTAGAAAGCTCATGCTTCCTTTGCCAGAACCCTTGGAATTCTGCACCCGGGCACGTGTCAGGCCATTCTGACAACACCCATGTCAGCACGCATGTAAGCGTGTGATCAGTGGCAGTTTCTGCAGCCATGTCCCTAGCATTGAGAGGAGATTCAGGCAATTCCTGAATGGAAAGAATGTGAAGAGCAGGAGCAGGATCTGCCTCTATCTGCTGTAGAGGTAATCTGCTGAGACCGTCTGCATGGCCCATTTCTTTACCTGGTTTGTGAACCAGGGTGTAGTCATATGCTAACAAGAAAATTGACCATCTTAGCATTCTAGGAGATATAATATGTGGGGTTTGTTTTGTTGTTGTAAACAAACCCAGCAAAGGTTTATGGTCTGTGTAAACCGTGAAATGGCGGCCATACAAGAAATCGTGGAATTTCTTTATTCCAGCCACTATTGCCAAAGCTTCTCTATCAATCTGTGTATAATTACGCTCTGCAGATGAGAGAGTCCTAGAGTAGTAGGCCACAGGGACTTGTGTCCCATCAGCCTTGAGATGGCTCAGTACAGCCCCAACCCCATAAGGGGATGCTTCACAGGCTATGCACACAGGCAATTGCTCATTAAAATGGGCTAATACTGCATTTGAAGAGAGCAAGGTGTTGACTTCTGTGAAACTCCTTTCACGGACCTCCATCCAATTCGATGGAGCCTGTTTGTCCTTGTGGGGAAGGAATGAATGGTAAAAATTTAACAGCCCCAGGAAGGCTTGAAGCTCACTCTTCAACTGGGGGCTTGGGGCCTGCTGAATTGCTTGAAGCTTGGATTCCGAAGGATGGATGCCTTCAGCATCGATACGGAATCCCAAGAACTCAGTGGAGGTGACTCCAATTTTACACTTGTTTTGCTTCAGCTTCACCCCTGTTTGGCGGAAACGCAGCAAAACAGCTCTCAGCCTTTCAGCTAAGTTCACAGATGATTCCCCAGCGATGAGGATGTCATCAAAATAGGGACAGACCCCTGGAATGCCACGGAGCGTTCACTCCATCACACTTTGGAATATGCCAGGGGCTACATTAACCCGAAACTGCAGCCTTTTTACCTTAAATGCTCCCCGGTGCGTCACAATTGTTTGGGCCTCAGCCGTTGCCTCATCAACAGGTAACTGTTGATAGGCCTGAGCCAAATCCAACTTTGCAAAGATCCACCCCCCCTTGAGGGAGGCCAAAATGTGGCTCACCACTGGCACCGGATAGGCATGCTGCTGCAATGCTCTATTAATTGTACATTTATAGTCCGCACAAATCCGGACCTCTCCATTGGCTTTCAGTGGCGTGACTATAGGAGTTTCCCATGGACTAGAGTCCACAGGCTCTAAAATGCCTTGCTGGATCAGCTTGTGTCCAGCTCCATCGACAAGGGAGCCCCTTGCAGCCAAAATAGGGTGGGCTTCTGCACGTCCTGTAGGGGCATTTTCAAAACTGGGGTTCACAGGCCCCTAAAAAAGAAACTTCGCCTTGACGTGAAGTTGCAAGGGGTTCCCTTGTTGATGGAGCTGGACACCGGGTCCGCTCTATCAATCATCTCCTTAGATACCTTTAATAAGGTTTGCCACAGAAGTGGCCTTCGAGTCAAACTCAGGCTTTCAAATTTAATCCTCACTGACTTTCAAAATTTGAGGGTCAGCGTGAAGGGGGAGGCCACAGTCAGAGTGCAGCGTAAGAGTTTCCAAGGACTGCTAGATGTGGTGGTAGTTGGGGGTGATCTTATAGGACTTGATTGGTTCAAGGGCCTTGGGATCCAAGTGACTGGGCTGCACAATCTGCAAACGTCAGGCCTTGCAGATGTGTGCAAGGAGTTTGCGGATGTGTTCAGTGCAGAGCTTGGTTCGTACAAGGGGCCTCCCATTGCCTTAAGTTTGGACCCAGCCATCACACCCATTAGAATCAAGCCCAGAAGGGTACCTTTTGCCTTGAAAAGCAAAATAGATACAGAGCCGGACAAGCTCATCCAGCAAGGCATTTTAGAGCCTGTGGACTCTAGTCACGCCACTGAAAGCCAATGGAGAGGTCCGGATTTGTGCGGACAATAAATGTACACTTAATAGAGCATTGCAGTAGCATGCCTATCTGGTGCCAGTGGTGAGCCACATTTTGGCCTCCCTCAAGGGGGGGGGCGGATCTTTGCAAAGTTGGATTTGGCTCAGGCCTATCAACAGTTACCTGTTGATGAGGCAATGGCTGAGGCCCAAACAATTGTGACGCACCGGGGAGCATTTAAGGTAAAAAGGCTGCAGTTTGGGGTTAATGTAGCCCCTGGCATATTCCAAAGTGTGATGGAGTGAACGCTCCGTGGCATTCCAGGGGTCTGTCCCTATTTTGATGACATCCTCATCGCTGGGGAATCATCTGTGAACTTAGCTGAAAGGCTGAGAGCTGTTTTGCTGCGTTTCCGCCAAGCAGGGCTGAAGCTGAAACAAAACAAGTGTAAAATTGGAGTCACCTCCACTGAGTTCTTGGGATTCCATATCGATGCTGAAGGCATCCACCCTTCGGAATCCAAGCTTCAAGTGATTCAGCAGGCCCCAAGCCCCCAGTCGAAGAGTGAGCTTCAAGCCTTCCTGGGGCTGTTAAATTTTTACCATTCATTCCTTCCCCACAAGGCTGCAGTGGCTGAGCTGTTACACTGACTCTTGGACAAACAGGCTCCATGGAATTGGATGGAGGTCCATGAAAGGAGTTTCACAGAGGTCAAGGCCTTGCTCTCTTCAAATGCGGTATTAGCCCATTTTAATGAGCAATTGCCTGTGTGCATAGTCTGTGATGCATCCCCTTATGGGGTTGGGGCTGTACTGAGTCATCTCAAGGCTGATGGGACACAAGTCCCTGTGGCCTACTACTCTAGGACTCTCTCATCTGCAGAGCGTAATTATGCACAGATTGATAGAGAAGCTTTGGCTATAGTGGCTGGAATAAAGAAATTCCACGATTTCTTGTATGGCCGCCATTTCACGGTTTACACAGACCATAAACCTTTGCTGGGTTTGTTTACAACAACAAAACAAACCCCACATGTTATATCTCCTAGAATGCTGAGATGGTCAATTTTCTTGTTAGCATATGACTACACCCTGGTTCACAAACCAGGTAAAGAAATGGGCCATGCAGACGGTCTCAGCAGATTACCTCTACAGCAGATAGAGGCAGATCCTGCTCCTGCTCTTCACATTCTTTCCATTCAGGAATTGCCTGAATCTCCCCTCAATTCTAGGGACGTGGCTGCAGAAACTGCCACTGATCACACGCTTACACGCGTGCTGACATGGGTGTTGTCAGAATGGCCTGACACGTGCCCGGGTGCAGAATTCCAAGGGTTCTGGCAAAGGAAGCATGAGCTTTCTACTTTCAAGGGGTGTCTCCTGTGGGGTAGCCGGGTAGTCATCCCGGCCTCATTGAGGACTAGAGTCTTGCTCTCTCTGCATGAGGGACATCCGGGAATAGTCCGGATGAAGGCACTAGCACGTAGCCACCTCTGGTGGCCTGGGCTCGATAAAGAGATCGAGGCCCAGGTGCATGGGTGCCAAGTCTGTCAACAGTCAAGGCCAGAAATGCCCCAGGCCCCTGTACATAGGTGGGAGGAGACACATACACCATGGTCGAGGGTACACATCGACTGCGCTGGGCCCTTTCAGGGGCAATTCTTCCTTCTCCTCATGGACAGCCATTCCAAGTGGCTAGAGGATGTTCCTGTTTCCTCCACTACTACGGCCAGGACCATCCAGGTGCTGAGAGGCATCTTCGCCTCACATGGTCTTCCAGATGTCCTTGTCTCAGACAACGGACCCCAATTCACATCTTCTGAGTTTCAGGGTTTTCTTCAAGCCAACATGATCCGGCATGCCACATCTGCACCGTTTCATCCAGCTTCCAACGGTCAAGCTGAGCGTATGATGCGTACTACCAAAGATGCTTTAAAGAGAATCACTCATGGAAACTGGCATCACAGGTTAGCTGACTTTCTTCTTTGTCACCACACTACACCTTGCACTGCCACTGGGAAAAGCCCAGCTGAACTCTGCTGGGGTCGCAGATTCATCACTAAGCTGGACACGTTGCACCCTGACCGGGTGGCTTCACAGGTGTCACAACTGCGGGCACCTAGGAGACTACAGGTGGGCGATCCAGTCTGGGCAAGGAACTATGGACCTGGACATCTCTGGGTGACAGCAGTGGTATGCAAGGTCTCTGGGCCACTGTCGTACGAAGTGGCCTTTGATGATGGTCGTGTGATCAGACGTCACATTGACCAACTGCGCTGGAGGTTGTCCAGCCACTCTTCCGCCCCTGGCTCTGCTCTGGGGGGGGGAGTACCACAATTACGATTGTGGACCACAGTCTCTCCGCCAAGGTGGACCTTCAAATGTTCCTGCACATGTTCCTGAAGGGGGTTTTGCCATGGAGGCAGCTCATGACTCTGGCACAGGCACTGGGTCGTTGGGACATGGCAGTCAATCAGTTCCTCAGGCCACTCCAGCTGCTGGTCTTGGGCTCGAAGGGCAGTGTTCCCAAGTGGGGTCCATTGTGGATTTGGGGAATTCCACCCCACCACTGGACTTGGGGAACTCCACCCCACCAAGGAACTCTGGTTTGGGTTTAGTGGATCCAGCCAGTCAGCAGTCTGGAGGGTTGCCTGGGTCTTGGGGGCATCAAAGTCCTGGCTTGCCTAGCCCAACAGGCGAGGTGGCACGCCAGGCACCAACGCTGGCTCCAAGAAGGTCAGAGAGGGCCAAAGGTCCACCCAAGCATCTAAAGGACTATGTGAGGTTCCTGTCAAGTATTAGGGAGGCTTACTAGTTCTCTAGAACTCTGGACACTCATAGAAGTGTGTTCTATTGATAACCTGAAACAATATGAGGTATAAGGGTCTGCCTGTGTGCAGGCATAATTGTGTTAGAATTAATAACATGATAATTGAACAAAAAACATGTATATGTAGGTTGCTTTAAAACTATAAGTATTCACTTATTGTTTTATCCAAGGGGGAAGGGGTGTTATGTCCTGGGACTGCTGAATGACTCAGCAGGCTCAGGAGGCTGCAGAAGGCCCGAGCAATCCATGTGGTTGCCCGGGACCAGACAGGCTGTCTCCAGCCTTGTGCGCATGCGCAAGGCGGGAGACTAGCCTTGCATTGATTGGTTGATGCTGTCCCTTGCAAGGGGCTATAAAAGGCCATGGCACCATTTTGTCTTCTGTTCTGTTTGTGATCTCAATAAAGACTTGTGTTTGTTACTCCTGCCTCGCCTCGATGTCTCTTCAGCTGAAACAGAACAAGAACTATGGATTTGTTCCAGAATAAGCTGTAAGGTCAGAACAATTCCAAAACTGGGATTACAGAGGCAGGGTTTGGGGATATTAAGATACTTTTCTGCAGATTTAAGTGAGAAAGAGTTGTTAGATCATTCTAAAGTTTATTTCTAGAGGCCATTATTTCTCATCTACCTTTTTATACTGTTTACACTTTCCCTCCTTTCTTTGTCACTTTAAATAAATGTAAATGTTTGGGGGGGACAGTTCTGGAACATTCTGGAAAGTTGAACAATGTTTTCACATGAGAAATGGCAAAATTCATAGTATATAATCTATCTACAGATATTATTATTACACAGCCCTACAAAAATTCAGGATTGAGAATAAATGATATGATCAAGTAAATAATATAATTTAAATAGTTTTAGATGGAATTCCTAGCATATTGATCTTGATATTACGCCTGTTGCTAAATGAAGATAATTCATTCTAATTGGAGATAGGCAAACAGGAGATATATTAGGGAGGAATGGGAGTTTTTTTTCTGGTATCCACATTCAATTTTTTATCCTGTGTTGGTCCCTCATCAAATTTACTTTGAAGTGATAAAAAGTAATAAAAATTGTGAATAGCATCATATAGAGGCCTACCATGAGTAATAAATTAATGCTTCTCTCATGCTACCTTCAACTATGTATCACTACATCTTGTTAGAGAAGTTTACTCTTTTCAAGTCTCTGGAAACAAACAATGTTTTAACTCTTAAGAGCCCTTTTGTTTCATCTATTAAGATGGGATTGCTCAAAATCAGTTAAAAAATGTGGAATCTTTATCTTGTTCTTATACTGTGTTAGAAAATATGCTTTTATTTTTACAATTCAAGTTAAACGGTATGTTGTTTGAACTCCTCTGGAATAAAAAAGACAATCATATTGCAAGTTAAAAACATCACATATATTTCATGTTAGAGTAACCTACCTATGCCACTATGTTAAGCATATTTAGCTTTGCTACAAAAATACTATTGAAAGTAAAGAAGAATAGGTTTGGTGATTTATATTGAAGGTCCAATTCTTCCCAGATTCTAACTCTCTGTATTAGATTATTAGTAGATTATTATCAGAATGAAATAGATGAGTCAATTTTTTTAATACTAGTATATGGTACCCAGTTGGTGTTTTTGAATCATTCAATTAATAATTTATCTTTCTTTCCTTCCCCAGTATATACTATATTAATTTAAGATAAACCCTATTGTTCCAAGATCAGATCCTTGATTTTGAACATGATAGAACATCTCTTGACATCTCTGTCAAAATAAAATTATTTGGCAATCCCATCTTCCAATATCAAAATGGTCACCATTTTATGCAAGAATTAGAAAAACTTATTAAGCAGCAGCACTGCCAAGATGCATCATGAGGCTGTAAATTAAATGTGAGCCAACAATATGATGCCAATACAAAGGCCAAGTATTATTTTGAGATAGATCAGCAGCAGCTTTGTGTTTTCATAGTGATATTCAGTTGTAGATCATGATTTAGTCTAGTGACATGAAGTAAACCAATAAAACTAAATCAGTGAAAGAAACAAAACAAGTAATTTATTGCTAAAAATAGATGTGAAAAAAATCTTTTAAACATTAACATTAGACTCATCAAAGTTGCTTTTCCTTTCCTTAAAATACTTGAAGTTTCTCCCAACCATGAATCATCAAAATAGCCAGAATATTTGGATTAAAACTTGATCTCTAGTGATCACTCAATTGCAATATTTATTCCCAATTTCAGTGCATTTCTAGGCAAGACTGAAAAAGATTTGTTCATGGAGTTGTTAGGTCAATCAGAGGAGACAATATATACTCCTGATGACAAAGATGAATTATAAGGTGGCTTCATGTACTCCAGTGTGGAAATCCGCTTAGATTAATTGTGGCTTGCCAGAAATCACACTGATCCTTCCACTTCAGACTTTCAGATTCTTTTTATACTGATCTAATGACCAAAACATAGATGTACAATCTGACCTGTAATTCTCACAATTGTGTAGGGTAAATCAAATAATAGCTAATAATTCTGATGTCAAATTCTGCTTCCCTGGAAACCAGCAGACTCAAACCTTGCATGCTTTGCTCATAAGCTTCTAACATTTAATTGCCCATTGTGAAAATTAAATGTTAGTCCAGATGGACCTTTCCTGAGTTAGCATGGATATTAATATATCCTTAATTGCAGAAATTCAGAGCCAAGGAGATATGGCTTGCTTTGTACTTGGGTTGAAAGACAGAGAGAAAAAAATTGACAGTAATTTAAATGAAGAAATGTTTCTTTGAATGGTATTTTTTTTAATTGGCAGGTTATATTTCTATTTATAATTTGTTAGATTTGAAGAAGCCTAATTTCAAGCTGCTCAAATAAAAAAAATATTCCCTTGAAATCTGCCTTATAAAGTGATTTCAGGGAGCATCAATATTAAACCTAGGCCAATTCAAGATCTTATTTTCAATATGAAGAAAGGCTTTTGATCTGGATTTATAGCACATGTAAGCATACAAAAACTGCAATTTTAACTTGTTCTAAATACAGCTATCATTTTAAAATTATATAATATTTAAACAATCTGAAGGCAATTTGTTTAAGAAAAAAAATTCACTAAGTTTCTTTATACAGTGACAGATGCAAGAATTTTGGACAAGAAGCTATAGCAAAAGGTTAATATCCTTTGGGGCTCTTGTGATAGGTTGCCAAACAAGAGAATGCTGAAATAAGATACGCTGCTCTGCTGCCACTGGTGAGGGCTAGAATGTGAAGCTGCAGCTATTAAAAAACTCTCATAGAGTTTATAGTTCTTAACATAGAATGGCAGCAATGAAGAAACCTTGCAGTATTAGCAGCAAGGTCCATGTTGCAGTTGGATGGTGCATGCAGATGGAAATGTGCTAATTTGCTGAAGAGTGGCTTTATTTATTCATTTGATTTGTATGTCACCTACTCCAGACAGTTGGGAAGCACTCTTCTGGAAGTTCTCCTGCCTTAAAATCATTTATCATTTCAAAAACATTACCCTCCCAAACTGGGTTGGGGACAGCCCCTCTTGGCTCCATACAAACTTATCCAGTTGAATAATTGAAAGTTGAAGGGTGCAAGCTGTGACTCTGCACAGAGATAGTAATTTTTTTTAAAAAAAGATGAATGGGGTAAGAAAAGTACCTATGGACATTTTTATCTCAAAAATGCAGCCAATTTTCCTCAGCAGTCAGGGTCCATCATTCTAGTCTGATAGATGCCTTATATGGGCCCTGGTGGAAGGGACGCCACATTAGGAAAGATAATGCTGGAACAGTGCTACAAATGTGCACTCAAAAAAACAACTTGGGTCTTTTCTCTCTGGGGTCCACTGCTTTCTTAAATTCAAAGGGGAGATGCTGTCCCCCAATCCTTCTGGAAGAGACAACTGAAACATGACAAATGGTGATTTAAAAAAAAAATAATAGTGGAGCCAAATTTTTCAGAATTTCAAACATAAAAACTAAAAATGTCAAAATGTTTAATTGAATAATAAACTCAGTATTTTGTTTTCTGAATAATAGAAAGTAAGTATATTATTTCCCCCCCTCAAAAAAGGGGGAATCCATAGACAGTATAATAATAATATAAAATAATATAAAACTGCATTTTTTGGAATCTAACAGAATGCCAGTGTTGTGAACTAGTCTAGTTATTATAAAAACATATAAATAGAAATGTAGAACTAAGAACAAGGAAAAGGGGAATAAATAAATGAAAGAAAGGCATAACAGACTTAAAATACACTTGAAAAAAATGTGAATATAGTTATGTCTTGAGATGCTTCTTAAAGACTGAGAGGAAGTGAACCATATGAATGTCTGGGAACAATGAATTTCAAAAGTGCTATAAAATAAAACATTGAAAACATGGAACAACAGATGTCATGATTAGTTTCTTCCCTAACCTTATATCTGCCCAGCCATGGTTGATCAAAAAAGCTAAAAGCTAAGGAAGGCTGCAGGAAGGCTGCAGAGACCCGGACAGACCCAGACAGGCTGTCTCCGGCCTTGCGCACATGCGCAAGGCGGGAGAACGGCCTGCAATGATTGGATGTGCATCCCCTTGCAAGGGGATATAAAAGGCCAGTGGCCATTTTGTTCTTGCTTCTGTTCTGTGAATGTGCTTCAATAAAGAGATCCTTGTTGTGAACCAGCCTCATCTCGATGTCTTCTTTAGAAGAACAGAACATTGGCGACGAGGATGGGATTCGCCGCAAAGGAAGCCAAAGAAGAAGAAGCTAGGGCCAACTCACCTGAAGGTCTGAAGCGAAGAGAAGCGCGGCATCCAGGAGAAGCAACTGCCTGCCAGTACGAAGATGCTGGAGGTGGGCTTGGCTTCGTAGGACCCCTTCTCCTTCCTTGTGGCGAGAGACATCGAAGAGGCTATCGGTCACAATGATGTCCAAGCTGGGCCGTCTTGTCGAGTTTGATACTTCGCACCCAGAACGATGGAGCTCTTACGCAGCTCACATCGAGAATTACTTCAGGGTGAACAAGGTCCAAGAAGACGGATTGAAAGCTGCTACCTTGCTGTGTGTCTGCGGGCAAGAGACTTTTGACATTGCTGAGAACCTTGTAGCCCCAGCACCACTGGAGTCGATCGCCTATCCAGATTTGAAGAAAATGCTGCACGAGCATTTTGAGCCCAAGCTTTCCGTAATAGTTTGGAGGCACCAAACTCAGCGGCCGGGAGAATCAGCTGTGGATTTCGTCGCGGCTCTCAGGCAGGCTGCTAGGCCATGTGAGTTCCAAGACTTGGAAGAGAGGCTCCGAGATCGGCTCATTTGTGGATTGCGAAGCCGTGAGATGCAACAAAAGTTATTTGCTAGAGCTAATGTTTCCTTCCAAGATGCCTTGAGAGAAGTTGCAGCTGAAGAAGCAGCCGGCGGCGCGGTGAAGGCTTTGCGGTCAACCAAGAACCCTCCAGCAGCAGTTCCCGTCCATCAGGAAGTTGTGCGAGAGGCATCCGAAGAAGAATCCAAGGAAGAAGAAGTGGACAGACTTCAACAGTCGGCGGAGAGAAGACTGCAAGAACGCAGAGGAAAGACGCCTGCATTCCTTCGGTTTTTCGGCTGTGGGGGTCACCACAGGAGAGCCAACTGCTGTTTTCATTCTGCTGTTTGCCGGGCATGTGGCAGGCAAGGCCACATTGCATCAGCCTGCTTGGGTCGCCAGAAAAACAGGTCCCCCGAAGAGTTGCCTCTGAAAGGCACCAAGGTCCCCAGCCAACACAGGGTGGGTTTCTGCGCGTCCCGTAGGGGGGTATTAAAAACTGGGGCTCACTGGCCCCTTAAGTAAAAGTTTCGCATTGATGTAAAGTTGCAGGGAGTTCCCCTGGCCATGGAGCTTGACACAGGGTCCGCTCTTTGTATTATTTCTGCTGACACTTTAAAAAAGGTTTGTTCCAGGAGTGGCTCACGAGTCAAACTCAGGCCCTCCAATCTCATCCTCACTGACTTCCAGAATTCCCGAGTCAGTGTGAAGGGGGAGGCCACGCTCAGAGTACAGCATAAGGAATTTGATGGGTTATTAGATGTGGTGGTAGTTGGGGGTGATCGCACGAGTCTTATCGGACTCGATTGGTTCGAAGCACTTGGGATCCAAGTGACTGGCCTTAACCGTCTACAAACTGCCAGCCTTGCAGGAGTCTGTAAGGAGTTTGCTGATGTGTTCAGCCCAGAGCTTGGCTCATACAAGGGGCCTCCTATTGCTTTAAGGTTAGATCCAGCCATCACACCCATCAGGGTTAAACCAAGGAGGGTGCCTTTTGCCCTCAAAAGTAAAATAGATGCTGAGTTGGACAAACTGCTCCAACAAGGCATTCTAGAACCTGTGGATTCTAGTCCATGGGAAACCCCCATAGTAACACCATTAAAAGCCAACGGTGAAGTCCGAATTTGTGCGGACTATAAATGCACACTAAACAAAGCCTTGCAGCAGCATGCATATCCAGTGCCTGTGGTGAGCCACATTCTGGCCTCACTGAAGGGGGGAAAAGTCTTTGCTAAGCTTGATTTAGCTCAGGCCTACCAACAGTTACCTGTTGATGAGGCAACAGCTGAGGCCCAAACTATAGTTACTCACAGAGGGGCTTTTAAGGTAAAAAGGCTGCAGTTTGGGGTCAATGTAGCCCCTGGCATTTTCCAAGGGGTGATGGAGTGAACACTCCGTGGGGTCTGCCCCTATTTCGATGACGTCCTCATTGCAGGAGAGTCATCTGGGAACTTGGCTGAGAACTGTCTTGCTGCGTTTCCGCCAAGCTGGGCTGAAGTTACAGCAAGACAAATGTAAGATTGGTGTAACATCCACCGAATTTCTAGGCTTTTGTATTGATGCTGAAGGCATCCACCCTGCAGAGTCTAAATTTCAGGCCATTCAACTGGCCCCAAGCCCCCAGTCAAAAGCTGAACTCCAGGCTTTTTGGGCTTGCTAAATTTCTATCATTCATTTCTCCCCCACAAGGCTGCAGTGGCTGAGCTGTTACACCGGCTCTTGGACAAGCAGACTCCATGCAAATGGACGAACGTCCATGAAAGGGCTTTCAAAGAAGTCAAGGCCTTGCTATCTTCAAATGCGGTACTGGTGCATTTCAATGAGCAATTGCCTGTGTGCATCGCATGTGATGCCTCCCCTTATGGGGTAGGAGCAGTGTTGAGTCATTTCAAGGCTGATGGGACTCAGGTCCCTGTGGCCTATTATTCCAGAACTCTCTCATCTGCAGAGCGTAATTATGCGCAGATTGAGAGAGAAGCCTTGGCAATAGTATCAGGCATCAAGAAATTTCATGATTTCTTGTATGGCCGCCATTTTACGGTCTACACTGACCACAAGCCCTTGCTGGGTTTGTTTACAACAAGCAAACAAACCCCACACATCATCTTCCCCAGAATGCTGAGATGGTCAATTTTCTTGTCAGCTTATGACTACAAACCTGGTTTATTCACAAACCAGGGACAGAGATGGGCCACGCTGATGGCCTTAGTAGGTTACCTCTGAAGCAAATAGAGGCAGACCCTGCTCCTGCTGTACACATTCTCTCCATTCAGGAATTGCCTGAATCTCCCCTCAATGCTAGGGATGTGGCTGCTAAAACTGCCACTGATCACACGCTTACACGCGTGCTGACACGGGTGTTGTCAGGATGGCCTGACACGTGTCCTGGTACAGAATTCCAAAGTTTCTGGCGTAGGAAACATGAGTTTTCCACTTTCAAAGGGTGTATCCTGTGGGGTAGCAGGGTAGTCATCCCGGCCTCATTGAGGACTAGAGTCATCCCTCTCTGCATGAGGGATATCCGGGAATTGTGAGGATGAAGGCGCTTGCGCGTAGCCATCTTTGGTGGCCTGGACTCGATAAGGACATTGAGGCCCAAGTTCAGGGGTGCCAAGTGTGCCAACAATCACGGCCTGAGATGCCCCAGGCCCCTGTACATAGGTGGGAGGAGACACTCACTCTATGGTCACGCGTACACATTGACTATGCTGGGCCCTTTCAGGGGTAATTCTTCCTTCTCATGGACAGCCATTCCAAGTGGGTAGAGGTTGTTCCTGTATCCTCCACTACTACTGCCAGGACCATCCAGGTGCTAAGAGGAATTTTCGCTTCCCATGGTCTTCCTGATGTCCTTGTCTCAGACAATGGTCCCCAATTTACCTCTTCTGAGTTTCAGGCTTTTCTTGAAGCCAACATGATCTGGCATGCTACGTCTGCTCCATTTCACCCTGCCACCAACGGTCAGGCTGAACGCATGGTGCGTACCACCAAGGAGGCATTAAAGAGAATCATTCGAGGACCCTGGCATCACAGGTTAGCCGATTTTCTCCTTGCACACCGCACCACACCTTGCACAGCTACAGGAAAGAGCCCAGCTGAACTACGCTGGGGTCGCAGACTCATCACGAAACTGGACAGGTTGCACCCAGACCGGGTGGCTTCACAGGTGTCACAGCCACGGGCACCTAGGAGACTCCAAGTGGGTGATCCGGTATGGGCCAGAAACTATGGGCATGGACATCTCTGGGTAACTGCTGTGGTATGCAAGGGCTCTGGGCCACTGTCCTACGAAGTGGCCTTGGAGGATGGTCATGTGCTTAGACGTCACATTGACCAATTGCGCTGGAGGCTTCCTGGCCAAGTGTCTGCTTCTGGCTCTGCTCTCGGGGGGTAGGGGGACCCCAATTATGATTGTGGACCACAGTCTCTCCACGAGGGCACTTATCCAAAGTTCCTCCACATGTTCCAGGTGGGGGTCTTGCCATGGAGGCGGCTCCTGACTCTGGCATAGACTCCGGGGGTCTTGCCATGGAGGCAGCTCCTGACTCTGGCAGAGGTCCCTGGCTAGGGGCAAATGGCCGTAAATCGGCTACTCAGGGTAGTCCTGCTGCTGGTCTTGGGCTCGAGGGACAGTGCTCCCAAGAGGAGTACAATGGAATTTTGTGGAGCTCCACCCCACCAATGGACTCGGGGAACTCAACCCCACCAAGGAAATCTGGTTTGGGTTTGGTGGATCCAGCCAGTCAGCAGTCAGGGGGAATCCCTGAGTCTTCTGGGTGACAAAGTCCTGGTTTGTTTTGCACAACCTGGAAGCAGGCACTCCAGGCACCTATTTCTAATTCAACACCTACCTCTACACCTACAACTACACCTGCACCTAATCTGGCTCCATGGAGATCAGAGCGGGTTAAGGACTATGTAAGGTCCCTGTTTACTATACAGGAGGTTTACTAGTCCTCGCCATCTGAGGATAACACTTGTAGTGCTGCAATGTTAATATTGTCAAAATGTGAAGGTCCGTGTGTATAGCAGGGAACTGAAGGTAATGGGTTGCGAGGGCAAAGGTTGAAGGTCTAATTTGCCAAAAGGCATGCTATGATATTGTTTGTGTGTAAGGTATATGCTTAGTTATTGTTTAATCCAAGGGGGGAGGGGTGTTATGTCCTGGGCCTTGCTGAGTCATTCAGCAAGGCTGCAGGAAGGCTGCAGGAAGGCTGCAGAGACCCGGACAGACCACGTGTCTGCCCTGGACCCAGACAGGCTGTCTCCGGCCTTGCGCGCATGTGCAAGGTGGGAGAACGGCCTGCAATGATTGGATGTGCATCCCCTTGCAAGGGGATATAAAAGGCCAGTGGCCATTTTGTTCTTGCTTCTGTTCTGTGAATGTGCTTCAATAAAGAGATCCTTGTTGTGAACCAGCCTCGTCTCGATGTCTTCTTTAGAAGAACAGAACACTAAGCCTGTTTTCTAGTTGGCTGTGAGACCATCAAGAATACCAGGGCTAGACTGGAAAGTTAAAAAACAAAATCTGGAACAAGGCAATGGTAAATGATTCTTGTATCATTTCCAAGAAATTCAATTCAAAGAAGAATTTATCTTAGGATTTTTCAATCAGTATAACAACAAAGAATCCATCATTAATGCAGAAAGTTAAATATTGTCATATTTTGAAGCAAGAAATTTGAGCTATCAATGAAATAAGATATTCTTAATTTAGATGAGGTAAGAAAAGACCAACCAAAGTAGCATTATATTAATCAAGTCTGGGTTTTTTTTTCCAAAAAAGAACCATCTGAGGTTTTGTGATCTACATGTAATTAAGATACATTAATATGCACAATTAATTTGCAACATGATAAGAAAGTAGAAGCTCACTTCCAAATGGCACCAAAATTTAATTGAGAATCTAACTTAAGGATGTTAAAAGTCATCAAAGAAGAAATTAAGCCAGACAGTTAAAATTAAAACAGTTAAGTGACAAGACATAGAACTTATAATAACTTCAGTTCATTAATGTTAAACTGAAAATTAATTCTATTTAATTACAGTCCCACACCAATCAGAAAAGAGAATTAGAACAAATACAGTGATTAAGATAAAATAAAATTACCTGAACATCCTGAAACAGTTATTGATGTGAAGGAGGCACCAGGTAGATTCTGAAAGCTATGACTATCAATAGGAATTTTGCCACCTTCTTAGAGGGTTCTCAGAATTGATCACAGAAAAGAATGGTAATCTCGTCAACACAGAAATATTAAATAGACTGAAAAATGCCTATGAGTTTCAGTCACCATTGGTATATGACAAGCATGTTAATAGCATATGTGATGCACATTCAGCCTTTGTGTTGGAGCACAGGCAGGGGGCAGCTTTTGTATGGGAGATTACAGCATCTGCTGATTGTCATCCTAATGAGAAGTGCCCCAATTCATGCCGCACTACAGGGAGAAGCATGTAGGTTATTAAAAAAATATCAAAAGACGGTGTGTGTGTGTGTGTGTGTGTGTGTGTGTTTGTATAGATATGTAGGTGTGTTACGTGTAAGCAAATTACTCTATAGAAACACTGGTTCTGTCAATTTGACTATCTCTATTTCAAATCCTCTTCAATTCAATTCTAAATGAATAGGAGATAAGTTCAACTGAAAAACAACCCCAAATTTAAGAAATACTATTTCAGTAACAGAAAAAAAAGGACAATTAAGAAAACTCATGAAGCAAAGTTTCTATAAATAAGGAAGATGGGGTGGTTGGTGATAAAATACAGGAATGTCCAGCATGATAGAAGTAGGCAAAAAAAGGAAAGTTGCTTAACTAGAAGAACCATCACTAACAGAAGGGAAAGCCATTTCAGTGGAATGAAAAGCGAAGGAAGAGGAATTTGAACTAAAAAAAAAATACATTTCAAGAATTGCTCAAGCATAACTCACTTCAAGAATTCAGATAAAAAATAAAGAGGAGGAAGAGCCAAGTACTTATTGGATTCAATAATTGAACAGATGTGATAGAATGTGCACCTGTATTCATCAGAGGGGGAGAATATTGCCAACTCAGAACTTTCCCAGAAAGATTCATATCAACATACTGCATAGTCCCACCTCAATTTACATCTTAAGAAGACAGAACTCTTGGAACAGGTTTTCCAACAGGAATCTTTATTAAGAAAAACTGACTGAAGGTGTGCTAGACAGGATCTGGGGGACCCCCCTGATCATTCAATGTTTTAAAGCGTTCCCAAGCAGTCCCACCCCACATTCCTTCCGGTCAATCCAAATTGGCAGATGGCTGGGTGTTAAATCCATCGGATCCCAATCTTCCCCCCCTTTTTACTTGCTGCCGGTCAAAGGAGGCTTCATAGGAAGTGAGATCAAAGGCTGATTGCCTATTGTTATGGTTAGTACTCCAGAGAGGGAATCCACAGAGGATGTTTATTTGTAGATGATAGAAGGAATGCCAGTCATAAACACCCGTGTTTACTCCCCCCCCCCCTTTGTAGTATGACAGAATCCAAAAGAGAGTAAGAATTGGGTTTTCCCAGAGTAGATTAGTTAGAAATAAAATATAATTGGGTTCTGACACCCAAGCTGGATGGGGGAGTTGGGGAGAGGTTCAAGGTAACCACACACTAGAATTTTTCAGGATATATCTAGTAGCTTAGAAAGTTACAGCTTTAGTTTGGCAAGATTCTGTCTATTAGATGCAAGCAAATAAAGGATTGGAGTCTTTTGGATTAGAACTGACAACACAGTATTTCAAAAGAACGATCCAAGTCCTTCTGGTGGATTTTTCTATATCTGAGATGAAGTGGATGGGATTGCCTCTGGTTCAATTTGGGAGCCCCACAAGCTCTGTCATTAGTTTCTGGGCTGTAAAATGTGGTGTCATAGCAAAAGTATTAAGCGGAAAAAAATCATTATGAAAAACAAATGTAGCCTCTGCTGTAACACAGAAGATGATCTTGGGTTTGAAATGGTTCTGGATTCTGATTTCCCCAGAGACCTCTCAAGTAGAGCCTCTTTCTGCTTGTATAGTATGTATTTTTGAACTTCTGGGGAGGAATGGTGGACTGAAGACATCTCTGCGAAAGCAGATCTGATGATCAGATCTGACCGCAGCAAACAACAAAGAGCCAGCAAGTAGACTGGCTCTTCAGAACCTCTCTGGACAAGGAGAGGATGAGAAATCACCCACTTTTTTATTGTCCTTGATTTCTGTTGCAAGTCTTCGTTCATTCTGAGCCTTCGCTGACTTCATCTTTGCATGTTCTGGCTGTCTGCTGATAGTTACGTGTCCCTCTTTCCATTTTTTGTACTTGTTCTTTTTGTCTTTCAGTTTGTCAGAGAGAGCTTTGTGCAGCCACACTGGTTTCTTTTTGAATTTCTTGTTTCTCTTTTTCAGTGGTATTGCACTGGACTGGGCCCCTATGATCATACTCCTCAGTGTTTCCCACACTTCTTGATTTGTTTTCCCCTTTAGGATTTTCATCCATGGAATCTTTCCTAGGTTCTCCCTGAGTTTGTTAAAATCAGCTTTTTTGAAGTTTAAGAATCTGGTTGGATTATTTTCTATTGTTTGTATTTGCATTATATTGAATTCCAGCATGACGTGGTCACTTTCACCCAAGATTCCGGCAACTTCAACTCCCTCTATCACTTCTTGATTAGTAAGGATTAGGTCCAGTATATCTTTACTTCTAGTTCCCTCCTCTACCTTTTGGGTGATAAAGTTGTTGGCTAGGTTGGTTAAGAAATCTGTTTGATCTCCCACTCGCTGCAGAGTTTGTCTCCCAGTTGATATCTGGATAGTTGAAGTCTCCCGTTACTAGTGTGGTATGTTTCCTACACACGTTTGTTAACTGATTGGCAAAGAGTTCATCTATTTCTTCTGATTGGGTGGCCTGTAATATACACCTATGGCAATGTCACTTTTTTTCTTTTATATTGACCCATATACATTCTGAAGGGATTTTATCTTTGATCACGTGCATTTCTGTAGATATGTAGTGTTCTCTTACATATAGTGCAACTCCCCATCCTCTTTTTGTAGATCTATTTCTTTTGAACAATTTGTATCCATCCATCAGTACATTCCAGTCATGGATTTCATCCCACCAGGTTTCTGTAATGCCAATTATGTCATACCTGCCCTCATGTACTATTGCTTCTAGTTCATCCTGTTTGTTCTCCAAGCTTTGAGCATTTGTATATAAGCATTTAAGACCTTTATGCCTGTCCGTGGGTATGTTTTCTGCATCTCCTGATTGTTGTTGGAGTTTTTCTTTTTTCTCATCACTCCAAACCTCATTGTTTGATTTGTTTTCTTGGGATTTATGTCTGGTTTTGTGTTCTAGAGATTCTAAAGATTGGTCACCCTTCCCCCTCAATTTTAGTTCAAAGCCCTCCTGATGAGTTGGGCCAGTCTTTTTCCGAGTACATTTTTGCCTGTTTTTGTGAGGTGCAGCCCATCCCTTGCCAAGAGTCCTTTGTGTAGGAAATGCAGTCCATGATCCAGGAAACCAAAGTTTTCTTGGCGACACCAACCCTTTAGCCAATGGTTTATTTCTAAAATTCTTTTTTCCCTCAATGGGAGTTGGCCTTTCATTGGGAGTATTGATGAGAACACTACTTGGGCTCCTAGTGCCTTAACTTTATTGCCTAGTTGCTTATAATCTCTCAATATTTAATCAAGATTAAAACAAGATACATTGTTACTTCTGGCAATACTTTATGGGACTTCTGCTGTCACCAGGAAAGATGTTTTATGGATTTGTGTATAAATAAGATATGAGATATAGGATGAAGAGATAATTGTAACCTTTTTAAATGTGATAAAGGTTGGAAGACATTTCTTTATATAGTTCCCCCCCCTTTATTTTAATGTAACTTTTATCTTTATTGTTATTTTCTTTTTCCTTGTACTTTTTACTCCTTTCTCATCTCTTTAAGCTTAGTTTTTATTAGATTTTACAATTATAAACAAAATTCTTAATAAAAATGAGAAAAAGATATATATTCTTATCATACCTGCTATCAAACTATACATGGGTTCTATCTCTAATATGTGAACATTTTACACCATTATTTTTATCATTAGAAACAGTATAGAGATCCATGAATTGTACACCAGATGTACAATAAAAAACCAGGCTATTGAACAAACAGTCCAGTATGTAAAGTAATTCTTCTGCCTAATTTCCAGTTTAATTATCTTTGCCAACACCTCACATAAAATTCTACATTCACTAATCAGGTCCTTCATCTGTTTTTCTCCTATTCCTCTGTTCCTAGAATCTTCTTCTTCCTGGGCTAGACCTGCAAACTACTTTTCAAGCCCATCATTGTTCTGGTCTTCTTCACACAGAGCCCTGTACCTTCTTCCTTGGTTCATAAACAGAACTTCTACTAGTAGAGATGGGTACTCCCCACCTTGCTAGTTCCAAATGCTTTTCTTTCCTTCTTTCCCTTTTTCCTCCTCCTTCCCTTTTTTCTTTTCTTTTTCTTTTTTGATGCTTCCATGCCTAAAGCAGCTTCCTTTCTTTCCATTCGATTCCCAACTTTTTAGATGGCTTTCATGGTCAGGGATAGTTAAGTGATAAGACAGGACCAGCAAGTTTCACTGGAAAATCATCCTATCACTTCCCCAAATTCCTATTGCTCTATTTCCCAGCATTTCTACTTCTTTGTAATGTCTGATCCCTAATCCTGTAATTTAGCTATGTTGCGCAACACATTTTATTTTTCTGCTATGTACCCTACTTTTCTATAACCTAGGTTGATAACTTTATCCTTAAATCAGATTGCCTTATAAACAACCTTTCCTTTTGCACATTAGCTAGGCTACTATTAATGCACATCCCAATACATCGTGTTTCAAACTGGCACCAATCCCAAATGAAGATTGTAAAGGATATAGTTCAAACATTTATTGCCCATCATTTTATAACTAGTTTTTTTTAGCTACATTTTTCCTGATTATAGAATGCAAGAGATTATATTAATATCTTTAGATTTGCTCCAGATATGGTCATTGCTCGACTAGGCTAATTCCAGATAAAAGTAATTTCATTTCCAGAGTTCCAGATCAAATCATCAAAATGGAGCAGGTGTTCTTTGCACTTGCTTAACAAACCTATTTTAACAGAGATCAGACATTCAAAGAAAGTTACATTTTCCAAAATAAAATCATACCTGTTTATGATAATGCTGAAAAGAGAGGTTGGCTAACAACCTAGCCAAAGATTCCTGTCTATAGAAATATATGTGGCTGAAATGACAAGATGAATAGAGTATTAGCAGAATAACCTGATAACATAGGGCAAAGGACAAGGGCAAGCAAGACAAGACAAACAATATACTGTTTGTTTTGTGCAGAATTTCTAAAAGCAGAATTGTAGCCTGATATGAAAATTGGAAATAACTGAATACATGCAAAATTGACATGGAGTGGAAGCATTGATTTCTTCATCCTTTCTAGTAACAACAACAACAACAACAACAACAACAACAACAACAACAACAACAACAACAACAACAACAACAATAATAATAATAATAATAATAATAATAATAATAATAATAATAATAATAATAATAATAATAATAATAATAATAATAATAATAATAATAATAATAATAATAATAATAATAATAATAATAATAATAAAGGACTGACACAGAAGCATCATAAGAATCTTCAATAAATAATGTGGAAGGAAACTAAGGGAGAAGTCACTCCTGGACATTTTGTCTTTTGGTCCTCTTCCAGTCACCCCAAACTACATTCGTCTTGCTTGTATCATCATGTAGAGCTGCTGATAAAGCTATAAGCTGCAACTGATTTAACTGTTAGATTAATTACTAACATTTTAGGGATTGACAAGTCCAATTTTAATTGTGCATCCTTTAGGGTCTGTTCTTTTATAACAACGGCAAATAAAAAACAAAAACAAAATACTAGTAGTAAAATAGTAAGACAGAGTCTTGTTTTCTAAATCCAGAGAATATGTTGCCGACAATATTTTAAGCACGTGATTATAAGAGGCTAGATAGCCATTTAATGGGAATGGTTCAGTTTGGATTTGTATATTAAGTAGGTTAGTCCTAATGGCCTCTCTGTTCTTCTGCAGTTCTAACCAATCACTTTTATTAGCCCAATCATCAAAGTTCTTTAATTAACTGCTCCAATATTATCCCATGTCATTCACACACACACACACACACACACACACACACATATTTGTGCCCTATGTGAATGTAAAATCCATTAGTCAAAGAGTGGCCATGATATTCACCATAGGCCTATTATCCAAAAGAGCAAGCCCATCTCAAGTCCCCCTTTTTTAATTTAATATGTCATCAGATGTACTGAGTCCCTCTGTTTGACCTTCCTTAATCAGCATAGTAAATCAAGACATAGCAAAACCATTATAAGCTTCCTTGCTTAAATATTTTGAAAGGGTGCAGAAACTGTAAGAATACAACATGCAGCAGCCATGGGATATGACAAGTCAAATCTTGTTCTGTTCCTAAACTTATAAGGACCCTGACACAAAACCTTGGATTCTATTCTGACAGCAATTGTCATTTTAAAATACTATCCTACATTTTAACATCTAGAGGAGATTCTTTTTGCTGAACAGTTTGGAGCATTTCCCAGTTGTTGGGAAACACTGAATTTCTTAAACTGGAATTTATTTTTAATCGCATCTCAACTGCTACCACTACCCATTTGTTACTGTTATAGAGTATAATAAACAGACAACAGATGCACCCCTTTTGTGTGTGTGTGTGGCTTTGGACATGGTGTCAGTGTTGTAGGAAAAGTCTGTATCTTCCTTCTTCCTTTTCAAAGCAAGCATTTGTTTCTATGCCAAATGACTGCAGGTCCCTTATTAAATTGCACTTAGAACAGCAGCTGTCAGGAAAAAGGGAGAGCTTTCCAGATAAGTTGGAGCCATTCATTATTAAATTATCATCATTCACTCAAAAGTCTCATTTTCATTGAATTAAATGAAGAGTGCTTGAGACCAGCTGCTACTGCTGCTATGAAATTAAAGGATACCAGAACTGCAGACCTAGTGTGCAATCCCCTGAGCAATGGGCCCATGCAAAACACTTTTCATTTCACATAAATTTCCAGGGCAGAAAAGAATTTCATTCAGTTCCTTAAAAAAAAAAACAAAAAAAAAACCTTTTGCCAGCTTTTTCAGGAGAGAAAATATTAGACTTTTTTTTTAAAAAAAAAATCTGGATGTGGGAGAGAAAACATCCTGACTGATTCTTTCCTCAAGGTAAAAAAGGTTGGATGCTTAAATATACAGTTCAACTTTCTTAAACTGTTTTGATTCCCTGTATTTTTCCTATAATTGGAATGCTAAATTAGAATTGCCACTTTTTTTGGGGGGGGGGACGGGACAGGATCTTCATCTTTAATAGCCATGTGACAAATAAATGCAATATTCTTATTGGCCACTGCAGGAACTAGTACAAAAGAAAGAGAGATATAGACTATGTTAACTAGTTATGGGTGGTTTTGTTTCCTGATCTAGAAATTATAAAATATAACCCTAATCAAGGGAGAAAAGAAATATTGCTATTCCACAAAGAAACTCCATCATTTCTAATGTAGCAGTTGCAATTGTCCTAGTATAACAACTGACTTTAAAATAATCCATAATTAAATTAAAGTCTAATTAAATAATCCATAGAAGGAACCTAAGCATTCATCCATTAAAAAACAAAGAATGTGTCAGAATACAGTTATATTTCCTTTCTATCTATCTTCTCTGATTTAAAACCAATTCTCACTCTCTCCTGGATCCTGTCATACTACTAAGGGGGAGGAGGGGTATGCATGGGGGTTTTATTACTTTCACTTCCTCTATTCACTACAAAGTAACCTTTTGTTGATTCGCTTTCGGGTCTGCTAACCATCACAATGTAACCATTTGCCTTTCATCCTATGCCCCTCTGAACTTCTCCTCCTTACCAGCCAGCGAGGAAAAGGGGTGTGTGTGAAAAGATGCAGCCTCCGGGATCTGTTGAATGATCGTGCCCAACGGAGCCGGATTGATGTTATCTTTCCTGGATTTAACACCTAGAAATCTGAATCGCCCGGAAGAACTGCGGGGTGGGGGCTGCTTAGGGACACTTTAAAACATTGATTGGTAAGGCAATCTCTCAGATACTGTCTATCATGCCTGCTATCAATTTCTCGTAATAAAAGTTCCTGTTGGAAGAGACCATTTCCAAGAGTTCTGCTTTCTTAAGATGTGGATTGAAGTGGGTCCTTACATTAGACAGGATCTGCAGTAATAGTCAACCTGGAAGGGAGAACTTTGCCGGGGGACTTTGCAAAAAATACAATGTCAGACGACGAGGCAGGGAAGGGAGAAAACCCCACGGAGAGGGAGCCTTCCCCCCGACCGAAAACCTGCCAGCTGTCGGGTTCTGAAATGTCATACTCCTCAGGAGAAGAGGTGGGGGAGACGCGTAACCACAAACCTCGGTGGTCAATGGGCATTGGAAAGAAAGGCGAATGGGAAAAGAGATCGAGAAAGGTGAACCTCAGACGGGGCGGCCACCCACCAGAATGGAAGCAGGAGATGGAGAAATCCCTGCACGTCAGCAAAGAAGAAGGAAGTTGGGCACAACACTCGAACTGGATCCTAGAGAAAGCTATTGACCTGATGAAAAGAACCCTCAGCTCTCTAGGGGAGGAGAATTCTGAGCCCTGCGGCCACACCAGCACCTGGAGCTGCAGCTGGAGAGACACTGAGGGGGAATTGGAACCTGTAGCCCCGAGAACGTCCGCTGATCCAGTAGCGACCACTTCAGCGGCCCTCACTCCCCGCCGACCCGCAGATGGGGATCAGGATGGAAGACAATACCACTGACGGCGAAGGCACCAATCCATTCAAAGACTCCCACCGCTGGACGCAAAAATCAAGGGGGAGCCGACACGCTTGGGGTTTTTCCTAACCCAAGTCCTCAGCCACATGGAAGAATAGGGGCGGCACATCCCTAGCGACAAAGCCCGTACGGACCGGCCGCAGATTGGGTGGTGAACTTGCATGATTCCGATGCCCCAGAGCTCAACGACTTCAACTGTTTCATGTCCTCTGTGAGAAGGCGTTTTGAGGACCCCCTGGCTGATCACAAACCCTATGAAAGAATCAAAACAGTGAGGCAAGGCAGATGCCTGGTAGCCGAATATACGCAAGAATTCTGGACCATTGCCAGCAAGCTGAACTGGCTGGAAGACATCCTCCTTAGCCATTTCAAAGACGGACTAAATTACGACCTGTATGATGCTTGCTTGCCCCGGGGGGACCCACACCAACTCGACAAATGGTATGTCCTGGCAGAGGAAGCAGAGATCAACCTACTGAAGAGGCACCACCGAGGAAAACCATGGGGCCACTCGCCGCCTAAGCCGACGTGCGAGCCAGCGAAGCCATCGGCTATGGCCAAGAAGCCGACAGGCTGTTTCAAATGCAGGAGAGAGGGGCATCGGGCCGTAGAATGCTGCTCGAAAGCCCCTCAGCACAACCCAGACCGATCACAGACCAGGAAATCCAGGAAGTCCCCAGCCAAGCCAAAAGAACCCGCCATGAGAGCGATAGAGGCTTTGGAGCCCCCAACCTCTGCCCAATGTGGGGAGGGAACTCCAGCCTACACCGCAGGGCCGGTGGACACCTCAGACGACAGCTCAGAGGGCAAACCCCTGGTAAGTGGACCCATCGCACCCCTTCTCAAGACAGTTAGCCCCCTCCATGCCCGAAGCTGTCAAAGTGAAAGCATTAATAGACTCTGTCTGCACCCGCTGTCTCATTAGCCTGACGCTAGTGGGGAATTTGGGCATTCCGGTGAGGAGGCTAAAACGACCAATCTCATTTGGCCAGTTAGATGGGTCCATAGCGGGGGGGGGGGTGCCAGCTACCCTAGCCACTTTACCAGTCCACCTATCCCTGGGAAACCATGAGGAAGACATAACGTTTGTAGTGACCTCAGGCATGGAATGCCCAGTGATCCTAGGGCTGGAATGGTTAAATAAATGGAACTCCTGGGTAAATTGGAGGATGGCAGAAATCAATTTCCCGAAGGGGGACCCTATGGACTTAAAACCCCAAGAAATCCTACCAAAATTAAGAACAGAAAAAGCATCCATGGGAGAAGAAAAGGGGCTACCCGAAATACCAGATGAATACCGAGACCTTGCTGAAGTTTTCAGTGAGGAGAGGGTGGATGAGCTTCCCCCTCACTGAACCACGGATTGTGCCATAGAATTCAAGCCTGGGGCAAAACTCTCGAAGCCCAGACTATACTCCATGAGCCCTAAGGAGAAAGAGGAAATGGAAAAGTTCATAAATAAAAACCTAGAAAGGGGGTTCATCGAACCTGCCAAACCTAAAGTGGCCGCCCCGATCCTCTTTAGAGAGAAAAAGGATGGCTCTTTACGCTTATGCGTAGACTACTGCCTATTGAATGCAATCAGTGAAAGCAACCTATACCCCCTACCCCTCATGAAGGACATGTTATCCCACCTCTCGAAAGGAAGAATTTTCACTAAACTAGATCTAAGGGAAGCGTATTACCGTATTAGAATTAAGGAAGGGGATGAATGGAAAACCGTATTTAATTGCCCAATGGGGTGCTACCAATTCAAGGTTTTGCCATTTGGACTACAAGGGGGCCCCATAGTATTTATGCAATTAATCAACAAGGTACTAAGGGAGCACCTATTTCAGGGGGTCTTGGTTTATTTAGATGACATCCTTATCTTCACCGAATCAAAAGAGGAGCATGTCAACCTAGTCAGAGCGGTTTTAAAGAAACTGTGAGCTGCCTACCTATATGCCAAATTATCGAAATGCGAATTCTACCAGGAAAGAATAGACTACCTGGGTTATCGCATATCCCCACAGGGCATTGAAATGGACCCTGAGAAGGTCAGAGCAGTATTAGAATGGGCACCACCTCGCACAAGGAAGCAGCTGCAAAGTTTCCTGGGTTTTGCAAACTTTTACCACCAGTTCATTCCCTCATTTGCCCATATAGCCCTGTCCCTCATGAACTTACTAAAAACGAAGGGAGAATCCTCAGTGAAACCTAGCCAGCCACTAAAATGGACAATGGAATACCAAGCGGCATTTGAGAGATTAAAGAGACTCTTTTCTGCCAAACCCGTACTGAGGCATCCAGACAGGGATAAACCCTTCATAATACAGGTGGATGCAAGTGATGTGGCAGTGGGGGCTGTACTGTTACAAGAAAATGATGAAGGAGTATTGCACCCATGCACGTATATGTCCAAGAAACTCACCGAAACGGAACAGCGCTGGCCCGTGTGGGAGAAAGAGGCATACGGGATACGTTGGTCATTACTTATGTGGCGCCAATTCCTTGAAGGGAATACAATCCCTTTTCAGGTGTGGACAGACCACAAAAACTTAGAAGTCTTGAAAACACCCAGGAAGCTCAACCCCAAGCAAGCCCGCTGGTCCCAACATTTTCACCAATTCCACTTTATGCTCAAGCACTTGCCGGGGGGAAAGATCTTCCTGGCAGATGCATTATCTCACATGCCCCAATATAACAGCACGCGAGCCACCAATTCTAAACCACTTATGGCAGAATCACAACTGGCAGCGCCAGCAACTACCAGAGCCCAAGCTAAATTAAAACCGCAGCTGGGTAGCCAAACCGGAATTGAATTCCGGAAAACTTTGGAAACAGATGAATGGTTCCAGAAAAATAGACACATGTGCCACAATCAAGGACGAACTGGGGGAAAAGTTATACATACCAACCATCCAGAGGGTCACATTCATGCAGCTTTGCTATGACACAAAATCAGCAGGGCATTTTGGATTTGTAAAAACATTACACTTAATTAAAAGGCAATTTTGATGGCCATCCATGAAAAAGGACATAGAAAGTTACGTGGCCAGCTGTCCAACATGCGCAACTGCAAAGTGGTTGCAAGGGAAATCGCTCGGACTGTTACAAACAGTGGCGAATCCCTCAGCCCCCTGGAGGGAAATAGCTATGGATTTTATAGTGGAACTACCAGAAAGCAATGGAAACACTGTCATCTGGACGGTTACGGACTTGTTCTCCAAACAGGTGCACTTTATCCCTTGCCAAAAGATCCCCACCGCAAAAGCCTTGGTGAAACTTTTCGTGCAGTACATTTACCGATTGCATGGGGCACCCCAACGCATCATATCTGATAGGGGAGTGCAATTTACGTCAGCATTTTGGAAGGAATTTTTTTAAAAAAATATATTTTATTAGGTTTTCTATGGGTATGGGAAGGATAGAGATAGAATGGGTAAAGGATGGGGTTAGGAAGTGGGATTAGGATAGGGATGGGAATAGGGATAGGAATAGGTACAATAGTGGGGTTACCCCCACATAAAAAATCCAAAGCTTAAACAAGCAGACTCTCGTCTGGGTACACATATTAAATAATAGTAGTTAATACAATACTAAACAATTATTATCATTAATACTGAAAATAGTCATAAAGTTAAGCTTATTAATTAAGTATATTTTAGCTCTAGCATAATGCTAACCATTGATAAAAAATTTCCCATGTCCTAAAATACACTGAATCCTCTTTCTCTTTAATTTCCAACGTCAATCTATCCATTTCTGCTCATTCTAAAATTTTCATAATTATAATCTGATCGTGTGGTAAGTTTTCATTTTTCCAAAATTGGGCAAATACAATTCTCGCTGCTGTCAATACATGTAATATTAAATATTCATTCTCTGTACCATAATTAAGTCCTAATATTCCTAGCAAAAATAATTCTGGCTTATATTCTATTTGTATTTTAGTCATCTTTTCTAGCCATTTATGAATTTTAAACCAAAATTTCTTAGCTTTAGGACATATCCACCAAATATGATAATAAGTACCTGGTTTTTCTTTACATTTCCAACAAATATTCGATACATTTTTAAACATTTTCGCTAATCTAACTGGTGTCATATACCATCTATAAAACATTTTATATAAATTCTCTTTATATGAAGCTGCTTTAGTAAGTTTGAGATTTCTCTCCCAAAGCTTTTCCCAATCTTCTAAGTCTATGGAATATCCAAAGTTTTTTGCCCACACTATCATTGTTTCTTTTACTTGTTCTTCTTCCATCTTCCAATTTAATAGAAATTTATAAAGGTTCTTAATCAAATTTTCATCTGTTTTCAAAAGTGTTTTGTCAAATACTGTCTGTTCTTTATAAAAGTCCATTACTTTTACATCTTTTTCATATCTTGTTTGAATTTGCAGATAGGACCACCATGTTAAGTCAATGCCTTGTTGATAGAGAGTTAATCTGTCTTTAAGTTTTCCATCCTTATCTAAAATGTCTTTATAAGTAACAAGTTTGTCATAGTTAATTAAATTTGGATAAGCAAATGCTTCCATCGTTGAAAGCCACTCTGGTATTTTCATATATATTTTATGTTTAATTTTCTCCCACTCTGAGAACAACACATTCCTTATAGCATGTCTTTGAAAATATTTATGTACTTTGTTTTTCTCATACCATAAGAACGCATGCCAGCCCAGTAAGTCATGTCCCTCCAAATAAAGAAGTCATTTATTTCTCAGCATAATCCATTCTTTGAGCCAAAGTAACATAGACGCTTGGTAATAAAGTCTCCAGTCCGGAAGTCCAAAGCCCCCTCTATCTTTTGTTTCTTGTAGTAGTTTAGTTTTAATTCGTGCTTCCTTCCCTTGCCATATAAATCTCAATATTGTTGAATTTAAGTCATCAAAAAATTTCTTACCCAATTTAACAGGGATCGTTTGAAATAGAAAAAGTATTCTTGGTAAAATGTTCATCTTCACAGTCGCTATTCTGCCTAACAATGTCAGTCGAAAATTTTTCCACTTTTCCAAATCTACTTTTATTTGTTTCATTAGTTTTTCATAGTTATCTTCTTTTATTGTTGTATATTTTGATGTTAAATAGATTCCTAAGTATTTAACTTTTTTAGCCATTTGAAGATTTGATCTTTCTGCAAGTTGAGATCTCTGTTTGTCTGTTAGGTTTTTTGTTAATACTTTAGTCTTTTCTTTATTTATCTTCAAGCCTGCTACTTCTCCAAATTCCTCTATTTTCTGCAGAAGTGTAGTAACTGTTTCCAATGGTTCCTCTATAATAAAGACTAAATCATCCGCAAAAGCCTGTAATTTATATTTTTGTTCTTTTATTTCCAATCCTTTAATTTCCGTATCTTGTCTAATGTCTCTGGCCAACACCTCCAATGTAAGAATAAATAACAGGGGGGATAATGAACATCCCTGTCTTGTGCCTTTTTAATATCAAAGCCCTCTGTATATTCTCCATTTAAAAATATCTTTGCTGTTTGTTTATTATATATTGCTTGAATCGCGTTTATAAAGTTTTTACCAAAGTCCATTTCTGTCAACTGTTGAAACATAAATTGCCAATTTAAATTATCAAAAGCTTTTTGTGCATCAAGAAATATAAGTGCCATCTGTTTCCCTGGATGATTTTCATAGTATTCTAAAACATTTAAAATAATCCTTAAATTGTTCTTTATCTGTCTTTTAGGCAAAAAGCCATTTTGGTCTATATGAATAAATTCAGTCAGGAATTTCTTCAATCTTTCTACCATTATTGAAGTAAAATTTTTATAATCCACATTTAATAACGATATTGGTCTATAGTTTTTAATTTGTGTAAGATCAGTATCTTCTTTAGGTATCAAAGTAATATTAGCTTCAGTCCACGAGTTCGGTATTTTTGTCTCTAAAAAAATTTCATTGCACAATTCTTTCAAAATCGGGCTTACTATATCTTGTAAAGCTATGTAGACTTCTGCAGGGAGCCCGTTAGGCCCTGGAGTTTTATCCTTCTTTTGTCTTTTTATTGCCTCTGTGATCTCCATCATTGTTATCTTCTCATTTAAAATATGTTGCATATTCTCTGGCATATTCTTTGGAAGATCAGCTCTAGTTAAATAATCTTTTACTGCCTCTTTAGAGACCACCTCTGCCTTATACAATGTCTCATAGTAGTCTTTAACAATTTTTTTCATCACATCATTATGGCAATATATCTTGCCTTTTGAGTCTTGTAATTTACTTATCATTCTCTTTTCTCTTTCTTTCTTCAATCTATATGCAAGCCATCTTCCCGGTTTATTAGCATTTTCAAAAAAGTTTTGTTTGGATCGTTTAATCTGTTGTGCCATCATCTCCATCTCAGATAAATTTAATTTATGTTTTATCAGTTCCATTTGTGCCTTTAATTCCTTCTTTTGTGGGACGGTTCATAATTCCAATTCCAATTTTTTAATTTCTTCTTTCAGCCTCAACAGTAGAAAAATTCCATTTCTTTTGTTGCTAATTGTAAAAATTCTTTCTCTTTCAATATGGATTTATTTAATGACCATCTTAATTGTTTCTTAATTCCTTTCCAGATCATTTTAATTGGGTTGTGATCTGCCCAAATATTAGGTTCTATTTCAACCTCTTGTATTATAGTCTTCCAATTTTGAGACATCCATATCATATCAATTCTTGACCATGATTTATGCCGATTTGAATAAAATGTATACTGTAACTTTTCCGGATTCATCTCTCTCCAAACATCTTGTAGAAACAATTCCTCCTTCATTTTTAAAAAGGTCTTCGGTAACACATTCCCTCCTTTTTTCCCTTGTTTGTAACTTTTATAATCTTGTATTGCATCGGCTACTACATTAAAGTCTCCTAATATACAAAGATTTTGGTGATTTAAGTCCACTAGTTTATCATGTAATTGTTGGTAAAACTGGTCTTGCTTCTCATTGGGTGCATATATTGCGACCATCAATATTTGTTTTTGATTCCATGTAATTTCTACTATTAATACTCTCCCCTCTTCATCAGTGTAAATTTATTTTGGATTCAATTTTTCTTTTATATACAGAGCTATACCTCTTTTCTTTTGAAGTGCCAAAGAAGCATAAAGTTTACCCAATTTAGGTTGTTCTAAGATTCTAAAATGTTGTCTCTTAGTATGTGTCTCTTGCATACAAATTATATCCATTTTCAGTTTTTGTAATCTCGTAAATATTTTACTCCTTTTTGAAGGAGAATTCAAACCATTTATGTTTATTGAAAAAATTCCAATCTCCTCCATAGCTTTAGTTATTTCTAACTCTCAATCTTCTAGGTGAGGTTATCTGCCTCTGATCTTTCGGTCTCACATCTTCTTCTGTTTGAGTCTTTTGGGGTTCATTCTTTTCCATCTGTTTAGATGTTCCTGCAATGGTCATTTCCTCTTGCTTCTTAGACTCCGATTCACCTCTTTCCAAAAAATCTCTATGATTGTTGAAAAATTCCTCTGCTTGAAGTGGTGTATTCAATCTGTATCTTTTTGTGTCCCAGAAAATTAACAATCCTTCTGGGATCAACCATCTGAAGTTGACTCCTTTATTAAACAATTTCTTTGTTAAAAATTGATATTCTCTTCAGGCTTCTCTTATCCTTCTAGGAATTTGCTTAAGAACTACAAGTTCTTTTTCTTTATATTTCAGTGGTTGATCCCTTATTGCTCTCAAGATTTCATCTCTTGTGGATCTTTTGACAAATCTTACATGAATTTCCCTAGGGACTCTATTTCTTCTAGCATAGGTTGAATTGATTCTGAAGACCTGATCTATCTCTCTTTCCATCTGATCCTTTTCTGTTCCAAGCAGCTCCGCCAATAGTTCACTCATCAGATCCAACAGGTTCTCATCTTTCTCTTCTATAACATTTTGGAATCTTAAAAAGTATGATGATCTTTCCATCTCCACCACGGCCATGCTGTCTTCCAATTCTGTGTTTACTTGCGCCAATCTCTGATTCTCTCCTTGGAGGTATTCTAATTTCTGATCCACTTCCACCGACTTGTCTTCTATTTTTTGCATCCTTTGTTGGTTGTCTATAATCACCTGTTGGAAGGTTTCCAATTTTTGATCCATTTTTTGATCCATTTTAACGAGATCATTTTTCAAATCCTCAAAATTTTTATCTGACTCCTTTTTCAAATCTTCAGTATTTTTATCTAGCTCCTTTTTCACATCCATTTTCATCTCTGCAATTGCTTGTAATATCGCTTGAATATCTTTTGATTGGGGTTCCACCTTTTCTTGTTGTAGAAATGTAGTAATTGATTTTTGAGGGACAGGACTCGCCGATGATGAAGCAGGGGCGGAAGTTGCCTTTTTACTCCCCTTCGCCAAGTTTGACGTCGCCATCTTTTGGTTGTTCTATTATTTTGTAATCCACCAGGTGGCCCAATGGCTAATTGTAATCCACCAGATGGCCCGATGGCCAGTTGTAATCCCTTACCCTCCTATTGTTAGAAGGGGAGGCCAAACATAATTCAAAAGGCAGAAAAAAAAGAAAAGAAAAGAAAAGAAAAAGTTCCAAAAAAGAGACATGGGGTAGCAGAAGGCCCCCCTAATCTTAAAAAAAAAAAAATTTGCCTAGAGGCAAAGCCCAAAAAACAAAAACAAAATAAAAATAAAAAGTAAAAAAGCAATCTCAGATTGATAAAAATAGTAAAAAAGAAAACAGGAGGAAATCCAAAACAAAAAGAACAAAGATTAAAAATAACACGACAAAAAACAAACCCAAAGGGAAAAAGAAAAAAAGAAAAAATAAGAAAAAACTATGTAGTAAAATTTGTCCAATTTATAATCCAACTAATTCAATTCTTGATGTTCAATTCTTCTTGCAATAAACATTATACAGTCACAGACAGAAAGGGGGGGGGTGTCTTTTTGAATACCTTGTAGCAAGAGATAAGAATGTCTGGGCATTCAATCAAGTGTCTGGGCATTCAGCCAAACTTTCACTCTAAACAAACAGCAGCTGCCAGAGAACAAAGGGAAAAAAAACTGGCTACAATGTAACTTTCCCAGGCATTAGACAGTGAGAAAAAAAATAAAAAAGCAAAATAGAAAGTTATTCAGAGTAACTGAAAAAAAAATTCTGAAGTTTAAAAGAAAAACCAGATTAAAACAAGAATGGCTTTCCCTATTAAATATATCTTTTCTCTTAAAAAGCAAATAAATTTCTTCAGTTTTAGGCTTTTAAAGACTTTGAAGTAAATCAAATTGTTCTTCTTTTTGTAGTAAAAGTTTAAACTGCCGCTTGTACGGGAGGGGGGGAGGAAAAAACCCCTCCTTCCTCCCTTCAGGCTTCCCGGTTTAGTTGAAGACAGACTGTTTAAAAAGTATTTAGGGACAAAATCCACATTGCCGAAATAAAGAAAGCAAAGTCTCACCCAGACCGGCTGCTTGTTGTCAAAATCAGCTGTTTCTCCATCTCCGCAAGACAGCTGTTAATGGCGGAACGCATAAATGTGGTCCGCCTTTCTTCCGTTGGTTCCAGGGGCTGCTTTGAGTTCTGCGGGCCGGCTACTGCCGGCCTGTGTTCCTCAAAGATTCACCCTTCAGTGGCCACCTCTCTGGGGTGGCATTCGGCCCAAACGGACCCACCAGCAGAAGAATATCGGACCTAAGGAGCGCACGATCGTCTCCCTAGGTCTAGTCTCAGCGACATCCCAGAAATCAGTCTCGGAAGGAATTTTTATCCCTCTTAGGAACCACTCAGAGACTGTCATCTAGTCATCATCCTCAGGGGAACGGTCAATCAGAACATTGTAACTCAATACTTGAGCAATACTTAAGATGCTTTATTAATTTGCAGCAAACGAATTGGACGGACCTACTCCTTTTTGCAGAAGTTGCCTACAATAATGCAGTTCTCTCCAGCACAGGTTACACTCCTTTTCAAATAGTTACCGGGCAAAGTTTCAACCCCATGCCAGAATTAATCCCAAACGAACCGGCAATCCCATCACTGAAAGAATGGATAGAATAATTACAAAACACCTGGCCAATAGTTAGAAAAGCCTTAGACAAAGCTAGGCAAGCATACAAAGCACAAGCAGATAAAAAAAGAGTTAAACCCACACCATTCATTGTAGGAGAAATAGTATATTTGTCTACAAAATACCTATATTTTGGACCAAAATATATAGGACCTTTTTCAGTTAAAAGAATCATAAACCCAGTAACAGTAGAATTAGAATTACCCAAAAATTTCAGGCAAATACACCCAATTTTTCACTGCAGTTTGCTGAAAAGAGAACAACAGTCAACATTACGGTCAAAAATTCCCACCACCACCACCTCCAATCATGGTGGAAGGAGAACAACACTTCGAGATAAAGGAAATCCTATACTATAGGACAGTGATGGCGAAACTTTTAGAGACCGAGTGCCCAAACTGCAACCCAAAACCCACTTATTTATCGCTGGGTGCCAGGTGGGCATGGCCCGCTGGGTGCCAGTTGGGCATGGCCCACTGGGTGGGCATGGCTGTGGTGGTCATGGCAGACTATGTGGGTGTGGCCAAGGTGGGCGTGATCACCTCGATGTTGCTCGTTGGGACACCTGTGGGGGCCGGGCAGGGTTGGGGGAGATCCAGGGGGTCTCTGGCAGGTGGGGCGGTAGGCAGGAGGTTCATCCTGCAGGATGAGGCAAGGCGAGATAGGGCGGGGGTGCCATTGTCACAGGGCAAGGCGAGGCAGGGGCCAGGGCGGCTGCTCCCTGACACCATCGGCCCCCGCACACAGAGGCCAGCGAGTGCATGGGTGCTGGGATGCATCCGGCCACGTGGGACCTCAGCGAGTTAGTGGGTGGCTGGTTGAAGAGGGACAGTTGCCATCTCTGGGGCATGGTACGCATGCCCACAGAAAGGGCTCTGAGTGCCGCCTCTGGCACCCATGCCATAGGTTCGCCACCACTGCTCTAGGAGATATCATGGGACAACTCAATACCTAGTAGCATGGAAACACCTCCCCTCCTCACAAAACGAGTGGGTCCATAAATGTCATGTCAGAGCCCCGAAGCTGTTAAAGAAGTTTCATACAGAGTATCCTAACAAGCCAGACTAACTTTTATACCTGTTTTGTTTTCTCTACAGGTGGATCTCTCTTATTTTTAAGGGGGGCAGGATGTCTATCTTCTCTGATATAAAACCAATTCTCACTCTCTCCTGGATCCTGTCATATTACTAAGGGGGAGGAGGGGTATGCATGGGGGTTTTATTACTTTCACTTCCTCTATTCACTACAAAGTAACCTTTTGTTGATTCGCTTTCGGGTCTGCTAACCATCACAATGTAACCATTTGCCTTTCATCCTATGTCCCTCTGAACTTCTCCTCCTTACCAGCCAGCGAGGAAAAGGGGAGGTGAAAAGATGCAGCCTCCTGGATCTGTGTGAGGAGCTGTTGAATGATCATGCCCAACGGAGCCGAATTGATGTTATCTTTCCTGGATTTAACACCTAGAAATCTGCCGGTCTGAATCACCCAGAAGAACTGCGGGGTGGGGGCTGCTTAGGGACACTTTAAAACATCGATTGGTAAGGCAATCCCTCAGATCCTGTCTATCATGCCTGCTATCAATTTTTCATAATAAAAGTTTCTGTTGGAAGAGACCGTTTCCAAGAGTTCTGCTTTCTTAAGATGTGGATTGAAGTGGGTCCTTACAGAATGCATTTGAGAATGCAAAGCATAACAGGTCCCTGAGTACTGCATCTCTTTGCCTTTGCAGTTAAGGTAAATTTTGAAATATTTTTCATGAATGCATACAAATTGGCAATTGGCATTTATCAGCAATCTATCTGGTGACTTCCCTGTTTCTCTTTCTTTAACTATAATCATATATATTGTGTATTGAGTTCGTTGAGGCATAGACCAGACCGATGTAATACAACTGCACTTTATTGCTTGAATACACAGAAGTGGCTCTGACAACCGCTTGACAGCTATTTATACTGTGCCACCACTAGGCGGCAGCCAATTGTTTTAAAGAACAATTTCCCGCTTAAATTGCAGGCTAGCAGTTTGCTCCAAGACAGTTGGAGGCTCTTTTCAAACATACACAACAACGGATCGTAACAACCATTAATGAATTAACCCAATACATTACAACCCTTCCCCCTGGATAAGTCAACACATTGCAACTTATGAACATAATCACGCAAATATGCCGGAGGGTTTCGTGTCTGTTCGGAGCGCCGCACTGTTTGAGGTCCCTGATCTACAAGCCTCCTTGTTGAGCCGGGTAGACCAGGGTCCATTGGCCCGATCGCTTTGGGAAGACCGATACCTCGTTGATTGTTTTGGCTGGGTAGACCGTTGCTGTCATGTCCATCATTGCCAGGTAGACCAGTGCTGCTGTCTTCGTTTGCGATACTGCCTGATGGACTCGGGACAGGGTTCATTGACGACCCTAGTTCTGCAGGCATAGTCTCAAAAGTTTTCGGTGACTCAGGCATGGCCAGTTCACCAGGCAACCCACTAATCTCTTCTCTGTCAGCGGCCAGGCTCCGGCTAGTCTGACGCCGCCACAATTGGTCTATGTGGTGTCAAACCACATGACCATCATCCAGGGCCACTTCATAAGACAGTGGCCCTGACACCTTTGAAACCAAAGCTGCCACCCAAGGTGCCCCCAGCCCGTAGTTTCTCGCCCATACTTTCTCACCAAGCTGCAGACTTCTTGGAGGCTTGGGTTGCGATGTTTCCGCAGCAGCCCTGTCAAGGTGGAGATGGTCCAGCTTGGTGGTCAGCCGATGTCCCCATCTCAGTTCTGCTGGACTGCGGCCCGTCATGGTGCAAGGAGTAGTATGTTGGCAGAGTAGAAAATCTGCTAAGCGATGATGCCAGTCACCTGTCATTAACTTCTTCAGTGCTTCTTTGGTTGTTCTGATCATTCGTTCTGCTTGACCATTTGAAGCAGGATGAAACGGGGCTGAGATAGCATGTCAGATCATGTTGGTCCTCAGGAAGGACTCAGCTGCTGTGAATTGTGCCCCATTATCGGACACAATCACATTTGGCAGCCCATGCGTGGCAAAGATTCTGAATGTCCCTCTATGTGTGACTATTGTCTGAGCCTCTGCTGTGGCATCATCCACAGGCAGTTGCTGATATGCCTGTGCGAGGTCCAGTTTAGTGAATACACGACCTCCCTGCAGTGATGCCAGGATGTGGCTTACCACTGGAACTGGGTAAGCATGTTGCTGCAACGCTTTGTTAATTGTGCATTTGTAATCAGCACAAATATGAATGTCCCCATTGGGTTTCACTGGGGGTTTCCCACACACTGCTATCTACAGGTTGAAGCACTCCCTGCTGTACTAACTTGTCTAGCTCTGCATCTATTTTAGGTTTTAGTGCAAAAGGCACTCTGCGAGGTTTGATCCTGATAGGAGTTACTGTTGGATCGAGGTTAAGGGAGATTGGTGCTCCCTTGTATTGACCTAAATTAGGGCTGAACACATCAGCAAATTCCTGGTACACAGCCGCTAGGTCAGCTGTTTGTGTGTGGTTGATGCCGGTTACTCGGATGCTTCACCTTTCACCACTACGCGGCAATTTTGAAAGTCTGTCTGACGGTTTGAGTTGGACTCATTTCCTGCCTTGTCTGCAGATGTAGCTAAACGTTTTGTGAGAGATTATGGACAGGGCTGACCCAGTGTCTAGTTCCATAGAACAAGGGACCCCTTGTAGCCTGACTTTAAGTCTCAGCTTTTCTTTGAGAGGGCATTGGGCTCCTGTCCTTAATATGTTTCTTCTTCCGGAGCAGTAACTGACCCTGTTCTGTCCTAGGGCCCATTTACCTCTCCGTGGGGTGTCTTCAGGCAGAACTTCTCTCTGGCAATCTTTACAGACTCTGGTGATGTGCCCTTGCTTGCCACAAGCATGACACACTGCAGTGCGGAATCTGCACTCAGACCTCTTGTGCTGTTTGCCGCAACTGGCACAGCTAGGGAATAGAACTGCCTTGTCAAAGGGACGTTGCCGTCTGATGGGTTGCTTCTGTAACCGGTTGATCTCATCACCCTCGTCTGGATCTTCCAGTATTTCTGTAGTTTCATGGTGCACAGCTGTCTGGCTGAGAGGAGTCTTCTGAGGTCGTACAGCCTTCATTGCTCCACCAACGGCCTTGTCTGCCATGACCTCCTTTAATACATCCTGGAACATCAGCGTTTCTTTTGCGAAAAGCCTCTGTTGCAAATCTCGGTTCCTCAGGCCACACACGAGTCTGTCTCTGAGTCTATCCTCTAAGTCAGGAAACTCACAGAGTCTTGATGCTTGTCTTAGTGCGGCCACGAATTCGGCTGCTGACTTCCCTGCCTCTTGCTCTCTTTGCTCAAATGCATGCCGCCAAGCAATAATGGACAGCCTGGGTTCAAAATGTTCCTTTAACTTCCTCTTCAGATCAGTGTATGTGACTGATTCTAAGCTGGCTGGGGCAATCAGGTTCTCCGCGATGTCGAAGGTCGCCTGCCCACACACACAGAGCAGGGTTGCTGCCTTCAGCCCATTGTCTCTCACCTGGTTGGCCCGCAGGTAGTTCTCCACCCCGGAGATGTAGGAGCTCCATTGTTCAGGGTGAGAAACATCAAATTCATTCAGCTTGCCCACTTTGGCCATAGCTGATGTTCACGAGGTCTTGGTCAATGCCTTCTGCTGCTAGGAGCTGCTAGGTGAATCCTGGGGACGGATCCCTCAGGAAGACTGTGCCTCCAGTGTGACTTTACTGGCAGGCAGGGTGGGGACATGGTCCCTACCAGGGCTCTGGTGCCTGGTCTCACACCCTAGTGACTTCTGGCTAAGTGCTTCAGCTCTCTCTCTCCTTAGCAGCATCTCACGTTCGTCACCACTATTGCGTATTGAGTTCATTGAGGCATAGACCAGACCGATGTAATACAACTGCACTTTATTGCTTGAATATACAGAAGTGGCTCTGACCGCTTGACATCTATTTATACCGTGCCACCACTAGGCGGCAGCCAATCGTTTTAAAGAACAATTTCCCGCTTAAATTGTAGGCTAGCAGTTTGCTCCAAGACAGTTAGAGGCTCTTTTCAAACATACACAACAACAGATCATAACAACCATTAATGAATTAACCCAATACATTACAATATAGTACAGCTGTTTATGACTATGATTACTCCAGTCAGTGTTAACTCATCTAACGTACGTAGTTCAGTTTCACAAGGAGAGAGGAACAAAGCCAGAAAACCCTGTTTTTCAACTATGGTACCCCCACATTGGAACAGTCTCCCTCTGGAGACCAGGCTGTCCCCTGCCCTTCCCTCCCCACCTCACCTCATCGTACCGCACCCATCTGTGATAGACTCTTGGAAAGTTGCAAAGACTGTACTCTTCCAGAGGGCCTTTGGACTTATGCACCATCTGGAACTGGATTTAATTAGCTTGTTATATACAGTACTGAATATTGTGTTATTGTTTGTTTCCTATTGTTCTTCTGATTTATGATCTTTCTAGCATACTGTTATTTTATTGTCTATATTTTATTGTGTTTTATTTCATTGCAAGATCTCATGAGTAAAAGAGATTAAATACATATAAATTCAATATATAATATAGAAAAAGAAATAAAATTATAGTGAATCTATTTTCAACATTCAGCTTATAGAAAGAGGGGGTGATTTTCCAAATGTTATTTTTTAGTTCCCACATTAAATATGAATTAGCTAAATATAAGGCTTCTTTAATAATCTATATTTTGCTAATTCAAGTACTGATTAATTTTGCTAATTCAAACACTGACCAAGTTGTTTCTTTAAAGAAGTAGGTTTAACATAAAGGTGTGTCACATTAAGATAGAGCATGTGCAGAAAGCTTATCCCTCATCATGTATGCCCTTTCACATTTAAGAGTAAACAGCCACTTCTTAAAATGAACTCATGATTGTATACTAAGAGCTGTGGTGGTGCAGTATTGCAGGCTAATTCTGCTGACTGCCATGGGTTCAATCCTCACCAGCTCAAGGTTGACTCAGCCTTCCATCCTTCCAAGGATGGTAAAATGAGGACCCAGACTGTTGTGGGCAATATGCTGACTCTGTAAACCGCTTAAAGGGTTGTAAAGCACCATGAAGCTATATGTCTAAGTGCTATTGCTATTGCTATTTGCAGTATTTTAGTAACAATAGTAGTATTTTTTTCCTCTTTGGTAATATTTTAAATTGTATTATACCTGTATTTGAACAGACCTAGAAAAATGCCCAGCCTAGGAGAGTCCAGCTCATAAAATGAAGAGTATTAATAAAGTAACCTTTTTTATGTGCAAGATTGGCCAGTGCCCTGATCTAAAAGCAAGTGGTATCACAAGCTACAAAAGGAGGCATAACAATTCTCTCTATGAACCAAAGCCTGTGGCTACTATGTCTCATCGGGAATGTTTCACTCCTGACCTCAACAGATGAGTTTTTTATGGCCTCATGCAGGAAGAGTGATCATGCCTGTATTCTCTACTGGCTGAAGTAATTGGAAGTACCATTATTTTTCATAGAATTTGTCCACAGAGCAAACCCTAGTGCTATCTTGCAACAGGATCCAAAACAGCCACTGCACTTTCTGACATCCACACTTTAAAAATGGCTCTAATCAATATATATTTCTATGTCATACTTAAACTGTTTTTTGTTTTCATTATTAAGTCGAATAGGAGCAATCTTCCCAGCTTTTAAAGTAAAAAAGAAGGGAAAAAAGCATGTAAGAAAAAGAGCAGGTGCTGGGGATATTGGATAAAGACAATAAAAAATAAGTAAATAAGATATTCATCAGTTCTCAGATTATGAGGTCAAAAATAACCTTAAGCATATTGCAAGCAAATCCAAATATTCCAACCCTGATTCCTCCCAGTTTTAATCAAGTAACAGATGCTCTATAGTCTTTTAAAACAGTAGGTGATGTTATAATGCAGCATAGGAATTGTTCGGCATCAAGGAGAGCAGCAGGAACAAGTAATGTCCAGTAATTATTGCACCATATTACAACAAAAAGATGCTGTAAATATAGCCTGTAAAACTTGCAGAAGACAATAATATCTTCTCCCCTCAGCAGACATATTAGGTTAATTTTCCTATCTCTGCAAGCATTAACACCATCCATTAAGGCATCAGATATTGATATATTGCCAACCTAAGGCTAGGAACATGCACACATTTCTTTTGTTCTATAGAAATCTCTGCCTTCCTACATAATGTCATTGCATATTTGGGGCACTTATCTGCAAAACTGGTTATGATGTTTTGCAATGCAATTCCAAATAATAGTTGTGCATCACAGGAGCATTATTATCTGTAAGAAACTAAATTGCACATAATGTTCCTGTTCCAAAAACAATTAACTTAATTGCAGATTGCCTTGTGAATCCAGTCACTGTGGGGGTGCTATTTGTTTTGTTATTTTAGTGATCTGACAATTATATTTTCAAACCTACTGTGTTTAGAACACTTATTTGCTGCAGTGACTTCAATTCTTGCATTAGAAGTGATAAACCAAAATAGGGAATCTGCAACCCTCTAAAAGTCTAAATGCTTAAATACAAGTTAATATGGCCAGAAGTGAGGAAATTTAGGAATTATAATTCAGCCAGAGCTGGAACATAACCATATTTCTGTTTATTATACAAAGACATGATATTAATATGGTCCAGAATCATGAGATGTCAGCTCCAGATTATGTCATTGAAATTTATTTTTGAGTAAAATAATTGTGAATTTATAGACTGACCAGCTCAAAGTGACTCTGGGTGGTAAACATTTACAAACACATCCACTATGGTTTAAAAATGATAGAAGACAATCAATCAGGGACTAAAATAATACACACTGAAGTAAACATTCTTAAAGGCACACGCTACTGTGGAAAATGAAAATATTGCCTATTGTTAGTCTATGCAAGGTTTAGGCCCAGGTGAACTAAATCAGGCCTCATGGAAAAAGTGTTGAACCAAAGTCTGTGCTATGCAGTCCAGGAGAACTATTTGTAATCTAAACTGCAATTGTACTTTACTTAATATGATTTTGCTAAGCTTGTTTGTTTCAAATATATTTAGAACATAAGGACTGGAACTGTGAGAAATGGGGAACTGAAAGTAGCTGATGGGTGCAGGTTCCGATGTACATGGGTATAAGAGGACAGTTATGGTCAGCAGAAAGTCTCCGGAAAGTGCAAGGTTGCTGACCATCTGTTTACAGTTTTAGGATGGGAAAGGGTATAAAAAGTTGGGACTGGACCTTATTGATTTGCCATTGGCCTATAGCTGTCCTTACTGGAACTGCTATGCCATTGAACCTCATTGCAATGGGTTGCTAATGTGAGTGATGTTATGATGTTTGCTTATGTTCCAAATTATTTCTGAAATAAACCTCTGAAATTTGATGGAGAGATTATTTGCTTCCTATGTCTATAAAAATAGGTAAAATGTATAGGCAGGAATTTGCACTAGATGCCTGTTTTCTGTGTTGAGCAAGTATCATATTCTTTATGTCTCTGTATAATTTATGAAACTGAATGTTTAAATTTTAGCCTTCATCCATATTTCAGGCTATGTGCATGATGATGCAGTTTTCTTTTAGAATCATTTTGAAACTTATTGTCAGAATCCTATCTTTCTATGGGCATGGGATTTCTTATTCCTTTTGGGTTCTGCCATTCTCCTGGGGAGAAGCTTGGGGTGCTGATGTGTATTTCCTTTGCTCTGTCTCTTGCTCTATCCTCTTTGATGTTTCTCTTATGAGGTAAGACTGGAATGTGCCTCTGGCCATCTGCCTTATCTCCGGGCGTGGAAGGAATGGCGCAGACACCTAACAGCCTTGGAAGCGGCACATTATTGCTCTGTTCCCATGACGATTTCACACCTGCAGATTGGCCTGTTTGAACCATCTGGATGGACAGTTATGGTGGTGTTACTATGGACACTTTGGACTATTTGATTCGTGTGGGAAACCCTCAGATCCTGCCTTCTATTCTTGTTGTCAATATCTCCCAATAAAAGTTCCTTTTGAAATGATGCCATTTCAAGAATTCTGCTTTCTTGGGAGGACTGATTGAGGCGCCTCCTTACACCTGTTCTCTATTCTCTTCCAGAGACTGTGAGCAAAGGGCTATAACCATTTGTATGGGAGCACCATCACCATGTGATCTGTCTGGAGCATTTTATTACCTTTTGGCTTTTTCTTGTATCTTCTGTATCACCATGATCTGGAGCAGCTCATCTTATCATCTTCTGCACCAAATGTTTGTATCTTCATATTTAAATTTAAAAAGGGGACTACATTTTAGTTTCTATTTTCAAATAAAGTTTGATGCTGTTTATCACCTGTGAGATTGGTTTAGCCAAAAGGAAAGGGCTGGATCCTTTAATCACCACACCACTGTGCTATGTGACTTCCCACCCAGACATTAACAGTACTGCAATCATAGCTGAAAGCTAATATTAATCAAATGCAAGAGGAACTCCTGAATCAGTGTCCAAAATCTCCATATATCAAGCCCCTGAACTGCAACTGGAAGCTTCTCAGTGTACTATACACAACCACTGACTAGACCAATCCATTCAGACCACTAATTTTAAATGTGTAAAAATTTCTGAGAAAAGTGTAAGGAAGCTTAATTATGTTCTAATTAAGACTTTTACAAGCAATTAGAATTAGGATGTTCTTATCTCCTTGATTACTTTTTTGTTCTAACTCTTAACTTGCTTCTTAATTCTTAGTCTTTAATCCTTGACTCTTTTTTTTATTGTTATTGTCCTTTAGCCTATTCCTTATTTATTTTTCAATCCTTTAATTTAATTAATTAATTATTGTTTATTTTGCGGTCACAGACCAAAATACAAGTGCAACAAAAGAAAACACAGAAAAATATCACAAACAATTAAACACCAGAAGCCTTGGCTAAGGAGGAATTACAACATTCTCCTCTGGTAGTTACAGCTCTTAAAAGAAATTTAGAAACCTGAGAAGTAATATAGGAGGAGCCATCCCCTAGACAATATAAAACCGGATTACTAACATTAAAACCAGAGGGATCAATTCCAAGGAGAGAGAATAGTTTAATTCTGGCTGTGTTATACATAGGGCAGTATGATAAGACATGCTCCACAGTTTCAACTTCGGCCCTATCACAGGGGCATAGTCGCTCACTAAACAGGAGCCTCTTAAATCACCCATCGAGTAGTGCTGAGGGCAAGACATTGAAATGAGCCAGGGAAAAAACTCTTCTATACTTGGGGATGGTTAGAGTATAGAAATATGAAGCCATCCTCAATCCGTAATTATTAGAATGGCTAAAGATCAGAGGGGAGCAGGTTTTGTTGGCTCTGGCTCTTAAATATTGTAAATCTATGTCCACAAGCTGTTGGACTACCCTAAACTGGGCGTCCTTGAGACCATAATCTCCCAGAGCATCCCCCGTAAAACCTAGCAAGTGGAGTTTCTTCGTTAGTTCCCTCTCCCAATGAGAGGTATGAGAGTCAGCAAACACCAGGGAGAGGTAGCTACCAGGGACTGCCGAAAAGAGCACCCGAAACCACCATTTGAAGGTATTAATCCACGCCATGCATTCGACTGAACGAATGCCCAGTTCCAGGTAGATCGAGGCAAATCCAACACAGGGAGGAAGACCCAGAAGTTTCCTAAAAAAAACAGCCTGGGTTCTTTCAATACAATCTTTGAAGCCTCGTACCCATATGGGAATTCCATAAAGAGTTTGGGCCAGGGTTTTGGCTTTATATATATGCAGAGCAGAAGGAATAAACTGGCCTCCTTGTGTAAAAAAGAATCTTATAATCTGCTGATGGCTACAGGAGGCCGAATTCAGCACCTGGGTTCGATGTTTAGTCCAAGCACCAGTATTCTGAAATTGAATACCTAAATACTTGAAATGAAGAACCTGCCTAACAACATTACCATTGATGGCCCAGTTGTATGATTTCCAGGCTCTGGAGAACACCAATACTTTGGATTTGTCATAATTAATAGACAAATGGTTCTCAGCACAGTAGGACCCAAATGCAGAAAGTAATCTTTTTAGACCAAGCCTTGATTGTGAAAGAAGGACCGCATCATCAGCATAAAGAAGAAGCGGAATCTTCGTATTTAACAACTTTGGGGCATGGGACTCAATGCGTTCAATGTAAAGGGCCAGGTCGGATAAGAATAAATTAAACAGAAGAGGGGCCAGGACACAACCCTGCCTAACTCCGCTCTCAATCGGGATAGGATTTGAAAGTTCTCCCTGCAAGCCGCACCTGACCTGGCTAGAGGTCTGATTATACAAAGATCTGATTAGGAACAAAAGACGTCTGTCAATAGAACTTTTATACAATTTTGACCACAACAGTTCCCTAGGGACTGAATCAAATGCTGCCTTTAAATCAATAAAAGCAGTAAAAAGTTTACCACCTGGTGTAATAGCGTATTTGTCAACCAGGTGTGCTAGAACAAAACAGTGGTCCAATGTGGCACAGCCCGCTTTAAACCCAATCTGCTCTGCACCAATGATGTTAGACTCCTCGACCCAAATGAGGAGTCTACGTTGAAGATATTTAGCATACAATTTTCCAATGATGGAAAGCAGGCTTATAGGGCGATAATCGGCAGGGTTGTTCCTGTTTCCTCATTTAAAAACTGGAATAATAATTGCTAGGCTCCAAGAAATAGGAATCCTACCGGAGGAATTAATATGGGTGAAAAGTGTTGCCAGAAGAGGAATCCACCACTCGGGATTAGATTTTAGCAAAATGGGGGGTATAGCATCGGGGCCAGGGGCTTTGGCTGACTTAAGTTCTGAGATAAGCTCAGCAATTTCAGCATGAGTCACGGGTTGCCATATAGGAATTGCAAGAGGCAGTTGTGATCCAAGCTTGGATGAAATTATTGAAGCCTGAAAAATTGACAAAAAATGGTTTTCCCAATCTCTGTTAGAAATACAGCAGAGAGGGAGTTCTTGGTAACCAGGGAGAGAACTGGCAACAATTTGCCAGAATAGTCGGGTATTCTTCTGCTGGACAGAGAAGAGAAGTAAATCCCACTTCTCTCTCTCTTTAGCCCTCTTTTTCTTAACGATTAGCCCTTTATACTCCCGCTTCAGGCGGTAATAGTCCTCAGGTGGGCGTTTGTCCCCTCGGTTACGGTAAAGCAAGTAAGCCTGGTTAATCTGGTTCCTAAGCGTCAGACATTCTTTTTCCATTCTTATTTGTTATTAGCTGTCAAATTTTGGCTGCTTCAACATCTCCTGTTTTTGCTTGTGTAGCATTATCCCCTCAGAGGCCGCCAAAGCCCAGGCCCTCCCAGCCCCGCTCCCCTCCGTCGCACTCTGCAGCTGTGCTCTCAAGGTGTTAGTGAAGTGTCTTTTCTAGCAGAAGCTCAAGCAAAGTGAGGAGGTGGCAGACTCTCATCGTCAAAGGGGGGCTTTCAGGAACAAAGATGACCAGCTGTAAGGACCCACCTCAATCTACATCTTAAGAAAACAGAACTCTTGGAAAACGTCTCTTCCAACAGGAATTTTTATTAAGAGAAATTGTAGGCATGCTAGACAGGATCTGAGTGATCCCCCCACCATTCAATGTTTTAAAGTGTTCCCAAGCGGCCCCCCACCCCGCAGTTCTTCCGGGCGATTCAAACCGGCAGATTTCTAGGTGTTAACTCCAGGAAAGATATCGTCAGTCCGGCTCTGTTGGCACGATCACTCATCCTCTCTTTACCCAGATCCCAGGCGTTGCATTCCCCCCCCTTTTCCCTTGCTGCCAGTAAAGAGGAGAAGTTCAGAGGGACATAGGATGAAAGGCAGATGGCCACATTGTTATGGTTAGTACACCCGAAGTGAATCAACAAAAGGTTACTTTGTAGTGAATAGAGGAAGTGAAAGTCATAAAGGCCCCCATGCTTACCCCCCTCCCCCTTAGTAGTATGGCAGAATCCAGGAGAGAGTAAGAATTGGTTTTATATCAGAGCAGGTAGATAGAAATGAAATATAATTGGATTCTGACACCAGCCCCTAGCCCTGATAGTCAATGCATGATGGTGTTTAACAGCCCCAGGCAGTCATAGCAGCAGTAGTCAATGATTTCACAGTGACCGTTTGGAAACAAGTGGGGTGGGGAGAGCCCCAGCTCCAGGCAGTGATAGGAACACGAACAAAGGTAGTCAGCGTTCTGCAGTAACAGCTTGTCCCGCAAGGGCAACTCCCCACAATGTCTATAACTTGCACAAGTAACAATAATCAAAGTTCGGATGGCCGCTAGTCTCCAAAGCAGTAACAACCAGCCTCTCCTTCTCTTCTGTCATCGCTCGCAGTCTCAGGTCTTGTCAATGTGAAAACCCCTCCCCCCTTTCCTTTACTGTTAAAATCTGAATTTAGCAACTTTCTCTCTCCTCACTCTCTCTCTTGCCTCCACTCGGGATATTCCCCCTGCGAAAGAAAGCAGTAAAATTCCACCTTCTCACTCTCTCCTTCCCTCTCCTTCACAGAAAGGGATCAGGTAAAACCTCAAATCCCTCTTCAACTTCACCTGGTCTCTCTCCGACAACAGCCACAGCAACCACACCCACTGCCTTTCTTTCCTCCCTTTTTCTTTCCTTCCGCCCAATCCACGCCCGCGGCGCCCAAAACCGGCAGCAGCTGTCCGAGCTTCCCTCTCCCTGGGCAGGCTCCTGCAAAGCCTTTCAGCCAGCCCGGCTACACTTACCATGAACTGCTGGTACATAAATAAATTAATCCTGTTTGTTTGCTTGCTTAAATACAGTTATTTTCTCTATCCTGATAGTTTTATATCTTGTAGGAAGATGATTCCCTCTATAGTCCTTGCAACTTTATATTTTTCAGTCCTTATTTTCATCTCTTTCCTTCAATTTCCTGCAGATGTTTATCTCACTCATTTCAACCCCTCTTCTCCAAATACAGTATGTACCCAGGCAATTCTGCTCCCACCTAACCCTAACCCTTTTACCATCTAGTTTCCCTGTTTTCAACCACAGATGCCATAAATGCTGTAATCCTCATGAAGGCAGAAAAAACAGCCAGACAGATGTGTTGTTCATTGTTCCCCAGCCAGGCATAACTAAACATTTACATTTATTACCAATTAGAGAGGAAGCCGACTGCAGTTTTATGGACTATATGTATCTGGGTACAGTTCTCTTTCTATTCTCATTGGTACTTTCTAAATACTTGTTCGTGGGGGCCCAATTCCCAACAGTTTCCAAATAAACCTCTCTTTAGTTTCTTAATTCCATTAGAACCCCATAGTGCTAACCTCAAGTGGAAATTGTGTTGTATGGGATTAAGAAAATACAATTTCATTTCTGTGCAATAATAAGGACAAGCATGGTATAACACAGTACATCCACTATATTATTTCAGTTCTCTGAGTGAAGAGAAGTTCAAGCTGATAAGTTGCTCCTTATTGGCAGTCTTTCACATTTGCATTTTTTTTCGGATATAAAGCAGAGGTAACAACTGAACTTAAATTTTGCAGCAGACCATTACTCCATTACTCCCACATTAGATTTTAAGGCAGACAGCCAGTCTTTACATGGGCTTTACCTTTGTCACAATGACTGCCATATTCTCTCACACATCAATCTGAATTAGCCTATTCTCAGGTGAGCTGGAGAAAAGTTTGTGCATTTCTCTGAGCATTTTTTTACAGTCCAAAACATTCCCCAAATGGGGCTATTATAGGAAATATTTAATTAGATCCCATGAAAACAGACACTGTGATTTATCTAATAGAAAGTCAGCTTTAAGTAAACTTTCCAAGCCACTCACCTTCTTCTGGTCTCCATTTTTCAGTTCACTATTCATTCTTCAAAATCCCTACTCTTACATACAACTATACAATAAACAATTGTACAGCCCATTCTGATAAAATCCATCCTGATATTTGCTATCTTTCCTAGAGTGAGAGTTTTTTCACTTCCATTTTGATGCAGTGTTTTTCCTTTGGGGCTATCCCTCACTATCCACTTGAACTGTCTTTTCTTAGTTTTTGTGAATTCCTGTTCAGGTTCTCTGTTAGTCAAGAAACCTGGTAATGAACAGGATGAAGTACATTTATATCACTAGACCTAATTAATAGAATCAAAATTGAAATGGAGACAATTACATCACCGAGGCCAAATGCAAGCAAGTAGAGCTAATTTCTTTCTTTCAAAGGATTACCAAGAATTTGGGATGAAAGCTTCCAATCTACTTTAACCTTACACATTTATGTTTATTATATAACCAATATTTCTAATAAGGAGGACACTTCCAACCTACCCCAAGGATTGGGAGAACAGTCAGGTCATTATGACCTTTCAGAATGCCAGCAGGATGGGAGCCAAATGAATCTCTGGGAAGATCTTATTCTAGAGGTCAGTCACCTTAACAGAGAAGGCACACTTCCTGGGTCCTAATAGATTACACCGTTTTGTTGATCAGGATTCTGATACCTCTGATGCTGATTCTTATGTTGACAGAAATAAAATTCAGGCCTTAGCAGGTCTTCAGGGTTGTGGGTACCTCTGATAAGAAGTTACAGGCTTGTAGCTGAACATGTGATGATAACCAAGATGTGTGAACAAATATTTTTGTAACTTCTGTACCTTATCTTGTGGAAGCGATATTTCTGTTATGTAACCGAGAAACCTATATACTGTATGCTTGTTTGAAATTACAGTCAGGGTTCTTCCAGCCTTATGGGAGGACACACCTTTGTCCAGCACTGAATAAATGTGTTATCTAGAGAGAGAATCTAGACTCTATCTCTTTGTTTACACCAAGCCATACCCGGTTCCCTGTTTAACAGTTTAATCGAAGGGACTCAAAATACACCAACTCCATAAATTGTTAGCAGATGGACAGAAACCGCAGAAGACCATTCTCTAGTACTATGACTTCTATGCCACTTCCAAGTAAACCATTTATAGCAGGAGTCCCCACCTCCCAAACCTGATGAGCCTATTAGCTTTCACATCATTAGATTTCACCCATGTGGCCTCTGATAATGGATGTCCCTTCCACTGTACTAAGTATTGCAATTTTCCTTTAAAAATCCTCCTCCTCCTCCTCCTCCTCCTCCTCCTCCTCCTCCTCCTCCTCCTCTCTCCTCCTCCTCCTCCTCCTCCTCCTCCTCCTCCTCCTCCTCCTCCTCCTCCTCCTCCTCCTCCTCCTCCTCCTCCTCCTCCTCCTCCTTCTTCTCTTCTTCTTCTTCTTCTTCTTCTCTTCTTCTTCTTCTTCTTCTTCTTCTTCTTCTTCTTCTTCTTCTTCTTCTTCTTCTTCTTCTTCTTCTTCTTCTTCTTCTTCTTCTTCTTCTTCTTCTTCTTCTTCTTCTTCTGCCATATCCGTTATCGGACGTTGTCGATCATGTTGGCGATTCTGTTTTTATCAGCAGCCGCACGAAAAAGTGCTGCTGAGTTTTGTCCAAACCAGTCCCTTAGATTTTGAAGCCATGATATTCTTCTTCTGCCTGGACCTCGTTTGCCTTCAATCTTTCCTTGGAGGATTAAATGGAGTATGCTGTATTTTTCTGGGTGTCGCATCACATGTCCGAAATATTCTAACTTTTGTTTTTTAATTGTTTTGATGATTTCCCTTGGCTTTCCCAGATGGCTTATCACCTCCTCATTTCTGATTAAAAATCCTAGAATCAAGAATACTTTACTTTATAATGCATTTGTCCAGCTATCACTAGGGGACCAGATGCTTTCTTGGGAGGAGGTCATAAAGTAGAACCCCTGAATGGTTTTAATAAACTGCAATGAAATACAGGGTGAATCTTCCCTAAAAGTCATGGGAGTTTCAACTCCACCATAACTGGGTTTATGATTCTGACAATAGGGAAGGGACCTAGGTATTTTGGTCCCAACTTAAGTTGTAGATATTTTGTGGATATGGAAAGATGGAAAGCTCTGAGGAGATCGCTTTTTATCAGCTTGTTTTTATATGTTTCTGAGGCTTTATTCAGCGCTGTTTTTGTTTTGTCCCAAACCTCCCCCCATTTTGACATCCATTGGTCAAGAGTCTGGGACTTCTGGATCCGGTGGCAGCGCCCGCGGACGTGCAGAGAACTCGTTCTCTTGGCCGTCCGGTTTCCCCCCGCCGGTAGACCCTGGACAGGGTCGAAAGTCGCCCTGTAGGGGCGACCACCGTAGAGGAGGGCACTCGTTGATCGCGGAGGGAGTGGCGGCTCCCTCTGAGGTCCGAGAAAATCACCTTTGGGCCGACGGGGAAAAGATCGGCCAGTAACATGGCCGATCACTCAGCTGCTCCAGCCGAAAGTCACAGCAACATCTAAGCACAAAGAACCACCGTGGAAGATCCGGGTGAGAACTTTCCTTCCCTCTTGTTACCTTCCTTACTTCCCTATGAAAAGCTTTTAGAAACTACTCCCTCCCTTAAAAAAGCAGCGTTTGAATACTTGGGGAAAAAAGTGACTTTGCTATTGTGTATTTGAGCTGTTGGAATTCGGGGGATCCTGAAAAAAAAAGAGAAGAAAAAAGCCTTACTGTGACTCTTCCTCTCTGTTTGCTTGTTTTAAATTTAAGTGGAAATTTTAGGGAGGGGGGTGGAGTGTTTTCTCTTCCTCCCCCCCTTCTGAACATTTTTATCCACTTTAAAAAAAAAAACTGCCTTGGCTACCGGGTGGAGTTATGTGGATTGGAGGGTTACATTGTATCTTGGAAACTGGCGTGAAGCCCAGAAAGTCTTATCGTAACGTTGCCATGGTAGCTGAACTTTTGAACCTGGTGCTACGCCCAGACACTGCTGTTTTCTTATTATAGAAAAAAAAAGGAGAGAGAAGAAAGATGGAAGCTTATTCACAGCTCAATTATGGATTGATATTAGCAAAAATTTTGGAAACAAGAGAAGAACTAAAAGATCATTTTAGGACACTTAGAAATGAGGTTGGTTTAGAGCTAAAAACTGGATTTCAAACTCTAACTGAGCATGATATACAATTGGATTTACAATTTAATGAGATGGAGGATCTATATTTACAATCTACTGAAGAGGAAGATGTTACACCTTATACACAAAGGATGGAGACTTCTGAAGACCAAAAGCAGAACTTAATTGAAACATCTATAGATGTAAAAACAACAGAAATGGACTCTCTAATACGAGACATTAAAAATGCTGATAGTACATATAAACAACGAATAATCACCACACTGGCTAAGACTGAGTATATAGTGCAGACAATATTGGGAAAAAGAGAAGAAGACTATGATCAGACGCAACTGTGGGAAAATGTGTATAACCAAATACCAAGATGGGAGGAGCTGAAAGCCGTATTGTGGAAACCTGCTTGGCATAAAAAGAAAGCTAGAATTAGGTTTAAAATGAGTGTTAAAAATTTATTTGATGGGTAAAATGGTTTTTAAAGACTTTAAGTGAGCTAATATTTTTGAGATCTTTAAGGTTTAAGATTTTAGTCTGACCAATATTGATTTGAATTATGGATTTGATTATGGTCTGGAATGGTAACTATGGAAAACTGGAAAAGCGAAAATTAGGAGTTGTATTGAGACTGGTGAAATACTAATGATATTTTTACATGCAATGATTGAAGAATGGATTGACTTATAAAAATGTTTAGAAAATAGGAAATAGAATACAGTGGAGAACTTTTAAAATATACTTATATATGTTTAGCTTAGAAATAATTTAGAAATAATTTAAGCTAATCCAAAATGGTTTAAAAACGTAAAGTTATATTCACTTATAAAATATGTATGTGAGATAGAATAAGAGATAGAACTTAATTGAGAAATATAAACTGAATATTTGGAATAATATGGTCTTTATTATATGGATACTCGAACCGTATTCTATATGTCTATGTAATGCTAGTTGGAATATGCTAATAGTTAATTAAGCTTAAAATGGGTGGAAATATCGTTGATAGTTTGGTTTTGTTTGTTTGTTCTTGCTTTTTTGATTGATAAAATAGAGAGGGAAGATTTAAAAAAGTGTAAATTGTTTATGTATGATTGTATGTTCTATTTTGTTTTATGGAGTGCCCTATCTCCACGATGAGTCCTAAGCACTTGGCTGTAAAATTAAAAAATTCAATAAAACTTGTTATACAAAAAAAAAGAGTCTGGGAGGTAGAAGATCCTTGAGGATACTCAGGTATTGGGTTGAATTATTTTCCTGTGGCAATCTTAAAAGGAGTGAAACCAGTGCTACTATGAATGTTATTGTTGTAAGCCACCTCAGAAAAAGGGAGGAGGTCAGTCCAGTTCATTTGTTGGTAGTCCACATAACACCTAGGGTACTGCTCCACCATTGAGGTTGCTTTATAGCTGCCCCATTTGTAGACAGATGAAAAGCTGATGACAATCCTTGTGATAAGCGAATTATTTTCAGGAAACCCCTCCAAAACCTGGCTGTGAATTGCACCCCTATGTCAGAGATTATCCATTTTGGTGCACTGTGCAGCCTGTAGATGTGCTTAAGGAACATTTTGGCTAGTTTCTGGGCTGATGGGGGTCCCTTGCAGGCGATGGAATGAGCCTGCTTCAAAAAAAGATCAATCACAGTCCATATTACCGTATTTCCTCTACTTTCAGGTAACTCAACTATAAAATCTATAGCGATCTCTTCCCATGGCTGGGAAGGGTCTGCAACTGGCTGTAATAGTCTAGGGGGCTTCCCCGGAATTCTTTTCATGGTGGCACACACTGCACAGCTCTTGACATAGTTTTCCATGTCCTTCTTCAAATACAGACACCAAAACTGCCAGCGAATTAAATGTAGCATTTTCAAATAGCCAAAGTTTTACATCATGGCTGCGTTGAAGTGCATGGAGGTGGAGGGTTTCAGGCAAATATAATTCCCCCCCCCTTGTAAGCTAGTCCATCTCTACAGGTTAGGGTGGTTTGATGGTCTTTAAACCATTGATCATGGAGGAGTTCGTGCTTCAGCTTTCTTGTCACGAGGTCATCTGGGTTCGGATCTGTCGTAGATCCAACAGATCTACGTTTTCTGGGTTTTCTGTGGTATTAATTGAGAAACAATCTGTGCCATGGGCATGATTGAATCATTGACTTGTTCTTGCCAGCTTTTATACTGAGGCAATCTGGACAGAGCATCAGCCAAAACGTCCCCCTCCCTGGTATGTACTTTAGGGTGAAATTAAATCGGTTGAAGTATTGCGCCCATCGTACTTATTTGGGGGAAAGTTTGCGAGGAGTTTTCAGTGCCTCTAGGTTTTTGTGATCAGTCCATACTTGGAAAGGCATCTTGATTCCTTCCAGGTAATGCTGCCAGGTTAATAAAGCCCAATGAATTGCAAAAGCTTCTTTCTCCCAAACTGCCCACCTCCTCTTGCAATCGGTGAATTTTTTTGAAGTGTAGGCGCAGGGTTGTAAGACCCCCTTATTATTTTTTTGCAAAAGTACTGCTCCGACTGCTACATCGCTAGCATTGGCTTGAATCACAAATGGTTCCCCCGGGCAGGGGTGCTTTAAGCTCGGCTCGACCACAAAAAGTCTTTTTAAATTCTCAAAAGTGGTTTGACAGCTCATAGTCCATGTTAGCGGTTGGCCCGGTCATGGCTTTCCCCCATCTTTACCCATTTTCAATAAGTCGGTTAGAGGTAAGACAATTTCAGCAAATGAGGGAATGAATTGACGATAGAAGTTTGCAAATCCCAAAAAGCTTTGAAGCTGCTTTCGAGTCATTGGGGGTTGCCATTCAATTACGGCTTTCACTTTGCCAGGATCCATTTCTATGCCCTCCCTGGAAATCCGGTAGCCCAAATAATCTAATCGGGTTTGGTGGAATTCACACTTTGATAATTTAACATATAGTTTAGCATCTAATAATTTCTTTAGCACCTCTCACACTAAATTCACATCGTCAGCCATATTCTGCTATAGATTAGGATGTCATCAAGACATACCAAAACCCCTTTGTAAACATGGTCGTGCAGCACCTGGTTAATCAGCTGCATGAAAACAGCTGGAGCTCCTTGTAGTCCAAATGGCATAACTTTGAATTGATAGCTGCCCATCGGACAGTTAAAAGCAGTTTTCCATTCATCTCCTTTTTTTATTCTTACTCAGTAGTATGCTTCTCTTAGATCTAACTTGGTAAAGATACAGCCCTGTGCTAGATGGGTTAGTAGGTCCTTCAGAGGGGGAGGGGGTACTTATTCTCCACACTCACAGCATTTAATCCCTTATAATACACGCAGAGCCTCAGCAACCCATCTTTTTTTTCCTTGAATAACACCGGTGCCCCCACCTGGGATTTAGCCGGCTCAATGAAGCCTCTGGCTAGGTTTTTATCCACATACTGCTGTAGCTCCTTCATCTCGAGGGGAGGACATAGCGTACATTTTTGGTTTAGGCAGCTTGGCTCCTGGTAATATTTCAATGGCGCAGTCATTGGGCCGGTGCAGTGGTAGGATTTCACATTCCTTCTCATTAAACGCTTCTGCTAAATCTTGATATTCCCTGGGGATGAGTGGCTCCCCTGGCAGGGGAATGGTGGCTACTTTCACTGTTTCTGCCAGTGGACTAGGCTCTCTGCTAACTTCAAAAGAGTCACGAGGGGGGTTGGGTCCTACCGGCAATCTCACAGTCCTCATCCCCTTTTCCCACCAAATAAAAGATTTCCATTTGTCTAGCCATGCTAGACCTAAAATCACAGCTTCAGTCATTTTGGGGGCCACCACAAAACGGATGAGCTCCCAATGTTCGCCTATTTCTAAATGTACCGGTTCAGTTAAGTGGGAGACTAAGGTCCCTCCCGTTAAAGATCCATCCGCTTGTTCAAATCTCATGGGTTTGGAGAGTAACCTTGCTCATATGCCCAGTTTAAGGGCAATTAGCAAGCTGATAATGTATCGGGAGCACCCTGAGTCCACTAGCACCTTTAAATCCATTTGTACCCCTGTCTTAGGGACTATGAGCTTGGCAGTGAGTGAAAAAGGTGGAATTGGTCGACTCACCATCGGGTCATTTTCCCCCTCATCGTTGCTGTCGTATGAAGTGGTGGTGGATCCGGCTGGAGTTTCCACTCTCTCCTGCATAGGTGAGGCAACTTGGGTGATGGGCTCCTGGGCGACCCAGCTTGTCTTTTCTTTGGTCAGTTGCTGAGTGGGCTTCTTTCTTTCTGGCGGTCCCAATTTACCCCTCTGCTGGGGTACGGGACTGGACAATTTGCTGCTTGGTGTCCCTGCTGGCCACACCTGAAGCATTTGATCAATGGTGCTGGCGGGGGCCTGGAGATTCAACTGCTTTTATCACTGGAAGCTGGCGGGGAGGCAGTATCGCTGGAAGTTGATGGGGAGGCGGTCATTTGGCAGGTTCTGGTCTTGGAGCCGGTTCAGGAGTTGCCGACTTTTTTTGATGGGTAAGCTCGATGTCTATCTTTACTGCTATCTGGTACCATTCTTGTAAGCGATCAGGAACTCCCCGGTAGATGCAGGCCTTGAATAAGTCGTCATTTAAACCCTCTTTAAAATGGTGCACCAGGGATCGTTCTGGCCACCGTTCAATAAGGCCTGCGACTCTTCTGAACTCACACACATAATCCATCACCAGTCTGCCAGTTTGCTTCACTTCATGAATGTCTTTCTCTGCTCTTAGGGCTACGGAGTTGTCTTCAAATCGGGTTCTCAACCCTCAGCCGAATAGGTTGAAATTCCATAGCTCAGGTGCTTGCTCATTGTACAGACTATTGAGCCACTCAGCATCCTCTCCTTCTAGGTTACAACATCAACCATCGCCGCCAGGTCTGGATAGGCATCGCCATTGTGGTTCACATAAGAACGCACTTGATTCAAAAAGAAAGTTAACTTTTCGGGGTCCACATCAAACGTAGCTTTCAGGGGGGGAACAGCCACGCGTTGTTGTCAGTCTAGCAGATCATGCATTTGGCCATAATGCTGCATCAGCTCACGCTGGAGGTGTCTCTCTCATTCAGCCCTAGGAAGGGGCCCAGGACTGGCATGACGACCAGGGCAAGGATCAGGGCTGTGTCATCGGCGATGAGGCTCAGGGCTCTGTTGATAGCGGTGATGGTCAGGGCTGCCCTGGTCTCTGTAATGGCCAGGACTCTCCCTGCGCTGGGGATAGTCGGGGCTGCGGTAACACTGGTAGCGATTGGGGCTCTCAGAGGGGTGATGTCGCTCAGGGCTAACATACCGTTCTTTTTGCGTCCAGGACTGTCATGTCGATGGTGATGGGCTGGACTTGATGACTGTCGGTGACGATCGGGACTGGCTCGCTGCCACTGACGGTCTGGACTTCTCTCCCGCACGGGGCTTGAGGCTAATGCCAGTGATCACGAAGGTGGGGAGGAAGCCCTGGCCCCTAGCACGGGACTAGGACTTTTTCTGGTCGAGGAACTGCCCCTGCCTTGATCATCCTCCTTTTTGCTGGCAGGTAGTGAACGGGTGGCATGCTCCTTGGTTCCCACCTCTAGCCCTTCAAATATCTCCCTAAGGTGCTCGACCGACTGGCTCTGGACTGCAGTCAGGTACTTCCAATCACCTGAGTCATCTGACAGTGCCGTTCTCTTTGCCCCTTGTCTATCAGGAGAGTGTGTTCTTTGGGGAGCTGGCACGACTATTGCTTTCGAAGAATCCCTCTTCGGCTGGCTTGTTTCTGATCGCTTAGGGTCTCCACTAGGCAGGACCAATCAGACAACCAGATGAGTTCTTTAGTCTTTGGTCTTGTCCTCTTCGCTGAAGCATCAACCGGCATGATGTTCTGCGCTCCATCCGCCGATGTACCAGCTGTGGCTGTGGCACTGGTGACAGGGTTCTCCTTCTTCTCCATAATGGGATCTTCCCATAGTCTTTGTCAGCCTCCCTTCTGCTTTGGGTAGGTGACTGGAGCTCAGGACCCCGTAATTTTAAAGAAAAAGGGAGTTTTGGGTTAATGTCATGGTTCCGATAGATGAAACTGGTAAAAGAACTTCAAGGCAATAATTCTTTCTTAAAGAACATTTTATTAGGAAACAAAGTATCGGCACTTACATAGTTGAACCCAAAAGGTAGTCCTTGACTTACAACAGTTCATTTAGTGACCATTCAAAGTTACCAACCGCACTGAAAAAAGTGACTTATGACCACTTTTCACACATGACAATTCCAGTATCCCCATGGTCACGTGATCAAAATTTGGACACTTGGCAACTGACTCATATTTATGACGGTTGTAGCAACCCAAGGTCATGTGATTACTTTTTGCAACCTTCTGACAAGCAAAGTCAAAAGGGAAGCCAGATTCACTTAACAACCATGTTACTAACTTAACAACTGGGATTTTTTTTCAAACTGGGACTTGAACAGAATATGTAAAGAAATAAGAGGTGAGGGAAGCCTTCAAACACACTCAGCCATTCACTTCACTTGAACCTGCTCTTCTCCTCTCACTTGCTGTATGTCATCAATATCAATCTGCTTTTCCTTTCCCACATGTACATGCACAACCAACTCCCTGCCTTCCACAAAACTTGACAAGATGTTTTATTCCACAAGAGTGATTGCTCCCACCCTCTTTATTTTCCATGTTGCAGGCAGTATTTTTGTGTGTGCATATTACTTGCTTAATCATCAAGATGGCATCTTGTGTACATCTACTTAGGAGTCAACCACATGGAACTATGTGGGAATTAACACAAAAAATTAGAATTGCACTGCTTGGCCATGGGAAGTGCCTAAAATCTCTTTGAAATGGAACTTCCTGTGGAGTAAACATACATGAAAATTGTACTTGCAAAAGTAGATAGATGGATGATGGGTGCTTGAATGACTTCAGACAGGCATTAACACTAGGAAAACTATGGCATGAATACCATCCTTTGGTGTCTGCATATTATCTATTTTATATTTTGATAAGGCCTAATAAATGTTTATGCCATATGAACATTTTTCCAGACATGGTTGACTGGCTGTAAATCAATACAACTGCAGATTGGTATAGGAAAAGGCAAAAGCAGAAAAAGCAAAACAAATTCTAATGTTTCTGCTGCTTATGGTTGTGAGAAATTAAAATTAAATTTAATTGTGTTCACATTGTAAACAATATCTCTTCATGTAGAATGTATGATTTCTGGATAGAACTTTTAAAAGAAAATCCTAAAACTGGCACATGCTGTTCCTAATGACACACCTTAGTGAGAGACATTTCTCTTTATATGCAACAACAACTACTACAAAAGCAAAGAAAAAGGCTATTTGTGAAGAGGATAACTGCTTACAAGTAACATCACTTGCTCCAGATTGAACAGTTATCCAAGGCAAAGCAATCATATCTAAGCAATGAACATTAATTTGCTTGGTTAAAGTGTTAGCCTTCCAAGTAATTGTGATATTCAGGTGTTTTTTTTGTAGATTGGAAATATTTTGCAATTACAATAACCTGTTTAGTTTACTTTTATTGCTAATTTTCTATTATTACTGCTTTCCGGGGGTGCTGGGATTTTTTTTTTAACTAACAGGTTTTGCAGCCTTTGAAAACCTCTGTTATAATATATCCAATGGTATGAGAATCCAACTTTCATTTTACCATCTTCTGTATTAGAGTCTCATGAGAAGCTTTGTTAAATGCTTTGATGAAGTGAAAAGTATACTATGTCCACATTCCCTTAGTCAAATAAACAAGTCGCTATCACAAATGTAGATCAGGTTGATTTGACATGATGTGCCTTGATAGAGCCAGGCTGGATCCTGCCTAACAGTGCATTATTTTTTAAATGTTCACAAACCAGTTGCTTAATACTTTGTTTCAAAGATTTCCTGGTATTAGTGTCAGGCTGGCCTGTTTGTAGATACACAAGACCTCCCTTCTCCTGCTTTAAAGATAAGAAGAACATTTTGCCCTTCTTCAATCCTCTGACATGCTCATCCTCCATGTTTTCTCAAAAATTACAGAAAGAATTTTATGTGCATCTCACATCGCAATAAGCATGCAAAAGGGAAGGGGGTTCTGTCACTTTGCTTCCCTTTCTATCCCCATCCTTTACTTAGACACTACTGAGTTGAGACTTCCAACAGTTACTAAAGTTACTGCAAAACTCTTAGATGTAGTTAATCTTGTGCCAGAGCCTTAAACTCATTCATGATAGTCAGCTGCTCCCTAACCATCTCATTGGGTTGCCAACCCTTCATTTTGTCAATTGTTTTGTGAACAATTGAACACAGTTCCTTTTTTGGGAGAAGAATCAAGCAAAGAAAGAATTGAAGAGGTTTGCCCTCCTCCAATCACCTGTTGCGACCCAACTATCTTCTAAAAGTGAGCTCACGCCTTCCTTTTTGTTCTTTTTACTACTGGCATTTTATTTTTTTAGCTTCTTTGCAAAATTAGGCTCCCTTTGTAGTTCTATATTTCTAACTTTTTTCCCCGGAAGATATTAGCTACTTATGGTACACCTCCTAAATACTTAATCCCATCTTAAATTTCATACAAATACAAACATAGATGGAAAGAAAGATGCACATATGTGTGTTTATGGTAGAGCTTTTAATTCTTAGCAAAGTTAATTGCTCCCCGTGCAGCCATAATATTTTGGGCGGGTGGGGGTTGGGGAATGATGTGCAATTATACTCTCAGTAGCTGATGTTTGAGAAGTTTCCAATCTTACTGATCTCCCTTTCACCAGATTTCTGTGTACCGATTCTCCACACTACTCCCAAATCTAAGATGCATTTCTAAGTAATTTATTTTAATAAAACACTTGTGCCTACACTACAATGTGTTCACCAAGTTCACCAAGCCAGGATTAAGTTACTAAAAATCCTATCTTTTTGCTGAAGATTTCTGACTAAACCAATCATTTCCACCCTTTGAAGAATTTAACGATTGCTTATAACTTTAACAATTGCGGATAATCTATAGTCAAAGTCTTTTTGAAAGGTACCATTCAGGCCACCTAATTTATTATATAATCAACATCCCTACCAAGTCATAACTTTGATGACCCTCCCCCAGTTAATTGTGGGTTGCTAGTTCACAGCAGCATTATTAACAATATTTTCTACGGTCTTAGCCATTTTCCCCATAAAGCCGCAATGACAAATACCATAAGCTGTACTTATGGTAAAGAAGTCTAACAACACAATTCAGGGAAATCAACATTCTATTTATGCACACCCAAAATATGTGTGTGTGTGTGTGTGTGTGTGTGTGTGTGTGTATGTATGTATGTATATATATATATATATGTTTTCATAGATTTTCACGAGTACAGGTATGCAGGTCTTGGCATATTCGGGTCTTTTCCCGTGTAAGATTGAGAGTATCTTGGCGACATTTCGACGAGGTTCCACTCGCCATCTTCAGGCTGGTGTCTTTGGCTTCATGCTAGTGCGAGCAAAGCGTGATCAGAGCTGCCGTCCTTCTATAAATATTGCAGGGGGGGTGTGGCGTGTTGGCTTTGTAGCTGTAAGCAGGTTGGTTGGCTGTGTTGTTACATCTGGATTGGAAGATGGAATTGATGTAAGCAAATTAGCTGATGTAGCTGTAAGCGGGTTGGTTGGCTGTGTTGTTACATCTTGATTGGAAGATGTAATTGATGTAAGCAAATTAGTCAGTTGTTTGGTAACATCCTGTGTGGCTGAGGTGCTGGCTGTGTGCCCATTGTAATTTTGTACCTGGATAATGGGCTGTGTGGTAACATTCTGAGCTCTATTGTAGTGATATCCTGAGTCCTGTGCTGCCACATCATGGGAGGTAGGCTGTGTTGTAACATACTGAGCCTTTGTGACGTCATTGTTCACATCTATCCCACAAGAGCTGGCTGTTTCAATGATAAAAGATCTATTACAGCTAAAGGGGTTGCAAAGTCATGGTTCCGTTAAGATGGAAGACGTCATCAAACTGCTGCAGTTGTGTCTGAGAACACATTTCATGTTCCAGGACACGATGTATGAACAAATCAAGGGCACACCGATGGGGTCTCCCATCTCGGGTGTTATCGCTGAGGTGGTCCTACAGTGCCTGGAAGCTAAGGCAATGGCCGATTACCACCCAGAATTTTGGGCACATAATCACAACCACAATTCCGGACTGGTCCACAATGTGTCGTCAAGGGGCCTCACTGATGAGGAAACCAGGCTCCTACAATGGGATACAGGCCTTAATCTGATGGATGCCCAACCCATTGATTTCATCGCAGCCGTGGAACCTACAATACAAAGCATGGCTACTAACAACGCAGAAAAAAACTCTATAAGGCAGCGGGTCACAGGATTACTCATGAACCACAAACAACGCCACGTCTTACCAGCAGGGGAGAGGAAGGCCCTAGAGGAGCTACGGAAGGACAAATCCATTGTGATCCTACTGGCAGACAAGGGCAGTGCCACGGTTGTCATGGACAGGGCCACATATAACAGCAAGGCCCAGTCCCTACTTAACGACACCAGTGCACATAGAGTGACCAAGATAGACCCTACAACGTCCATGAAGAATCAGCTCAATAAAATCATGGATAGGCTTAAAAGACGGGGGGGAATGAGTGAAGAAGAGCTGAGGGCCATACGGCCTAGGGACTCGGCAATGGCGAGGTTCTACGGCTTGCCAAAAATACATAAAGAGGGGATCCTATTAAGACCCATTGTGGTGTTTAGGGGTACACCAATGTTTGGCCTGGCTAGATGGCTAAGTCAGCGGCTACAGCATCTAGTAGAGGATGGTACAACCATGGTAAAATCGTCGCAGGAGTTCCTACAGAGACTCAAAGCAGTGAGAATACAAGATGATGAGACCATGATCTCATTTGATGTGACATCGTTGTTCACATCTATCCCACAAGAGCTGGCTGTTTCAACGATAAAAGATCTATTACAGCTAAAGGGGTTGCAAAGTCATGGTTCCCTTAAGATGGAAGACGTCATCAAACTGCTGCAGTTGTGTCTGAGAACACATTTCACGTTCCAGGACACGATGTATGAACAAATCAAGGGCACACCGATGGGGTCTCCCATCTCGGGTGTTATCGCTGAGGTGGTCCTACAGTGCCTGGAAGCTAAGGCAATGGCCGATTACCACCCAGAATTTTGGGCCAGATATGTGGACGATACGTTCGCTATCATCAAATGGACTGAAAAAGCTGCCTTTATGGAAAGATTGAATACGGTGTTCCCGGACATACAATTCACAGCGGAGGAGGAAGCCAACGGTAGTTTGGCCTTCCTGGACGTGTTAGTCACGCGCCAAGCCAACGGCGCCCTCCACACAACTGTATACAGGAAAGCGACCCATACCGACAGGATGCTGCATTACACGAGCAACCACCCGGCAGCCCACAAGATCGCATGCATTCGGATATTATTTGCACGTATAGATACGCATTGCAGTACCAAAAAGGCCAAGCAAGTGGAGCGTGCCCATCTCCACCAGGTATGCAGGTGGAACGGCTACCCGGCTAGTTTTGTCCAAAGATATAGTAAGCACCAGGAACCCCGTAGAGCACCAGAGGACCTAGGGACAACATCCTGGACAACGATACCTTACGTCCAGGGGGTGTCGGAGGCAACGGCTCGCATATTAGCGCTGCATAACATCAGGGTGGCTCACCAACCCGACCAAACACTCCATATGAAAATGATGCACCCTAAGGAACCATTGCCAGAGGAGGAAAAATCATCGGTGGTCTATAGGGTGCACTTCAAGGATTGCCGGTGTAATTACACGGGAGAGATGGCCAAACGGATAAAAACCAGGGTACATGAACACAAATTGGTCGTCAAAAGGCAGGAGCAGTACTCCCAAATATGGACACATATGGTGAATAATGGACACTCATTTGACTTCATGGGGGCAAAAGCCATCACCCAGGATACCTCCAAAGGAGGGCACCTACTGAAGGAGGCTTGGTTCTCAGATGCGGGCTCGATTAATCGACACGTAGAATTGCCCCCGGCATACCAGACATTAAAAGCATATGAGGAACAAGCTAGGATGCGGACGGCGTTCGCAAGGGGCAGAATTAAAGAAGGCAATCATCGTATGGAAAGGGAATTGGACCCACGATGAGCCGCTGGAACCAAGGAGGAGGAAGAACGACGATCGGAGATAAACAACATGGTCCGCAAAAAGGAGGAGAGGAGAGATGATCCAGCTGAACAAATGGGTTTGTGGGACAAAAAGGGGGAGGGCAATGATGGAGAATCACCGATGGTGCCAGATCCGGACGTGCGGCCTGGAACGGCCATGGGGGGGCGGTTGGGAGATACACCAATGGCAGGGGCATTAGGAAGGATAGGGTTGGTAAGGATGAGAGGGAGTGAATCTGGCAGCCCGGCTGACCAAAGGCAGACGAGGTGGAGGAATATGATGTGGCTGTGCGGGTGCACACCCTTGCGTAAAGGGAAACTAGAAGAAATAGGGCCAGCAGGGACAGATGGTGGAAAGTTAGACAAACGGGTGGACCAATACCAACAGGAAGGGGGCAGGAATGAGAAGGCATTGAGGATGCCGGACCTAGTCGTACGACCCAAAACGCGTATGGGGGTAGGGGTGGAAGGCGCATCAAGAGCAATGACACCAGGAAGGATAAGATCGGTAAGGAAGGGAGAGGGTGGAACTGAGGGCGAGGCAGCAGGTGGCTCAGCTGAGCTTAGGCAGATAGGGCAGAAGGACAGGATGCGGCTGTGCGTGCGCACACCCAGGCATGTAGAAAGATTGGAAGAAATAGGACCCAGGGGGATAGATAATGGAAGGCAGGTACAGCGGATGGTTCAAAGGGATAAGAAGGAGGGGGGGAAGGTGAGGCAGTTCGCAAACGCACCAACGGTAGCAACATTAGGAAGGATAGGATCTGCAAGGATGAGAGGGGGTGAATTCAGGAGTGAGCCGGCAGATAGCCCAGTTGATCGTAGGCAGACGAGGCAGAGGGACGGGATACGGCTGTGCGCACGCACATCCAAGCGTGGAAGGAAACCGGAGGAAATAGCACTAATAGGGATAGACAGTGGAAGACAGGAACAACAGGCAGACAAACGGGATGGAAAGGAGGGGAGCAGCAATGGAAAGGCATCTAAGACACCGGATCTGGATGTAAGGCCCAGAACAAGTACAGGGGAGCGGCTGGAAAGCATGCCAACGGCAGCAGCACCAGGAAGGAGGGGATTGACAAGGATGGGAGGGAGGAAGGTTGGAGAACTGGAGTGCAAAAAAGAGGAGGCAATTACGGTCAGCCAGGATGGATGGCCCTATCACACGATCAATGAGTAAGCAATTAGGCTAGCAAGGTTTATAAAAGTAATCTCCACCCCAAAACTTCACTCTGAGGACGCTGGCAGGGGACCAGCGAGAGCTAAGTTGTTTTAAAATTGTAAATAGTTGTTTTTATTGTTTTAAATTTTTTAACAATAAACAGCTGGTTTATATTTCTCCCGGAGATCGAGGACTGTGTCATTGAACAGATATGCCCGGGATTCGTATTTTGTATTCGGGTCTTTTCCCGTGTAAGATTGAGAGTATCTTGGCGACGTTTCGATGAGGTCCCACTCGCCATCTTCAGTCTTCGGCTTCGTGCTTGTGCGAACAAAGCATGATCGGAGCTGCCGTCCTTCTATAAATATTGGAGGGGTGTGTGGCGTGTTGGCTTTGTAGCTGTAAGCGGGTTGGTAGGCTGTGTTGTTACATCTTGATTGGAAGATGGAATTGATGTGAGCAAATTAGCTGATGTAGCTGTAAGCGGGTTGGTTGGCTGTGTTGTTACATCTTGACTGGAAGATGGAATTGATGTAAGCAAATTAGTCAGTTGTTTGGTAACATCCTGTGTGGCTGAGGTGCTGGCTGTGTGCCCATTGTTATTTTGTACCTGGGTAATGGGCTGTGTGGTAACATTCTGAGCTCTATTGTAGTGATATCCTGAGTCCTGTGCTGCCACATCATGGGAGGTAGGCTGCATTGTAACATACTGAGCCTTTGCGATGTAACCTCCTGAGTTCTGTGATGTAATGTCCTGAGTAGATGGCTGTGATGTAACATCACGGGCTTTGGTTTGGCTCCGAGTTTGCGGTCTGGCCATGTGTTTATGGCGTGTGTCAGTTTGCTTTGTGTGGGGGTCGGCGGGGGGTGCAACAGTTGGTGATGCCACCGTGGTGTGGATTCTGGATGATGGTTGCATTTCGTCTATGGGATGGGTTTGGGTTTGAGTCTGGTGAGGGTGATTGGTGGTGGTGTCCTGTGTTGTTCTGGGTCCGGTGTCGGTTTTCGTGGTTGGGACTTGTTTGTTGACTAGGACTAGTTTCCAGATGTCTGGTAGGTGGGAGGTATCGTCACGTGATACCTAAAGCAATTACGGTTAGTTAGAATGGATGGTCCCATTACATGATCAATGGGTAGAGCACAGAGTCAACTGGGTTTATAAGCACAGAGTCAACTGGGTTTATGAGCAAACTCCCCACCCCAAATGCTTCTTTCAGCGCAAGATTGAGAGGCTTTGGCTTACACGGTTTTAAACTAAAGTTTTTAAACCATTAAATATACAGCTTTATGTATGTCCTAAGAGAAAACATAGTTTATGTCATCTACATTTTTCCTGTGATTTTTTCCCCCTTTTCTCCTTTCAAAGAAAAACTAGGTAGACACACATCAATTAAGCTGCAATGGTCTCATTATAACTGCATTCTCTCAAAGTGTCCCTTTAGCCCTCCAGCAATCTTTCCACCTATAATTCACATCATAGAGAGATGGTTGCCTTCTTATACCAGCATTCCTGGTTGCTACAGCAACAATACTTTCTTTGGGGGAGCAGTTTTATTGTAATACCAAATTCAATGAAGTTTTGAAACCGCAGATCATACTCAAAGAAATGTAGAATTAGCAAATAAGAATCATGGATGCAATCTTCCCTTTTTCTTAATTGGCTCCTTCTGTGGAGAAGAGAGTGAGCATCTGACTCTGGGAGGACAAAGAGATTAGATGGGCTTAAGAATCTAGGAGCTGCTATGGCTCTTAGGGAACCTTTCCACTTTTCTATCATTACGTAGATGTAATAGTGAATAAGCCTTAGAGCTCCTTCCTATAGCATCTACACAGACCTTTTATTACTATCTTTAAGTTTAGAAATGATTCCAAATTAGCCATAAAATAGGAAAGATTATAAGATATGTTCCTATTCCAGTTGTATCCTGATTTCTGTCTTGCCTCCTTGTTTATCTTTGGTCTTGATTCTGGTTTGTGGCCCCAGTTCACCTTACCTTAGATTTTCAGTTTGGCTTTCCACAAGCCTAATTGAATAAAGGAACTAGAGAAAAGAGATTGGATTCAAATCATGTAGGAAAAGAAGGACAAAAAACAGGAGGAAATAATTGATACCTAAAAGGTATATGACATCTTATCAAGTGGTGGTACATGATTACCTTGTCTGCACTTGAAAGCTAAGCAAGATCCAGTATGACAATTACTGGGATGGGAGACTTCTAGGGAATTCTAGGGCTGTAGGTCAGAATGGGATAGATGGATGGACAGATACATCAATTGATAAGCAGATATTAAAAAACGAAACAAGGAATTGACAAGAAAACTACAAATAAGCTTATCTGAAAAAAAAGTTTACATAGAGAGAATATGATTAAGGGTGTGATGGACTGCCCACCTTCCTCAAACCTATTCATTTTCTGAGTATGATTTTCAAACTAGTGAGAGCTGTCAAAGGAAAAATAGAAAGTGAACACTGGTCTGTAACTTTAACAAATTAACAGAGCGTTGTTAATTATGGTCTTTTCCTCTTTATCTGCTGTTTTATTATGTGCATCTTTTAGCTCTCATTTTGAAAGTGCCATATAACTTCATGGCTCAATCTGAATCACAGCTACCCATTCCCAGTCCCTTGGAAATTATTCATAAAGCCCTTACTCACATGACAAAATAGAATATATTCCTCACCTTGAAATATTAGAACCAATGTAATTAAGTTTCTGCTGAATATTACTCAGCTTTATTTCCAGAAACTAGTCATTTTGGTGGGATAGATATAATTTCCTCAAATACAGTTATAAGGTTGGCCTTAGATTTTCTATCCTGCTCAGTTGCCTTGTTTGTCTCCAACTACTCCTTTCTCCTTTATTTGGTCACAAAAGGGCTATAAAATTGGTCACATATCATGCATTGAGGAAAACATCTTCATAAGTGAATGATTATGGCACCACTGCAATGCAATGGAGTGCGATTAAGTGAAAGCAAAAGTGCAACATAAATGAGCAAACAACCTTCCAAGTGATGTTGAAAAACTAAATTTGAACAACTTTTGACACTGCTGAAAAGTAACTGCCAAATTGTGTTTCCTGTCATGAATGAAATGAAACCAGTAACAGAAAGCTAGATTTGTTGAGTGCAAGATCAGGAGCCAAAATCTGCTTAGACTGATGCTGATCCAAGGAATTCTGCAGCACAGAAAAACACAAAGAAGTTGATGAGGGAGATCCCAATCAAAAAGATTTTGATAAACCAAATAAACCTCTCATGCATGGCTGTAGGGAATGGTAGGGAAACCTTTAAGTATTTAGCAAAGAGAATATTAAAAGGCTAAATCCCATAATCATTAAGCAGAATGGGACTTGTAGAAATGTGAACACAATTTCCAGAGCAGTTGCTGAGATACACCATCCAGCACTGTTGGTTGTCCCTCTGACTCAAGAGGAGCAGCTGTTTTCAAAGGAAACAGGCCAGATCATCAGCTGGTGTTCATCAAGACAGTTCAGCTGAAAGAAAAACATGGCAAATCTGCTCAGCAGACTGTTTGGCTGAGTACCAGCTAAGCAGTTAAGTTTCTCTGCTTGGCCAATGATTTATGGAATCTCATTCAGTTCTCTGGGCTCAGACATTTCAATGGACTATAATTTTTGACTGCTCAGTTAGAAGTAACAACCTGAAAACTAACTTGGAAAACAGTATACATCCATGCACAGAGGGGAAGAGAAAACACAGTTGTCATATAGCACGTTGGTGAAAAGGGCAATAGAAGAGCAAGAAGGAAAGAGAAAACTGATTGTCTCAAACAGCACCGTTAGATCTGAAGAAACAACAGAGACTAATGAGGTTGCAGAGAGTCATTTGCAATTCCTTACAGTAGCAAAAGTTATGATGTGCACTAGTGATGTGCAACTCCCTTGTACATCTTCTGTTCCATAAGATGGTTTAATTATCCTGGTAAAAAGACTTTCATAAGGGCTAAGGGACACAGGCTCCTCAAATGTAGGATGAAGACCGCTAGATGGTTTCCTAAAATGCTTTCTAACAAAACAAATTCCCTTTCAACCAAGCCAATTTATAAAGCTTTTTTCCCTCAGAAATACAGGAAACCTGTCAGAACCCAATTATATTTTATTTCTAACTAATCTACTTTGGGAAAACCCAATTCTTACTCTCTTTTGGATTCTGTCATACTACAAAGGGGGGGGGAGTAAACACGGGTGTTTATGACTGGCATTCCTTCTATCAACTACAAAGAAACATCCTCTGTGGATTCCCTCTCTGGAGTACTAACCATAACAATAGGCAATCAGCCTTTGATCTCACTTCCTATGAAGCCTCCTTTTACCGGCAGCAAGGAAATAAGGGGGGAAGATTGCAACGTTTGGGATCCGATGGATTTAACACCCAGCCATCTGCCAATTTGGATTGACCGGAAGGAATGTGGGGTGGGACTGCTTGGGAACGCTTTAAAACATTGAATGATCAGGGGGGTCCCCCAGATCCTGTCTAGCACGCCTTCAGTCAGTTTTTCTTAATAAAGATTCCTGTTGGAAAACCCGTTCCAAGAGTTCTGTCTTCTTAAGATGTCCACAGTCGTGTGCTTACTTCCGTGTAGACAGGTAGCTTTACTCGAATGAACAGATCAAAGAAGAATACTTTATTCACAGAGATAATCAACAACTCACGATTAAGATGAAATACGTCTGGAATGCAATATTAATCTGAGTCCATATCATTAGGTTGAAAGACAGTGATGTCCTCCTGTCCTGTATTATAACATACGTGTTGAATAATTGCTAATCACATGTTGAATGGTTGCTGTGTCCAGCCATGAGGCTGGGTCCCAATGCGAAGAGAATCAAACAATGGCACAGAGCCAGGAAGTCCAGTCATAAACCTTTGAACTCCTCCCACTGACTAGATAAACTGACTGCTGAAACTACATTACCCATAAGCCATCTCCTAAGGAAACAGCGCTTAACCCTATAAATGCTAAACATCCTAACATACAGTTCTTAGCTACTGGTTGGTCCAGAACACTCCCTGCTTGGAAATATAAATTTCCACTACTAACTAACTAAAATAAGCAAAACGTAACATCAAACATGCAATTTCGCTGTTAGCTGATTAGAATAAGCAAAATATAACATTAAGGCATACAATTTTCATTACTAACTATTTAACTAAAATAGGCAAAACATGGTATCAAGACATGTAAACATGCACAACTATAACAGAGATAAACAAGGTGTTACATCAAACAATGCAATTATAAGGTAAACACAATATACATGGCTTGAGGCTTAATCTTCCAGTTCGGTCTTCTTTTGCAGCAGGACCAGGTTGGTAATTGGCCTGGTGTACAGCCTTTTCACAAGAGTCTTTGAGTCACGGTCTGACTCATGTGGCTTCACGATCTGGACCTCAGCTTGGCGAACTAGTCCATCAGAACTGGGTAGGGCCTGATGCACAAGTCCCATGGGCCAAGAGTTCCGATGGGTGTCTTTGTCTTTTAGCAAGACAAGGTCTCCTTCTTGTAGGTTGGGCTCTTTGGTCTTCCACTTGCGACGATCCTGAAGGGTAGACAAGTATTCTTGCTTCCAGCACTTCCAGAAGGTGTTGGCCAGTAACTGAACTTGTCGCCATTGCTGTTTATACATGTCTTTGGGAACAAATTTCCCGGATGGTGCTGGCCAATCGCCTGTCTTCTGGGTTAACAAGGTAGCTGGGGTGAGGATAGTTGGATTTTCAGGATCCGAAGAGACTGGAACCAAAGGTCTAGTGTTTATGATAGCTGCTACTTCTGCCACGAGGGTAGTTAGGACCTCATGCGTCAGTGTGGGTGTCTTGGTCATCATTGAGTCCAGAATTTTGCGGGCTACGCCAATCATGCGCTCCCACGCTCCTCTCACGTGAGATACATGGGGAGGATTGAATGTCCAAACACAATTTTGGGTCTTTAGGTACTTGTCAATGTCTGAATCGGGATGGATTCCTTCATCAATCTGCAGTTCCTTGCAGGCCCCTACAAAGTTAGTTCCACGGTCGGATCGAAAAACTTTGACTGGGCCTCTGTGGGCTTGGAATCTTCTGAGCGCGTTGATGAAAGAAGAAGTATCCATAGACTCAATGACCTCAATGTGGACAGCTCGAATGCTGAGACACGTGAAAAGTACGGCCCAGCGTTTGCTGTTGGCTTGCCCACCTCTGGTCCGACGAGCAGTTACGAACCAAGGCCCGAATACATCTAGGCCTACGTTGGTGAATGGTAGTCCTGGAATGAGACGCTCGGGCGGCAGGTCAGCCATTAACTGGTGCTGCATTGCACCTCATTGCTTATGGCAATGCAAACATCTGTACAAGACGGTAGCGATGCATCTTTTGGCCCCCATGATCCAGAAGCCAGCCGCTCTGATGGCACCTTCAGTGAAGTGTCTGCCTTGATGATGAACGGTTTCGTGGTAATGTCGAACCAACAGGTGCGTTACATGTTGATGGGCTGGAAGGATGATAGGATGCTTGAAGTCTGAAGCTGTCTCGGCTTTGTCCAGACGTCCTCCTACTCGGAGCAAGTTGTGACTGTCCAAGAATGGGTTCAATTTCAGTAGTGAACTAGACTTTGGGATATCTTTTTTAGCTTCCAGACATTCAGATTCCAATGTGTATGCGTCTCGCTGCACACTTCGCAGAATCCCTCTCTCGGCTTGGATACGGCTGTCTGGGTATCTCATTTCGCGGTACAGGAAGCGAACAATTACCGCTACACCTGCTACGAGAGGTCTCCATCTGGAGAAGCGTTTGAAGCGAGTGGGTTCTAGGAAACGATGGGAAGACGGGTTTTTTGTCTCCTTGATGTCTGTAGACAGGCAGACAATCTGGGTGGTCGTCTTTTGGCCCCATCCTAGTGGTTTGTTGGGTCCTTGAGGTCGCACATCATCGTCCTGATCTGGCTCCAGCAGTTCATAGTACTCTGGTTCTTCTGACGTCTGGCTGTCTGGATACGTCAAAAACTCAGAACCCTTTAGCCAAACTGAGTCAGCCAACTGCGATGCAGGTATAGACCGAGTAGCCTGATCAGCTGGATTTTGGTCTGTTGGCACGTATCTCCACTGATCAGGGTATGAAGATTTTCTGATCCTTTCCACTCTGTTACTTACGTAGACGTAAAAGCATCTTCTTCGATTGTGGATGTAACCTAGCACCACCTTGCTGTCTGTGTAGAAGGTGGTGGGTTGTAAGTCGAGGTCCATCGCCTTTGTTATCAAGTCTGCTATCTCTACTGCTAGAACGGCTCCGCAGAGCTCTAACCTGGGTATGGTGTGACCTTGTTGTGGTGTTAGTTTTGGTTTTCCCATGACGAAACCAACATTGTAATTCTCCCCGCTGTAGACTTTGATGTATCCTACGGCTGCAATCGCCTTCGTCGAGGCATCTGAGAATATGTGTAGCTCTCTCTTCGTTGCAGCGGCTAGAGAAAGGGGAGCATACGTGCGCTGTATGTGTACGTTCTGAAGGCTACTGAGGGATTTGCACCATGTCTCCCACTCTTGCTTGTGCTCCGGCGGAAGCAGCTTGTCCCAGTCTGTGGCGTGTTGGGAGAGTGAGCGCAGAAGAAACTTGCCTTGGACTGTTATGGGTGCAGCGAAGCCTAAAGGGTCAAACAGGCTGTTCACTGTGGACAAGACTCCTCTTCTTGTGAAAGCGTTGTCCTTTGCCGGGGTTCTGAAGGTGAAGACGTCCTTCTTCAAGTCCCAACACAAGCCGAGACTACGTTGGAAGTGAGGATCGTCTGTGCCAAAGTCTTTCTTTCTGAAGCAAATGAGCACTCCGAGCAGGCTATTGATAAGGTCAGGTCATGTAAGAAGGACCTTGTTCAGAGAGATGCCTTGGTGCTGTGCGCTAGCATCGAAGACCACTCTTATCTGTCCTGGCTTCTGTGAGTGGTACACTCCGAAGAATGGCAGGTACCAGCATTCTTCATTTTCCTTCATTGGCGGGGCAGGCTCTGCATGTCCGTTCTGGAACATCTTTTCCATGAACTCTATCAAATGGGTTTTCATTTCAGGTTTTTTGTTCATGATATTCCTCAGGTTGTTAAGGCGTGTGAGGGCTTGTCCACGATTGTTAGGTAGATGTTGCCTGGGTCTACGGAAGGGTAGTGGGGCCACCCAAGTCCCCGTGTTATCCTGCATACATTCCTTGTTCATTAGCTGTAGAAATTCTTTGTCTTCTATGGATGGGCCCACGTCGTTGTCGTTATTACTGGTCTGGAACACGGTCCCTCCTAAAGTAGGTTTGGCTGTCAAAAGTGTGAAGTGTTCTTGGCATGGTTCTAGGTGGGAAGCTCTCCCGTTACTAAGAATGGAAGTCGTCAATACGTTCACTTGGGTAGGGGTTTGTAACTTGTCGATACATATCGTCCCTACAATGGCCCATCCGAGTTCCATCTTAATGGCTACTGGGGTGCCTGGTGGGCCTCTGATTCTTTTCTCAGAACCAATGGTTTCATGGGCATCTAGTCCCGCCATAAGTAGAATTTCAGCATCAGGATCTAGGGGAGGAATTAGATCGGCTATTTGAGCTAGATGAGGAAAGTTTCTTGCTATCTCTGGTGTTGAAATTTCGCTGTGTTTGTCTGGTAAGTTGTCCCATTCCAACACTGGTGGCAACAGGAATTGTGAACTCCCGTCTATCGATTCAATACATAGCCCGGAGATCTTCCTCCCCGCCGTGCTCATTGGTACTGTGCACGTTTGTACTGCGAACTCTGCTAGTTCAGTCGGGAGGTCAAAAAGGTCGAAAAAGGCTGACTTAGCTATTGTGGCGGAGCTGTGTACATCTAGTATGACATACATCTTTACTGCTTCTTCTGGTCTCCCTTCAGGATAGACTTTAGCTAGGAAGATGGGGGAGCAAAAACGAGGGCGCGGTGAGTCACCACATATTGCTGTGCAGCATACTCCCACCGTTGCTGGGTTCTCTTTGGAGGCATGTTGAGGTTCTGTCGTCATGGGAGAAGTTGAGGTTGCTTGTTGTGGCTTCACAGAGGGCTTCCTAGAGCTTAGATGTAAGGCTGCCGGGTGGTTGTCACTGTTACACAGATGGCATTTCACCCTAACTGCACAATCTCTGGCCATGTGATCCATTGAGCATTTGAAGCATATCTTATGCTCTCTGAGCAGGGTCTTTCGATCATCCAGGGACTTTTTCCCAAACTCTCTGCAATTGTTTAGAAAGTGTGAAGATTTATGAATTGGACAAGTCAAGCCTTTGTCGGTTAGGTGAGGTTTGGAGTGAATACTCCTCAGCAGTTGCGCCTCTAAAGTCTTTTTGGGCTGGGTTGTGATGTCTGTCTTGTATACTGAAATAAGAGGTTTGTCCTTTGAGGCTTGGAAACGACCCTTGTTAGTGCCAAAATTCTGATTGGTGTGTTTGGGCGCTGGAAGCGATCTTCCTGTGTATTCAAAACGGCTGGCATTATAGCGTAGATCCGCTTGCTTGGCTACGAATTCCGCAAGAACAGCAAAGGCGGGTGGTTCGTCGGAATTCTGACTCTTGTGAATTTCTGATATTTTGGCCCATTCGGTCCTTAACTGCCTGGGTAGTTTTTGAACTATGAGCCTTTGCTTCTCGAACTGATCGAGACAGGTGAGCTTTGGCATGTTGGGCTGATTGCGAACTGATCGTAACATCAAGAGCAAATCTGCTAAATCCAACATCTGGGCGTGGTTGTCAATGGCGATGTTGGGGAATGTGTAAACACAGTCTAACAGCGAGTTCTCTGTCAGTTCGCGTGCACCATACCGCTTATCGAGTCTGTTCCAAGCTTCGTGAAGGGCAGTGACTGGGTCACACAAGTGGGCTAGTTGAGCGTTATGTACCAATTTTGCAGATACTGGTCCCAGCCATACTGTCATGAGGCCAAGCTCTTCGGTTGGTATTAGCCCTTCATCTTGGATGGCAGACTGGAACGTGAATTTCCACAATACGTAGTCCTTTCCCGGTTCGTCGGAGAATTTCCGTACACCTTTGGATGCCAGATCTAGTCTGTCTCTGTAAAGTCTTTGAGGATGCATTGACGTTGCGTACGGGCTGTAGTTAGGCGGAGGTGGTGCATTGCTCTCAAGAAAGGGGGCCTGTGACAAGGATGACTGGTGAACTATTTCAGCATGCTGCCTGTTGAGGGTAGATTCCATTGGTGCAAACGAAGGGCCTTGAGGGTTTGGCTTGAATTCCTCTGCCCCTACGTTTAGCTGAGGAGGTCTGACGTTTTGCATGCTTACTTGTTGGGGGGGTTCTCGTCGTTCAGGTAGTGCGATGTTGACTCCCTGACTGGTTGGCACGACTGGTGGCCAAGATTCTCCTCCGCAGTCGGGTCTGGGGGCAGTTCCTTGGGGTGCTGTTTCTTGTTGCCTCTGTATAGACTCCATTGTGGCCCGAACTCTGGTAATTTCGTTCTGTAGCAACTGCACTTCTTGCTGTAGAGCTGTCGTTATTGCAGGTGGACCCATCCGATTACCGTCTGTGGTTTGGTTCATTGGGTTCAATGGTGTAGCAACGGTTGGAAGATCCCGTGATCCAATATATCAAGCATGAACCAAAAGCTTAAACATATCAAATTGCCTCTGATTGTTTATACCTGTCTCATTAGATCTGTCAGGAAGAGCCTGCTTCAGTCTTAAAGAGGGTCATTTGCCTTCTCCCTTGTAGGACCTGCCCATTGAAAACCACCTGAGAATAGATTGGCCTTGACCCGGCTGGTCTTCCATAAAGGTCTTATGGCTGGGTTGTTCTCCAAGCATGAGGGCAGGGATGTGGGGGAACTTCTTATGTGTATGAATCTATTGTTGATGGGTCTAGCCTCATTTGCTATGTTTTTGTTGTGGTCCGAAGGAAGAAGCATTCCAAGAAAACTGAGACATTATTTTCCCTTTTAGATTCTTTATTTTCTATTTCTTCCCAGGAGTTTTGCAACAATACTTTGGCACATTACAAAGCGGATGCCAGAATCTGGATTTCTCTGGCTTGCGTCTATCTTATCTCGCTAAACTCCTCCCTTACTTTACAGTCATGATTTACGTCTTCCAATTAGGCTGGAGGCCAAAGATTCCCTTCCCTTCCTTGTCTCCCACTTTTCTTCATAAATCTCCCTTTGTATGTCATCTGATTTAACTCCAAAAATACCAAACAGTTCTGCATATCTTGTCAATGCAATAATATCCTATATTAACAGCGTTGACATCCGGCCCCCCTTACAAAAAGGACAGATCCTGTAATGTAAACAAAAGCATATATTAATGACTAGTCTTCGGTTTGTTGGGGTATTTCGTATGAAACCTTTTGACGAGCCTGTCAGCTTTCACCTCACTGGATTTCACCCAAGTAGCTTCAGACATCAGGTATCCCTTCCATTGTACTAGGTACTGCAATTTCCCTTTAAAAATTCTAGAATCAAGAATATGTTTCACTTCATAATGGGTCTGCCCCGCAACTACGAGGGGCCCAGGTGCTTTCTTCGGGGGAGGTCTTAAAGTGGAGCCCCGATAAGGTTTTAACAAGCTACTGTGGAAGACAGGGTGAATTTTACCCAAAAGTCTAGGGAGTTTCAGTTTTACAGTGACCGGATTGATGACCTTTACAATAGGAAAAGACCCTAAGAATTTCGGTCCTAACTTCTTGCTGGGTAATTTGAGTATTTGGTTGACAAATAAACCTTTTCCCCAACTTGGAACATTCTTTGGGGAGCCCTCTTTTTGTCAGCTTGCTTTTTATAGGTTTCAAAAGTCTTTTTTAAAGCAGTTTTTGTGTTTCTCCAAACTTCCTCCCATCCCCTCACCCATTGGTCAAGTGTCTGGGAAGCGGTTGGCACTTGGGGATATTCAGGAATTGGACTGAACTCTTTGCCTGTGGCTACTCTGAAAGGTGTGTAGCCGGTGCTGCTGCACACAGAATTGTTATACGCCACCTCTGCAAAAGGGAGGAGGTCAGTCTAGTTCGTCTGTTGATAAGACACGTAGCATCTGAGATATTGCTCCACCATTTTGTTAGCGGCTTCTGCAGCTCTGTTGGTGGCCGGATGAAAAGCAGATGACAAGCCTTGAGATGATCCAATTAATTTAAGAAAACTCCTCCAGAACTTTGCTGTGAACTGCACCCCCCTGTCTGAGATTATTCGCTTAGGGGCACCGTGCAGTCGGTAGATATGTTTCAGGAACAATTTAGTCAGTCGTTGAGCGGATGGGAGTCCTTTGCAGGCGATGAAATGAGCCTGCTTCGAAAACAGGTCTATTACAGTCCAGATGACAGTATTTCCTCTACTCTCAGGTAGGTCTACGATAAAGTCCATAGCTATTTCTTCCCAGGGTCGGGAAGGGTCTGCGACTGGCTGCAGTAATCTAGGGGTTTTCCCCGGTATTCTTTTCATTGTAGCACATACGGTACAACTCTTCACATAGTTTTCCACATCTCACTTCAGTCCCGGCCACCAAAATTGCCGGCGGGTGAGATGTAGTGTTTTTAGATATACAAATTGTTGAGCCTGCTTTACATCATGGCTGTGTTTGAGAGCATTGAGACAGAGGGATTCGGGCAAATACAGTTTTCCCCCTTTGTAAGCCAAACCATCCCGGCACATCAAGGAGGTTTGGTTATCTTTGAACCATTGATCGGTGAGGAGCTCTCGTTTTATTTTCTTTGTTCCAGGGTCATCTGGATTTGGGACCCTGCGAGGCATGATTTGTGCAACAGGTTGTGGATTGGAGATAATCGCCTCGTTGACTTCTTCACGTTCGCTTTTGTATTGGGGCAATCTCGATAGCGCATCAGCTAGGAAGTTTTTTTTCATCTGGTATGTACTTTAGAGTAAAGTTGAAGCGGTTAAAGTACTGTGCCCACCGTACCTGCTTTGGGGACAATTTGCGAGGAGTTTTCAGTGCCTCTAGGTTTTTGTGATCTGTCCATACTTCGAATGGCATCTTGCTCCCCTCCAGGTAGTGTTGCCAGTTTAACAGCCCCCATCTAATTGCGAAGGCCTCCTTCTCCCATATTGCCCATCTCCGTTCACTTTCCATAAATTTTTTGGAGGTGTAGGCGCAGGGTTGCAGGACTCCATTCTTGTTCTTTTGAAGCAATACAGCTCCAACTGCCACATCACTGGCGTCGGCTTGAATTACAAAGGGCTCCCCTAGACATGGGTGCTTTAGGATTGGTTCGGCAGCAAATAGTCTTTTTAAATTATCAAAAGCTGTTTGACAGCTCATAGTCCATGCTAGTGGTTGGCCCGGTCGCGGCTTCCCTCCTTTTCCCCCTGTTTTGAGTAAATCTGTAAGGGGTAGGGCAATTTTGGCAAAAGAAAGCTCTGGAGTTGTTTGCGGGTTTTGGGGGGCTGCCATTCGATTATAGTTTTCACCTTGGCTGGATCCATCTCAATGCCTTCGTTGGAGATTCTGTAGCTGAGGTAAACTAATCGGGTCTGATGAAATTCACATTTTGACAATTTGGCATAAAGCTTGGCATTCAATAGTTTCTTTAACACTTCTCTCACCAGCTTTATGTGATCAGTCATATTCGTGCTGTATATCAGAATATTGTCAAGGTACACCAGAACCCCTTTGTACAAGTGTTCATGTAGGACCTCATTAATCAACTGCATGAATACGGCTGGGGTCCCCGTAGTCCGAATGGCATGACTTTGAATTGATAGCTCCCCATTGGGCAGTTGAAGGCAGTTTTCCACTCATCTCCTTCTTTTATTCTCACTCAGTAGTACGCCTCTCTCAGGTCTAATTTAGTGAAGACACTCCCCTTAGCCAGATGAGTTAATAAGTCCTTTAGGAGGGGGAGGGGGTATCTGTTTTCCACACTCACAGCGTTGAGGCCCTTATAGTCTACGCAGAGACGAAGAGACCCATCTTTTTTTTCTTTAAATAACACGGAGGCTCCCACAGTAGATTTGGCCCGTTCAATGAACCCCCTCGCTAAATTTTTATTCACATATTGCTGCATCTCTTCCATCTCAAGGGGGGACATGGTGTACATTCTCGGCCGTGGAAGTTTGGCTCCTGGCACCAGTTCGATAGAACAGTCATTGGGTCTGTGAGGGGGTAGGACATCACATTCATTTTCACTAAATGCCTCTGCTAAGTATTCATTGGGGATGAGTGATTCATCTGGTGACGGTGAGGCAGCTATGAGTGCTCGCTCATTAGGTGGCCTAAAGTGTCCCGCAACATCAGTTGAATCAGTGGGAGGCTCAGGCCCTATAGGTAGTCTCACAGCTCTCATTCCTTTCTCCCACCAGAGAAATGGCTTCCATTTGTCCAACCAGGCTAAGCCTAGAATCACAGTCTCAGTCATTTTTGGGGCCACCAGGAACCGAATAAATTCCCAGTGTGCCCCTATTTCTAGGCGTAAGGGCTCAGTTAATTGTGTGACTAAAGTCCCTCCCATCAGGGAGCCGTCAGTTTGCTCGAACCTCACAGGGTTGGAGAGTTGTTTTGCCCGTATGCCCATTTTCATGGCAAAGGGTAGGCTAATAATGCATCGGGTGCATCCAGAATCAATTAGTACGTTTAAGTCTATTTGTGCCCCCGACTTAGGGATTGTAAGCTTGGCGGCCAGTGAAAAAGATGGGATTTGTCGACTCACCATCAGGTCATTCTCCCCTTCATTGTCACCGTCAAAGGAGGGTAGAGCAGGGGCGGGTCCACCTGGAGTCCCGGCGTTCTCTTGTGTGGGAGGTGTAATCTGGGTAACAGGTCCTTGCGTGACCCGGTTGGATTTTTCTCTCATTAGCCGCTGGGCAGGTCTCCTTCCCTCTGCAGTTGGAGGTAGGGGACCGGACAGTTTGCTGCTCGATGTCCCTTCTTTCTGCACCGGAAACACTTTATTGACGCGCTTGCAGGTGGCCCGGTTCTTTCAGTCATTGTGGTAGCCGGAGGGTCTCGTGGGGGTTATTGTTGTTTGGATTGCTCTGGTTGCTGCTCAGATTCAGGTGGGGAAGGCTTTTTATAGCGGGTGAGATGAACATCTAGCTTCACCGTTGTCTGGTACCACTTCTGCAGTCGGTCAGGTACTGCTCGAATAATGCAGGCCTGGGAGAGGTGATCATCTAATCCCTCAATGAAGTGATGGGACTGCTCTGGCCACCCCTCTATCCGAACTGCTATCTTGCAAAACTCTCGCATGTACTCCAGGGCAGGCCTGCCGGCTTGTTTTATTTTGTGGATTTGTTCTCTTGCTTTTAAGTCAAGGGATGGGTCCTCAAATCTTTCTTTCAGACCCAGGAGGAAGAGGTGGGAGTCTTCCAATTCTGGGGCCTGCTCATTATATAAATTGTTCAGCCATTCGGATGCTTCTCCCTCTAGGCCAGACGCAATCACATCGACCATAGCCCCTGGGTCTGGGTAGAGATAAGCCCAGCGATTCAAGTGAGAGCGTACTTGGTTGAGGAAAAAAATCAGTTTCTCTGGGTCCCCATCGAAGGTTGCTCTGAATGTTGGAATAATTATATATTGTTGGGCCCCCCCACTGTGGCTGTTGCTGCTGCTGGCCCCATCCTGGTTGCTGGTTTATGACCAGGGGTTGCACGTTCGGGGGCTGGGGCCAATCTCCTTGTTGTGGCCGTCCTCCCTCTAGCTGCTGATCTTCTGGGCCCTGCACCATCCTAATCTGTTGCAAGGTCTCTATCAGCTGTGGTGAGCTCAAAAGTCGTCTGCTCCCTGCCTGCTTCGAATGCCATACTCCCCATTGTTGCAGAGGCCTCAGACATGGATTCCCTCTCTCTTCAGGGCTGGGGTCCCTGATAGAGGAGGACAGGGTCTGAAAGGGTGTCTGATACGAACTGGAGGGGCTGTAGGCTTCTTTTTGCAGGAGTGGGTCTCTCCCTTTCTCCCCTGGGGTTTGAGATATTTCCAGTAACTCACCCAGGCCTTGAATGGCAGTTTGCCCATTGTCTGTCCACCGGTTCTCATTCGTCTGCCAAAATTCATTTTACCACAGCATGCTGTCTGTTACTTCCCCCTCTGGGATATCAGTCACTGCCGGGTTGTATTCAACAAACTCCCGTTTCATGATAGATTGGCCTGCTCCTGAATTCTGTCATTCTCACTCCAGGCTAGGAGAAAGAGGTGGGGTAATGCACCTCCAGTTGTTTGAAAAGTTTTTAGATTCTGGCATGATGTTGTGGTCCGAAGGAAGAAGCATTCCAAGAAAACTGAGACATTATTTTCCCTTTTAGATTCTTTATTTTATATTTCTTCCCAGGAGTTTTGCAACAATACTTCGGCACATTACAAAGCGGATGCCAGAATCTGGATTTCTCTGGCTTGCGTCTATCTTATCTCGCTAAACTCCTCCCTTACTTTACAGTCATGATTTACGTCTTCCAATTAGGCTGGAGGCCAAAGATTCACTTCCCTTCCCTGTCTCCCGCTTTTCTTCATAAATCTCCTCCCTTTGTATGTCATCTGATTTAACTCCAAAAATACCAAACAGTTCTGCATATCTTGTCAATGCAATAATATCCTATATTAACAGCGTTGACAGTTTTACTTTTCTGTTTCCATGAGTTGTTATTATTTTTGTTATTATGTTGATTTTTTTTTAGCAGGTGTGTGTGTGAACAAGAGATGGATGTGAAGCACATTTAAAAGGAGAGGAACTTTGATCCCCCAATTGTGCAGGGTTGATGCGATTGAATTCTCCTCCACACATGGGCAGCACCATTATTCTAATCTTCATATTTCTGAATCCATATTCATAGATACTGTACTTATTGGTGCATACAATCCATGATTATGACTGTTGCGAAGATTGGGTATAAATCTTATACTAGGAATAAACAACTTTCTGTAATCAGGTACTTTTTAACCTCCTGAAGATACAGCAAGCACAATAGCAACACAGGGCAGGACTGAAACTTTTGGGTGTTTTGTGAACTTGAAAAGGTTTTATAATGAGTTACACCTAGACAAATGTAGACTCTTAAGACAAGAGGCTTAATAAGCCTATATTTATCCCTTATTTTATGTTTTTAAATCAGAAAAATAATTTACAACCAGAAAATCAGTGGTTCATGTAGAATTTCAGTTACCTGTCTCTGGGGATATTCAGGGTGTGGGAGAGAGGGAGGAAAAAGCCTAAAAGACATGCAGTCCATGGGCTGTTGGAAGATTCATTCCTGCCTTACACAAATACTTGAAAATGTATTCTTATACAGTATAGATTGAAAGTATATCTTACTAATAGGTGTTCCTTCTTTTATGTGGCTATTGCATTAAAGCTAAAACGAGAGCAGCGATCACTGTTATGACCAGCCCTCAGAACCCATATCTATCATATTTCATACTTCCCTGCCTCTCCTTCTCTTGCTTCCTGATTCCATTCTCTTCTCTCCCTGGGTTCTGCCATACTCCTAGAGGGGAGGGGGAATGGATTGCGGGTTTATTGCCTTAGCTTCCTTTATCGCTACAATGTAACACTTTGCTTTCCTGCATTCTTTCTCTATTGCTACAATGTAACACAGCGCAAGTAACCACAAGAGCTCAGGCAAAACTAAAGCAGCCGATAGCCAGCCAAGCAGGGATCAAATTCAGGAAGGCTCTAGAAACTGATGAATGGTTCCAGAGCCACAAAAACCTATGCACTATCACTGACAGCTTGCCATGGGTGGGAGAGAAGTTGTACATTCCAAGAGCCCAGAGGATCACGTTTATGCAACTCTGCCATGACACAAACCCGGCGGGTCACTTTGGGTTCGTGAAAACGCTGCATCTTGTGAAGAGACAGTTCTGGTGGCCATCTATGAAAAAGGACATTGAGAGCTATGTTGCCAGCTGTCCAACCTGCGCAGCTGCTAAAAGACTGCAAGGGAAAGCCCCCGGACTGTTACAGCCGGTGGCAAGCCCCTCAGCCCCCTGGAGGGAAATCTCCATGGACTTCATAGTAGAACTACCAGAAAGTAATGGAAACACGGTGATCTGGGTGGTCACGGACTTATTCTCAAAACAAGTACACTTCATCCCTTGTCCAAAAATCCCCACCGCTAAAGCCTTAGCAAAACTGTTTGTCCAGCACATATACAGACTGCATGGAGTACCCCAGCATGTAATATCAGACAGGGGGGTGCAATTCACATCGGACCTTTGGAAAGAGTTCTTATCCCTTCTGGGGACCGCTCAGGGGCTGTCATCTAGTCATCATCCTCAGACAAACATTCGAACTCAGTACTTGAACAATATTTAAGATGCTTTATTAATTTCCAACAGACGAACTGGACCAACCTGCTCCCTTTCGCAGAAGTGGCATACAACAACGCGGTCCATTCCAGCACGGGCTACACCCCATTCCAAGTAGCTACGGGCCAAAGCTTCAACCCCATGCCAGAACTAAACGCCACCGAGCCGGCCATTCCCTCCTTGAAGGAGTGGATTGCACAATTAAAAAACACCTGGCCAGTAGTTAGAAAAGCACTAGATGAAGCTAGACAGGCCTATAAAGCACAAGCAGATAAGAAAAGAGTCAAACCAAAACCATTCGTCATAGGAGAAATGGTTTGCTTATCCACAAAATACCTAAAATCTTTGCAACCATCCAAGAAACTAGGGCTGAAATATGTGGGACTGTTCCCCATCAAAAGGATCATAAACCCAGTACCAGTAGAGTTAGAATTGTTCTGTCCTAGCCTAGGTACATCCTTGTTGCTTCACAAGAACAACCCCTCTTTAACAGTAGCCTAGAAAAACCAACCCTTTTTATTTCATATACAGTCCTGATAATTTTTCCCCAAAACAAAAACAACAAAATAATTTTCCAATGGATAGTTGGTTCAAAAGCAAAACAGAGCAGGAGTTAAACAAGAAATAATTCACAGGCAAAACAAACAGACCATGATTCCTTGACACTGAAGTTCTTTGCAAACGGTTGCCTTCAGCAACCAGCACCGCCCACATCTTCCCTTTTTATTAAGCAGCCCCAAGGCGTGGCTTCTCAATGCCTTCTCCTCCTCCCTTGGAGTTGCCGTATTGCCTCCCTCTGACTTGCTCTAGTTAGCTGCCTTTGTTTGCGAGCATCTATAATGTCTTCCAGCTGTGAGTCCTCAGAGTCTGACTCATCTTCCCCACACAATTGAGTCTCATCCTGAGCACGATTCATCAGATTGTGAGTCCTGTAACTCATCAGAGCCTTCCTCCGACTCTGATGGCTCTCCAAACCCCTCCTCCTCCTCCTCTGATTCCCTGGACTCAGCTGCCGGGTCCACTGGCTGGCACGGACTCACAACAAGAATTACCAAAAACCCTCAGGCAGATTCACCCTATCTTCCACTGCAGCCTGCTAAAACGAGAGCAGCGATCACTGTTACGACCAGCCATCGCCCCACTGCCTCCTCCCATTATGGTTCAGGGGGAGCAGCATTTTGAAATAAAAGAAATCCTCGACTCCCAAAAATACCACTGAGCGACTCAATACCTAGTAGCATGGAAGCACCTTCCCTCTTCCCAAAACGAATGGGTGCACAAACGCCACTTTAGAGCCCCCAAACTACTAAAAAAGTTTCACACAGACTACCCAAACAAACCAGACTAACCTCTCACCATTTTTGTTTTGTTTTGTCTCTCAACAGATTGATCTCTCATATTTTTAAGGGGGGCAGGATGTCAGAACCCATATCTATCATATTTCATACTTCCCTGCCTCTCCTTCTCTCGCTTCCCGATTCCATTCTCTTCTCTCCCTGGGTTCTGCCATACTCCTAGAGGGGAGGGGGAACGGATTGCAGGTTTATTGCCTTAGCTTCCTTTATCGCTACAATGTAACACTTTGCTTTCCTGCATTCTTTCTCTATTGCTACAATGTAACACTTTGCCTTAGCTTCCTTTATCGCTACAATGTAACACTTTGCTTTCCTGCGTTCTTTCTCTATTGCTACAATGTAACACTTCGCTTTCCTGCACTGTCTCTCTGAACTTTTTTCTCCCTAACCTGTCAGCTAGCAAAGGGGGAGGAGGAAAGAAATACAACCTCCGGAGCCTGGCTTATCTCTCCGCTCTCGAGAGAAGGTGCAAAGAGTCATTTAAACATCGCTGCTATGACCAGAGCCGGATCGATGTTATCTCCCCTTTCCCACAATGGACTTAAAACCTGGGGATTGGCTGGTTTGAACCGTCCAGATGAACTATGGGGTGGGGTTTGCTTGGGGATACTTTAACCTATCGATCTGTACAGGAGCCCCTCAGATCCTGTCTAGTATGCCTGCTATCAGCTTCTCCTAATAAAAGTTCCTTTTGGAAGAGCTTGCTTTCATGAGTTCTGCTTTCTTGGGATGAGGTGTTGAAGTGGGTCCTGACAAAAGCTTAACATTTTAATAACCCATAGAGGCACATCCTGAATGTAAAATAATTTGAATCCCTCATTTGATCTCTAACTTGTGGGTGTGGTTATTTCTGGATCCTGAAACATGGACAGAGCACACAGAAAAAAAATAAGCTCCAATTTTGTATTGCAATATTTCCATGGAAACTTAACTCTTCTCCTCGTACTCCATCTTAAATCAAAATGAATAAGTGTCTCATATCTAACTCCAATAATACCTGAGGGCCAAAAAGAATCCCTAGACAGCAACTTGGTATTACTAGTCAAGAAACTTTCTGAGAAGACCCTGCCTTAGATTCTGCTCTGTTTAGTCAAAATTTGATCCTAGTCAAATACTCTCTCTCTCTCTTCCTCCCTCTCTCCCTCCCTCTCTCTCTCTCTCTCTCTCTTCCAACTCTGAAAAGAGGGGGGGAAGCAAAGGAAGACAAGAATTAACAGAAATAACATAACTGATTAACAGTGCTTGCCAGGGACATACTTCTGTGCCATTCTTGTTTGGGGAAATTGCCAATTGTTAATTCATAAGGCTGGCTGCCCTGAGGCTAAGAAAACAGTTTCAAAAATTGACTTACCATTCAAGCAACACAATAGGTTGAGATGGGTTAATGTAATCTTTCTCTTCACTCATTTCATTTCTGCTGTACTCATCATTTTGGTATTGGGTACAGTAAGCTAAATTCACACACAGCTGCATGCTAAGCATATCTGAGTACTCATTCCTAAGGTACACAGATAGATCAAATACCCATTGTGTTCAAGCATGCACACATCCTCACATGCATGCACACATCCTCACATACACAAGTGTGTATACTTGTTTTTATTAGTTATCTTAGTTATTGGTTATTGATTAGTGTTATAATCTGAGTGATCTATATCAATTGAAATTCTGAGATATAAATCCTCTAAATAAAACAACAATAACAACAACAACAACAACAACAATAATAATAATTTATCTATTTGTTATGTAAAATACATATCTGCAGATGCACACAGACCTGCTTTAAGGTGTCATCTCTTCATGTCAATGTAGTCAAGCTGTATATTTAAGCCAGTCTGTTCCAGGTTTCTGCCAAAGACCTCTCCCTATGTTGAATGTCTACAATATCAATATAAGCAGCATGTGTCTGACAACTGCCAAATCCTCTTTCCCACCCAACTTTTACAATATGGATTGCTCTTTTCAGACATTTCCTTCCAATCCAGTATCTGTATGCATTCACTGAACTGTGTCCTCCTTCCCTTCCAATCATATTAAAAATATTACAATTGGATAATAGATTTTGTAGATATTCAAAGCTCTGGACAGAATTTCTGGAGTCCCTGGCATGGAATTGAATTCTGCTTTATTTGATATAAAATGACAGTATCTTTAATATCTGTAATAGTTATTTCTCTTCTTTTCCCAGTGAAGTTTGAACATTTAAGTACCACTATTTTCTTGCCTGACATCATATTGCATAGAACATGGACAAAGGATGGCTCTTCATAAGAGAAGGTGACCAAGATGCTGTAATGGCCTGTATTCTGCCCTGCTTGTCCTGCATGTACATCCTTACCTTTCTGGCAAGGAGATGACCTAGTCCTCAACAGAGGTGTGACTGCCTTACCACAAGTTTAGGGTTCCTTGCCATTGGCAAAGAGAAGGCTGGGTTGTTGCATGAGGAAAAGGCAGCAGCACCAGGAGCAAATGATGTTTGGAAATGATGAGCCATGAAAGTTGGAAAGCAACCAAAGATGCAAAGGAACAACAATAAGGTGTCTGGCCTTGGAGGAGGGCAGGGGAGGTGTTGATTTCCAGGCCAATACCCAAGGTCAATGGCAGTAATGGCAATGACAAGGTTTAAGAGCTCCAACAATCTGCAATACCCGAATGGTAAGCACCAGGGCAAAAAATCCTTACATCTCTGAACTAGAAGAGGCAGTGGATAACTTGAAACAGCTCAAAGGCAGTTCTGTCAGGAAATCAAGCAGGTGGTTGGTCTGGGACTGCTCTCTCTCTCTCTCTCTCTCTCTCTCTCTCTCTCTCTCTCTGTGTGTGTGTGTGTGTGTCCTTCTTGCATATTCATGCTCGGGAAGTAGCCCAGGCTTACTTAATTGATAATTTCCAATTGGTAGTTCCAAGAATTCATTGGCAGGATAAAATGAAGGGTGGAGAACAAATTTCTAGGGGAAAAAAAACACATTTAGAAATTAGGTTGGAGATTAGGCCTGCATGACTTGTTTACAGCAGCCCCCAGGAAAGAGTTGGATAGATAAATTTGACCTGGCATTTGACTTCTATTGCAACTATACTTTTTCCTTCTCACTTTCCAAATCTAGATGTTATGTGCTCCTGGCTACTTTCCTTCATGACCAGAGGCAAGCTCGCCTGACCAATAACCAGCCAAGACACAGTGAAGGCCTTTTGTTTCGTTTATTGCAATAAGCGGGGAGAGAAGCTATCAAAGCTTGGTTCTCTCCAAAGTTTCAACCCCAAATATCCATTTCTTTATACAACCCTAGTCCCGGCCGCACATCCCTCCTCGTTCCCCATTGGCTGAGGTAGTATGAGGTTACACTCTTTCCGACCGCCTCCTACATATTTCCTGCTACATACTAAATCATATTCACATATACAATAGTAATAATAAAAATTAGACATTTAAATGGTTATTTTGAACTCTGTGGTTATTTATGTCCCCCTTTTCGAACAATAGGTTCTTTCCTATTTTTCAATTCAACATGTCTTTCCTGGCTAGCCATTTCCTCTTACAAATGTTATCTTCTTCCTTTCCCACTCTAAGACCCAGCTATTTTTGCCTACATATTTCTTTTACATCCTTTCTTTATGTTAACCTTTCCTGTTTCCCATCATAGCTTCTCCACTCAGTAAATTTCCATTGCAGCAAATTCAAATTTAAATTTCTCTTTCAATATTAAATTTTGAAGACCTTTCTTTTACTTCTATCATAGAGATATCATAATAAAAGGCTCAAGTACTTAGTGTTATGGTGGGTAGATACTCTCCATTTTCCTAGTCTTTCTCTGTTCTCAAAGAGTGGCAGAAGCATCAGTTCAAGCTCAAGAACCAAACCTATTCTGTCTTCCCCTCCACCTCTTTATTCCTAAATGGAAAAATGAAGAGGAAGGAAAAGGAGAGAAATGTATGGCTGATGGCTCTAGTGACAAAGCAAATAACCCCACTGCGTGAACACTGGATGCTGGATGGCCTAAATGAAACAGGAAGGTGTTATGGACATGTTATATTCCTGTAGTCTTTTTCTGATAATGTCATTTTGTAAATTCCATTTTTTTTTCATTTTAAGAAGAAAAGCTTCTTCTCATTTTCCTGTTTTACTCCTGGCCATCTTTATCCTGTACCCCTGATCCTCACTCCCTGTTTTTCCATTGTTATTCCAATGCATCTTTAGCATTACTAGATCTTTCCTACACCACTGAAGG